>CM034146.1:113602514-114202514 GCA_019776745.2 Taxus chinensis
CCAATCTTATATGAATAATATTAAACTCTTACCAAATATTAATTTTACAAGTGATCATGATTAACGATTTATCACCTATGGATTCAAGGGATTGCTCTATTAGTGATTTATAAGTAGTTTTTAAATAGAAACTCATGTTCTTTTCCCATTAGAAAATTTCAATAAGCAGCTATGGGGACACCTTGATGTAGGATTCAAACTTCTCCATGTGAACCAAGTGGAACACATGGAGGCACTCTTAATGCATATTTCTTGAGACACCACCTTTTTAGCCTTTGGTGACCCGCTAAAACATCAATAACATTAGCATAAACATCAATATTCTCTTTATCCTAAGTATACTTCCAAATTACCATCGTAAACCTTCATTTACTATCATAACTCCCATTTACCCTACCCTAACCACCTAAAACCTTCCTAACCTATTTACCCTACCCATCCTAACCCCATAACCTCTTACTACCCTAATCCCTAACCTCTCGTTGTCTACCCAACAACCTAACATCTCGGATGGAAAGAGATTTCAACCATTTTCCATATTTTTCCTTATTGGTTTGTAACCTATTCGAATATATTGACGGAGATCCATAATCATTGATGATCATTGTATATTGCATTGACCCTATTTATCCAACCTCTGTCTCCATTTCCTAGCTAGTCAGCATTCAAATTTGATCACAAACTATTGCACCTATGACAACATCATTGTGTCCAAGATCATCAACACATCCCTACCAAAGATATCAAGAACCTCATCATATTTTTGAGATATCTATCACAATGATACAATTAAATGTCATGCTCTATGTGGATCTGATCGATCTCCTACCGTAACCTATCATGCTCTTCGCAAGTGGTATCATTATCCACCACCAATCTATCTCTCTCCACCTACAATGTATCATAATATACCTACAACCTGGATAACGCATCTCCTCCATCACCCTCTTCCTCCTCTCTACCCCATGCCACCTCCCCACCCTATCTCCATGAGCGGTGCACTATTGAGTTCAAATTTTTTGGAATTAACACTCCAAGTTAGGTTTAAAATTTGTACTTGATCCTACCTATCATATACATTTAATGATGACCATTCCTTCTTCATTTCATATTAATGAGGATAATTTATGTTTAAAGAAGAAAACATTAATAAAATAAGTATTTATTTATAAAACATCTTTCAAATATATCTCTAATCATTCATTAATTTGTATAGTCATCCAATATTTTACCATTTCATCCATTTGATATATGGTATTCAAAAATATTACTCCATACTTTACATTTTAAAATATAAAATTACATATATACAAGTAAATTCAGGATATTCATACTTATTTAAACTTAATAATATATTTATTTTGAGGATGCATATTCCATTCATTTATAATATTCCTTTTAGTTTATATATGTAAAAATGGAGTGCATTCATGTATCTTTACAAAATATAAGTAAAACTTGTTTAATGTTTAAGGATTTATTTACTAATTGTTTTTTTAAAACATTTATGCCATATAATGGATACGATGTTATTCTTTTACTCAACAGTGGTGCAAAAGTCATATTTGATTATAAGAATTAATTTTTGACTTCATGTGATCTTAAGAACATACATGTTTCATGTGTTTATATTTGGTCTAATTGGTGTTGTAACAAACAAATACAATTATTCATCTTATACAATCAAAGATTTGGATTCTTACAGAATAAATGAACCCCTAGAAGGATAAACATCAACAATTATCAAAAACCATATAACTCTCAAACAACATATAAAACAAATTGAATTGATATGTTCTCATTATTGAGATGATTTATATGGGCCCTTAAATGATAAGATATATAAATAGCTAGTTGCATAATATATTTCTTAAATAGAAAAACCAAAAAATGGAGGTTACTTCTTTATACTTGCTGAAATATGTGAGTTGATTCCCATTAACAACACATGGATATATAAAGGCCACTAATTTTAATATATTTAACCTTTAATTAAAATATAGATCTATTTAATTATGTTTTAGATTTGATTTGATTTCAGATCTTATAAATATGTTACAATGGAAATGATAACTTTGATTTGTAACTCATATTAGACGGAAAGAATATAACATAAAATAGTCAACCTAACATGTAACTAAAAATAAAAAACAAATATATGGAGGAACTTAGTTTATTACATATGACATATAGATAGACATGGGATTGTGCAATAATGAAAATGGGAGATTTAAGCCTCAATAAATTTCACAAAAAAATATGGAACCGTGAATCTGTTGGAAATTTTTCTTCATTCCTAATCAAATGAATGAAATAACTACTAAAAGAAACTAGAAACTCATAACATGAAGGGTTTATACTACCTCTAACGTGATGTGATGGATGAATGGGCACAAATTGATTATGAATCTTCATTGTAGCTAATGACATGCAAATAAGATAAACTGAAACGAGTTTGATTAGATAGATTTATGTGGGGGATTTTAGAACAATGTCAGCTCCAAGAAGTGATTAGATTCCTTTCACATATTTCAACCCCCATTTTTTTAGAAAGAGTGAAATAAAGCAAGAAAAACATATGGCATGCAGAGACATGAATATATTGAATCTAATCAAAATTGATCTAGCTAATATGATTGAAAAAACAGTAAATTAAAGGTTACTGGTCTAGGTTAATGATGACCCATACTGTGCAGAGGCAGGTCGATGGTGACCTGGGTGGGAGGATTTGGAATATGAGATAAATATGCAAACCCTATAAGGTTTGGATGTAATTTTGAATCTCCAGAGGCTTGAGTATGTTGGATTCAACCTAGAGAAGGGATCTGATGCAGTGAAAACCAGAGAATGATAGAAAATGGCAGCAAGGGAGGTTGGATGGAAATATGGGTCTCTGGATGTTGAAGGATGACCTAATGAATGATATCTAAGATATAAAAGCATAGAAAAGGACATAAAGTAATTATTTGGATAGTTTGTTAGATGAATAAGACCCTGGTCGACGATGACTAGGGGGATCAATGGTGACTATAGAAGAATGTGATGAGGCTGATGATAAATGGATGGAAAAGGAAACATGTAAGCAAAAGAGATGAACTAAAAGGATGTTAAGTGATCCCTAGATGTTTTAGATACTGTTCAAGTTAGCTACAAGAAGAGAAATGATAATATGATAAAAATTTGATTAAAGCAATACAAAAATAGTGATAATATCATGAAGGATGATTGTGAGTGATGTAAGCACATTAAATGGAGGTCTGAGAGGTCTGTGGTTGTTGCAAGAATACTCAAGCACAAGAGTGAGTTAACAAGTCACAAGAGAGCTCAATAATTTGTATGCATTGGATATTTGATCTAATTTTGGAAGGATTTAACTTGGTTTTATAGGGTCATCGGTGACTGGACTAGGTCACTACCGACCACAGGGAGATTTTCCCCAATGGGTAAGATTTATTATTTTTTAGTGTGATTTTTTGTTTTTTGGTGTGATTTTTTGTTTTTTGGCGTGTTTTTTTATTTTTTTGTGTGATTTTTTGTTTTTAAGAGTTGGAAGGGTACTTTAAAGCATTGTACATGATTAGATTCTTGGGGATAAATGATGAGTAGTTAGGGCATAAAAATAGGTAGGAAGAAATCTAGGAAAAAGTGTAAGATAGAGATATATAATAAAAGCATCCTAAATAGAAAGTAGATTATGGCATGATATGACGTGGATATTAATTAATTATTTAATAGGAGTTAATTAATTAAAGGTGATGGGATGGGAATTTTAAAATTAAGGGGACATATTTAATTAAAATGAGACCCAGATAGGATCCTAATAAAATATGCACACACAAGCAGACAAGGGTAGAGATAATGATTTTGGGGAAGACCCATTGGAGGATGAGGCTACACCATGAGATAATGATGATGACGTGGGAGTTGGAGTAGGATTTGGTGATTGGATGACTATTATTTGGGAAGTTAGGGTGGTTATGGAATGAGGATAGGATGAGGTAGAGGATATGGAGATTGGGGGAGATGCAAAGGTAGCTCCGGGAGGTGGAGATGGAGGAGTTAGAGATACTATAGAGTTATTATGGCTTCACACTGAGCTAGATTAGATGAGGATGGAGAGAGACATTGTGGTCTAGGAGAGGGATGTGATTTTATAAGATAGTGGCCACTAATGCCGACATAGGGAAGCTTATAGGGTATGTTTTGGGGATCTTGCTACTATACTAGATGTTGAGGCTGCAGGTGGATGACATGAAGCACCACAGGGAGGAGGAGAGATGGCACCTCCTGGCATGATCTTAATTGATAGATATAGATCCTTAGCTGTAGAGGCTAAGTATTATTAGGGAATCGTGATTGAGAAGATTTTGAAGACACTCTGATACTGGGAGCATCTACAGAAGATAGCGGTAGGTGGAGCTGGGCCATCAAGGATCACAACGGGTATGGCTTAGCCACATCGAGGAGAGGGCCAGGGTGGAGGCATCGAGGCTGATAGGAAAATAGAGGGATATGTCCCATAGGAGGATGATTTTAAGATTTTTGATATTCACTTTTCTAGTTTTACTGACATCTATACTTTGAGAGATCCCCGTTAGAGGGTAATCATGTATTGATGTACTTGATATATATATATGATATAATTTTGTCATGATTGGATATATGTGTGTTATGTGATGATGATTATTTGATTTAGGATGATTTTTATATTGATTGTATAGGTGATGATAATGGTTGGCTACATGTTTTTATTATATTTGATGATGATGGTAAAAGTATAAGATGAAATGATTTACTTTTACTTGGATTGTTAGATTATGATGTTGGACATGATATGGTGTTACTTGGGATTTTTGTATATATCGATGGTTGATGCTATGAATTTTTTGTATGGTTAATGAGGATTAAGATCACATATTTGTTTTGAACTTTATTATATTAATGTGATGTGGATAGAATGTAGTAATGCAGATGTGATTTTCAATAAGTGTAAGTAAATATCAATGTATTTTAGATAGATAAATAGATTGATCAGTGATTGAGATAATGCAACCAAACGATGGCAACCTATAGGTATGAATGACATTACATTATATCAAGGAATTCTTGAAGAAAATATTCCTCTAATTACATTCGACGTAAACAAGATAAGATCCAAATAACACAAGGAACATGTGACCAAAACATGTGTTAGAATGTAACAAATGTTAGTTAGTTATATCAAATATCATAAAGAGATAATGGATGGAAAGAAATCATAGACCTAATGTTGACACAATAAAGAGGTTTGAGATGTAACTTGTATGCGAGAAAAGGGGTTATCTGTAAATGGTGTTCCCTAAGTCTATGCCCCAGCTATGGGAAGGGGAAAGAGCAATATTGGAAGAAATTTGATCAATGTGAGAAGCTTTCTGAGGATACTGATAAAATAGAACACTGATCAATGTGGAAAGCATTCAAAGGAGTAGACATCCTTTGAGGGTTTGGTCTACTTTATACATATGCAATATATATGATAGTCGTCCTTCGAGGGATTTGTCTATTTCTTTCTTTTTTATTTTGATTTTGATATTTTGTTATGGAAAACTATCCTTCAAGGGAGAAGTCTATTTTTTATTATATTTTTAATTTTGATTGGAGAATCCATTGATTTTGATTTTGTTATGGGGAAGAGATGAGAAGATCTAAGTATACCACTTAGGAAGGGTCAATGAATGTAAAAGAGACTCCCCTGGAACCTTTGCATGGTTCCAATAGGAAAATGAGAGGGTGATGAATGTAATGATCATGAAGCTCTCACCAAAAGGGAGATCCTATCCATAAGGAATATGCTATGAGAAGATCCGTGGTGCTCACTTTTAAGGCCACATCTAGGAAAGTGATGGATGACCACATAGTTCCAAATCACTACGATGAAAGATGGAAGAGGCTACTGGTGGAGGGATGATATAAGAATATGACTAAAATCTCACTGGAAGACACACTAACAATAGAATGGTGGCATGTGCAATTCATTACGAGGTTCCACATCTAATTTATCATCAATGGAGGCCAATCAATAGGATCCCAACCCATACTTATGCATGATAATGTATGGTCCAATCTAATTAGGGGAAAACTTTCCATGTTGGCTCCTTTCTAAAGTAGTGATGTTCTAATTTTATTTGAGAACAAAGTCACCGACATTAAATTTGTGTTCTTTAATGTGATTTTTGTAAGCACATTTGATGCATTCTTAATAAACATGATGATGTTCAAGAGTGAGAAGGTGATGCTCATCTAACAACTCAAGTTATGCTAGATGTGCTTAGCGATAGTCTTCATTAGAGATGAATTCATGAAGGGACATGTGTAAAGATGGAATTTGAAGTTTGAGAGGGATAATGGCTTAAAAACCATACACAAGTGAAAAAGGGAGTAGCCCCCATGGAAGTACGAATGCTAGTCCGATAATCCCAGAGAGCGAAGGAATATGGAGATGTCAGTCACATCCTAACTGATTAATAGTCTTTGTAAGAATGTTTTGAAGAGTTTTTTTAGTGGCTTTGGCTTGGCCGTTAGCTTGAGGATAGTATTGAGAAGAGAATTTGAGTTGAATGTTAAATGAATCACAAATTTTCTTAAGATATTTGTTTTTAAATGAATTTCTATTGTCCGTGATGCATTTCTAAGGAACATTGAAGCAGAAAATGATATGTTGATAGATAAATTTAATAATTTGACCATATTTGGTTGAGGTGAGTGGAATTTCTTCCACCCACTTAGTGAAATATTTAGTTGCAGTGATTATGGAGTGATTTTTTTGTGATGAACGAGGATTAATAAGACTGATGAAGTCGAGACCCCACTATGAGAAGGGCCAAAGGTCATGAGCTAGCTGCAAAGCTTGACTAGGAATGTGAATAAGATCAGAATGCTGGTGACATTTTTCACACCTTTTAACATATTCATAGCAATTATGATTAAGAGAAGGATAGTAATAGTCAAGATGAAGGATGTGTTTAACGATGGCTATCCCACTAAAATTTCCACCACAAATTCCATCATGGATCTCCTAGATATCATGAAGAAATTCATTGGATCTAAGGCATAAAAAACTAATACCATAAAATCCACATTTGTAAAAAATTCAGCCTAGGATAACGTAGTAGTTAATGCATTGGAGAAATGATCTCTTAGCGTTCTTAGATAAATCAGGGGGAATGATGGATTTGGATAAATAATCGAATATTTGGGAGTACCAAAGATCTAACGGAATAGATTCAAAAATATTAACTTGGGGTAGATCATAGAATGGTCGATCATGACGATTAACCTATAGACACCAAATTTTGGTCACACTCCCCTTGGTCCCCTTTCGAGAAGTTAAAATAATGTGTTCACCTAATCATGACCCCTTTACCCCATATTCATATTAATTTAATTACTTACAATTGAATTCATACCCATCCTCACTTTATTTTTTAATTTATCTAGTTTAATTAAATTAATTTACACCTCACCCAACCACATCACCTAGACACCTCACCATGGAATTATTCTTAGCCTATTAATTAACTAAGACTTTGTCTCTACTTTTTTTAACTAACTGATACTTAGTCTAACCCTAACATTAAATTCATATTCCTTCTCCAATAATATTCCCGCTTATCTAAGCACTAACCATCACCTGAGACTCAAACTAACAAGCAGAGCATGCCAAAAGTAGCCAAGATATGCTATTTTTGATAAACCTAAGATTTCCTACCATAATCGACATTGGTTAACCCGCAACTGTCGCCGGTCACCTTGACTGTCATCGGTTACCATATATATAGTTTTGTAACCTTTTTCCTAGGTTGGTCATTTTCATTCAGGATCTCATTCTTCCAAAGACTTAGAGCACTCGAATTTCTTTAGCGCTCAAGAAAAAAAGACACACGGGAGAACTACAGACATCGGTCACCATTCATCATCCTCGTGATGCATCCTATAATTTACCAGTAAAATCCCAGGCTTGCTAGCATGTCACTTAGCATAGACTGAGTGCTCACACAAAGCACAAAAAGGTACCAGGCCCCTCTTTAGGGTTATTTTTGCAAGATGTTAGCATGCTAAAGAATTAATGCATTCATATCCATAATTAATACATCATTCTACAGTGCATGTTCAAATCTATATTTAAATAATAACATACTTAAATGATAACCATGATGAAATCAAAGCATGCAAGAACCAATTATACTCGGGATTAATACTCTGATTCATCCAATACACTCCATTATATTAAATATGATAACTATACAGAAGCTCATTACAATAGATAGTACCATAGTTTATGCGAACATTAGATTTGGCATCATATCCTCCCAATAATTCAGTTCTCACACTACTACTATACTACACAGATCATTACATATTTATAAGGGTGGGGACTTTCCCTTCATCACTTGCATAACTCCAAAAATAGGTCACATGCTGAAAATATCCATACGCCTTTATAATTACAACCACACATGCAAGTGTACTAACAATAGATCTCTCCTAGTTAATTGTCAGTAGAAATTCTATCTTTAGCCCGCATCCATGCAAAGTGATCCATAGCCGCTCTTCAAAAAATAGTCGATGTGTGCCGTGCAAGTCTTTTCCCAGTTTATGTGCTTTACACACTATCTCCAAAAATAGCCCCTATATGTGAAAATTTCTAAGTCCCAAATCAGCCCTTATATTCTATGTGCATGTTCTCCCCTCTCCTTTTGCACTGTCATCACCAATCCGGCACTATGATAATTCTTCACTGGGAACTCCTCGTGCTATGATTATTTACTAATGCACAGCCTTTAGTTTGATGGATGTAATCTGGAAACAAAACAACAACATAACACAAGAATACCATCGACTATGATAAGACGGAATGATGACAAATCTGAAATATCAAAGTAAATTATAATATTAACATGAAATTGTTACAATCTCACCCATGAGGTACTTCAAGTCTTATTGACTTCACTTGCCTTTCACCAAGACTATGGGAGAAACTTTACAATTACACCTCTTAATGGCTTCTTCAACACACCTTTAAACTAATGGCTTCCTTCGCACACTTCCTACAATATTTCTCACTACTTCCTTCTATACTAAATGAGGGGGATAGCCTCTCTATTTATAGAACTTCCAAGCTTATCCATCTTATCTCTAAGATAGGATAAGAAATCCACTCTGACGAATCATATTCCATACCTTAACTCTTATCTGTACATGTAAGGTTATCTTCTAAGATAAGATAAACCTTATCATTTTACATGGGTTCCACATTTTTAGACTTTTTATAAATAAAATACACAAAATATTTATGACCTCACTCCTTGTCCTTATTACCAATATAATATTTCTAATTCCTAATCACGTAGACCCTACTTCTCTAATTACCCAAACTTTGACATTTTAACATTACCGGACCACTTACGAAAAATATTTACTTTTTACAACATTCCTATTGTACTTTGACTGTTACCGTACTCCACATTATTGGCGGCACCGTACTGACGGCGCCGTTATCTTCTATCAGACGCTACTACTAATTATACTTAACAACATCATATTCCTAATACATACATTAATGAAATAGAAATTCCGGAGGAAAATTTTAGTGTCGACAGCACCTTTGACTGTGCCCTATTATCTCACGTGAACCTCTTGTGTGCCTTCTACTAAGTATTTCACTTTGTCTGTTGAACATTACCCCACACTAAACTGCATTGCCAACCCGGAAATGGCTACTCTTTGAACAAAAAATAATAAAGTAATGGAAAGAGTGTTAAAGAATTTCTATACAAAGAATAGTTATTTACTATATATCACCCTCTTATTCAAATAGAAGAATCAATTCTATATATTATTCCTTTATCTCTGCCTCTAATTTCTGTCACTCATTTAGCATAGCCTCTACTTTTTCTAGAATATCTACCACAATAGACTCCATCTCATCTTGGGAAATTTCTTCCTTTTCATTCTATAAAACCATAACAATTTTGGACATTAAAGACATTATTCCTTCTAGAAGATCCATTTTCTGCGCTATAATCTTCCCTAGCTCGTCTAACCTTTCCTTATGGGGTTTTTGTGTTGTTGTAAGGGCCTTGTGCTTTTGCTTTACCAATGCCAAACTCTCTGTGTGACCTAGTGTCTCATCCTTCATCACTTTTAGGACTTTATTGTCCTCTACCATGGTCCTTATCCTGATGACTGCCTCTAGAGCTGTGAAAATATTCAATGTTTGGTTTGTTTTCCTCAACTCCTCCTGCAAGGTTTGGAGCAATTCCTCATAAGATGAAATCTTCCTCATCACTGAAGCCTTTGCTCACTCTGCCTCTTGCTCAGGATCTTTTGGTGCTGGCATGCACATATGTCCATCCTCAAGCACCAAATCCACCAAGGTACAGACATAATGCATTACCGAAGGAAATTTTTCGAGTACCTTGGACTCCAAACGCGGTCTTTCTTTCAAGACATGGTCTCCAATTTCCTCTGCGATGCTGAAGAAATCATTTTTCTTCTTCTTCTTCTCTAAGTCCTTCTCTTGTCATAGGCATGTTATCTCTTCTTTCAGTGCCCTAATAGTTGCAGCTTTATCACATTCCTTCTTGCCACCTATGTATATACCTTCACCAAGGCATTACTTGCTTGTAAATCTGACATAATAATAGGCTTTATTGTTATGTGTCTGGTCTGAGGTGTCTTCTTCAATCTTCTTGATACATAGGAATCTTCACATACATCGAAGTCTAGTTCATCCATATGTGTCTGCATTGACCAAGACAGTTGTTTCCTTGTGTGCATGGTGGCAATGTCCTCATCCATCATCTCCCATCTATATGATTCCTTAAGGCCCACCATGCTTTGGAAAAGGGCATGAAAATTTGATGTGTGTCCTCAGTGTAGCCATTGACTGGTGCAGTATACTCCCCAATTTTTATCTTCAATCTTGGCCCCTTAGAACTTGAGTGCCAAGATTTGGAGCTTATTATGCTATGCCCTGAGCAGTCTCTTACATTTCCCTATCTACCTCCTAACTCCTTCTCCATCCTTCATTTCTTCATCCTTTGGCTCATCTATGTCTTCCTATGGTGTAGGAGATTTAGGTGCACTCTCCTCAGACTCTTCCACCTCCTTGTCCAGTTGCAAGTTTAATCCTTCTTTTCTCAGTTGTCTCCTTCTGTGGAGAGAGTCCTAGTGATCTGTGCACTGATTTTGGTATAGCAACTTGGGTTCTGGTTCTTCCAAATACCCTTTTTAAATGATGCTCTCCATGTACTACATCTAGGTCCTCATCACCTCCTTCTTGTACTTGAGGTGGTGTAGTCACATGTTCAATTCCTACCTTATCTATAGGCTACCTTCATCCTCTATGCTCTAGGACACCACTATCTTCTTGTTCATCCTCCTCTTCATCCACTACTATAGTCTTTACAAGATATGTAGTTGGCACATTATCTAGTGTATGCTTACCTTTAGGCAGCCCTGGAAGCACGAACTCATTTTCCACATTTTTTTCCCTCTATCTTAGGCTTGAGTTGAAGATACACAAGCACTGCTCCAACGTCTCTGACTACCAAGCTTACGGGATTCATGCTTATTATATCTGAGATAAGCCTCTCAATGTGGGAAATATGTCCTAAATATACATATGTTTTTCTCAGAGTGTGATAATCACAATCTACCTTATCTGTGATGAAGCTTAGGCAGCGCGTATCTGTAAATTGATGAACTGATGCCTAGAAGTAGTGTGTTGTGAAGGCATATGGTAGTTTGCACCAAGGGCTACAAGTCCCATCCTTCATCGCAAATTATGCAATGCAAAAAAAAAAAAAGACCGTAAATTGTACTACCTTACCCACCACCGATGGTAACTACTTGGGTTTGCACCACTCCTCTTTGAACTTCACGTGGAGCCTATCATACCACATCTCCGCCCTTTATTTAAAAAGCCCACCCATGGTCCCTTCACATAATTATTTATCAAATCTTTCCACCAGAGATTTATTTTCCATGGAGTACTCCCAAATCTTTTCCTTTGGCCCATTGGGTACTCCAATCTCCATAAACACCAAAGATAATAAAATAGTGCCAAAACTAATTCTATCACCTATATGCACTTCTTCAACGATTTTCTCTACTATGTAACTCGTGATATTATAGATCAATCCTTGAGACATTTTCCTTGCAACGTGTCACCACATTGTATTCACCTGCACTACCTTTCTCGGTCATTCAACTTTGTTATCAGATGTGAAGCTACCTGTACCATTGGGTACTTCTTCAATTTATCAATGTCCATGTTGCGTGGACCCTTGGTATATCCTAGCTCCTTCTTTGTCTCCAGGATCAATGCTTTATCTATTAAGTCACTCTCCAGATCCTCTCCTGAGGCCCTTAATCCTGTCATTGTTGAAATTAAGGCAGTTGTGATTCTAACCCTCCATCTGACGAAGTAGAAGAAGTCCTCATGGACTCTGCTCATCAACCATCAATACAATGGTTCATAATTTCCAAAGTATGGTAGCTCGTACAACTGGTAGACTCCAATCTTCTTTAGAAACTTCTCTCCACCGTCATCATACACTAGCATGTCTTCTGTTATATGCTTTTTTATTTTCATGCTCAACAATGCATCTAGTTCCTTCTTCTTATCTTATGTACGATGGTTATAATCACTGATCTTAAATTTATGGATGTGGGAATCCTATTCTTGTCCCACAATCACACCCTCTGGATACTAAATTCATAAGAAATTACTCTTGGGAGAAATTTATTCTTCCACTTTGACCTTCATCTTCCCTTTTACTCCTAATGCAGGTGCTTTCTTCGGAACCATTTGAAAATATCTCCTTTTTATCCTCTCTAACAAGCAAGTTAAAACCCAATTTTGAATCTTTGTGCCCTAGTGGAAATCACATGCCCTATCTCTTTTGTAACGCATCTACTTCACTCAAACCCTTCACTTATGAGGATACAAGCTTCTCCTGTGCACAAATCTTCTCTCCACATCTGGTTTCACACTCTTCGCACCTCAAGATGAGTCACTCAGCTCGTTTGCACTTATCTCTTTTCAAATTCTCACAATTTCAATGATTAGAATGAACTCACATCCCATCCTTATATATATTTTCAAAAACTTAGTGCATTTATTGCTCCTTCACCAACCAACAATCATCTCATTAATCGACCATTTCCATTCTTTCCACACAGTACATCTTCGCGCCCAAGCTATAACCTTATAGTGTGTCTTCCTACCTTCTAGTTGTGGTATTATCTTTATCGCACCTCCATGTGCTTGAGTACCTCACAATTGTGCCTTCCCTTGGTAGTTCCCATGGCCCCTAATTACCTCGCATTATACTTGTTTCCTCATTCATCTCCACTTACAGTCCTTGTTTCCAAAAGCAATCTCTTTTTTTAAAAATTCTCCAACTTAAATATCACCCGTAGCAGTTTATTCCTTTCATGTGTACTTATTTTCAATAGTCTTATACTTGGATATCAATAACCACCCCACACTAATGGTATGTGTAGACCTCTATGCATAAAAATTATTCAAACAATAATTAGCTTCTGGCACACAAATGTGCTTATTACACAAAAAAACCAACTAAATTGACAAAGTATAGTGAAAAAGAAGGAAATACATAATTGAAAACCTAATCTAAATGGAAACACTTCCTTATTACAAACGCCAAGAATACTTATTTATAGTAGGGCTTCAGTCTGCTCCCCTTGAAGTAACTGGGTAACTGTATTCCATCAAGTGTTTCTAATTAGAAAGCACCTATTTCAAGTATGTGAGTGATAACATATGGCCCTAACCAATGTACCTTTAATTTTCCTAGATGACGCATAAACTTAGAATCATAGAGAAGCACCATCTGTCCTATCTCAATTTTTTTGTCCCTAATGTGCCTGTCATGCCATGCTTTCTTCCTAGACTTTTCTTGTTTTTGACTCCAACGTGTTATTGCTCGTCGTTCATCCAGCTTGATTAAATTTTCAATCAGTTCTTCTAATGCTTGTTCATCAGCTAGACCTCCAACACACACAATACTCAAAGAAGGTAACATGAATTCCATAGGAAGAACTACTTCTATGCCAAACACCAATTGAAAAGGTGTGGCCTTGTTTAGCCACTTGTACATTGTTCTATATGCCCAAAGTATTGCAGAAACTTTATCATCCCAATCCTTCTTTCCAAAATCAATTTTTTTTGTCAATGTCTGGCTCAAAATCTTATTGAAGGCCTCAACAGTCCCATTTTCCTAAGGATGGTATGGTGTAGTATTATGGTTTTAAATCATGAATTCATCCAATAAAATTCTAATTATCTCATTCAAAAAATGTCTGCCCCTATCATTGATCAAACTCAAAGGACATCCATACCTTGTAATAATATTTTCCCATAGAAACCTGACTGATGTTGTTGTTGTACAATCCTTTGTAGGTGTTGCTTCTGCCCACCTTGTGAGATAATATATACAAGTAATGATGTAGCATGATCCATTCCTACATGTGTCTAGTGAAATAGGAACCACAAAGTCTATATCCCATTTCTCAAATGGTTCTTCACTATTAATAGGTCTTAGAGACAATTCATCTCATTGACCTAGTTTCCCAAGGTGCTGAGAGAGATCACAAGCCTTGCAATATGCTTTACAATCTTTATATTGGGTCTCCCACCATAATCCAACAAGTAGAATCTTGCGAGCAGTGACGTCACCTACATAGTGGTCACCTACAATACCACCATGAGCTTCCTCCAAAATATTTTTGTGCTCATGTTTCAGTACATAGTGGCATGATACTTCATCCCAACCTAACTTGTACAGGTCACCGCTAATCGACATATAGGGTGCCACACGTAAAGTAAGTTTTTTTTTCTCTAACAAATTTCATTCCTTCTGGTGTCATATATGTTCATAGAAAGATAGAAATATCCTCTAATTCTGATGGCATGTGTGGTAACCTGCGTAACTGTGCATTGGGCATTATATCTTCAATGGCTTGTGCTTCTTCTCCTGACTGTATTCTGGATAAATGGTCTAGTGTATAATTAATTTTCCTTGGTTTTACCACAACTATGAAATCAAATTCTTGAAATAAGATTACCCATCTGCATATGTGCCCCTATAAAATGGTCTTGTTTACCAAGTACTTAAATGCCATGTGATCTATGTAAAATAAAAATGGTGTAGCTAGAAGGTACTGTATGAATTTATGTAGTGCATAGATCATTGACAAAGCTTTGTGCTCTGTAGTTATGTAATTCTTCTCTGCAGGAGTCAAATTTCTACTAGCAAAATAGATAGGATGATCTATAATACCTTCTCTCAGCTGAGCCAAAACTATGTCGATGGCCATGCCAGGTGTCCACATGTACATGAAATGGTTTTTCTCATGAAGGAAAGCATAGAATAGGTGTGGTAGTAAGTTTATTCTTTAATGTATCGAATGTGCATTACTATGGATATCCCCAGTAGAATGTACCTTTTCCTTTCAATAACTTCTCCAAAGGTGTGGCAACCTTGGCATACCCCTTTATGAATTTTCTATAATACCTCATATGACCTAAGAATCCACGCACCTCACTTTTACTGGCAGGCTCTTTCAGGCCGATAATGAATACAACCTTAGTTGGATCAACCAACAAACCTTCCTTGTAGATGGTGTTCCCTAATAGTATTCCAAATGGTGTAGCAAATATGCACTTCTTGATGTTTAAAGAGATACTCACCTGTCTACATCTTTCAAACATTAAGCATAGATTGGCACAACAATATTTAATAAGTCCATACACCATTCAATCATCTAAATAAACATGTAAGAAATTGAGAATAAAATATTCAAACACCTAAAAAACTATGCACGAAAATATAGTAGGTGCATTTTTCAGACAAAAAGGCATCACAGTATAGGCAAAGCTTCCCCATTCAATAGTTAAAGTAGTATTTTCCTAATCCTCTTGGGAAATCCTAACCTGATGATAACCAAAGAATCCATATATAAATGAATATATATCATGCCATGCAACACCTTCTAGTATTTCCTTAGTGAATGGCATAGGAAAGGGATTAGTCACACATACAACATTTAGCTCCCTGTAGTCCACACAGATCCTAATCCAACCATCCTTCTTGATACTAGTCACCATTGGACTAACCCATTCTAACTTGTCTAGGGGCTTGATGATTCCATACATCAACATTTTTTCAATTTCGTTTTTGGCCTTTTCACACAATTTGGGGTTCATCCTGTAGGGTCTCTTTATGACTGGGTGAGCCCCCTCTTTAAGCTTTATCCTCATCTCCTCTAATAATTTATGCATGATTTTAAGTTCATGGTGTCCCCAAGGGAATAAGTCCTTATAATCCTATATTAACTCGATTATTTTTTCCACTTCAGAGTCAGACCAATAGTCTCCAATTATGGCCTCCTTAGAATTAGCATCTAATCTAATATTCACTTTCTTTATCTTCATAGGTTCATGATAGGTGCACGAGGTATTATCTACACTATCCAACACCTCATACCTACCAGTTGAATGGTCTACATCCATATTTTCTACTTCTTCGTCATCCACTAAGTAGACCATTTTTATTTTTTATTGCTCAAGGAAAGCGCATTTAAGTAGTGTGGCATCTGTCTCTGTTGCTTCCACAAAACATGCTCCTGAGTCTCCTTCATCAAATAAATCCTAAATGAGTTCTTCTTCCTTGGCATTATCCCCTATAGTTAAGCTCTTTATACCCTTTAATACTTCTTCTACCAGAGGTTTAGTAGAGAAGAATTCAAACTTCTAGGTCATTCCAATTGAATCCTATTAATTCCTAGTCTCTCTATGGAGTTCTGCATATACATACCAAGCATGTGTGTAGCCTTGTAAAGTGGAATTAAACTTGTGCACCCAGAGTGAAGGTGGTAAATCTTCCTACCCCTCTTTCTAGAGTCTCTCACACTACTGAACATGGTGTTGAATAGGTTGATTACCATAATAAGTACATATTTGAGTAGGTTCATTACTCCTAAAAAACCTAGTAGCAAGAGAAATCCTAATTTCATTCCATCCTACAAGATTATCCTTGTGAACCACCCACCAACACGTTGATGTCCCGCATAGGGTATATGCTAGTGTATTCCTTCTCTCCAACTAGTTTATCCATCATTCCTCCATGGCATGCAGGAACACCATAGGGTTTCCTTCTCTGGTGTAATGATATACCGAGTTGTTACTTATTCTCCTGATACAACGTGGGTTGTTGTCCCTAGAAAATATAGTCTTTACTTTACGCCCTACTAACTCATAGGTGCTATGAGCCCAATTATCACAAGCCACACTTGTAGTATCACTAATAGAATATGCATCCTTCCACTGAATGATTCCTTATTTAGATGGATGAAGCACCTCTGGGTCCTAGACAATGCATACATAAATCTTATTCAGGTCTTCCTCACTCAAGGGCTCAACATAGGGCACATATTTTCCATCTGTTAATGGGATAATAACCCTTTCCTCATTTTCAAAGTTGATATAACCCTTGTTGAACCGAAGATCAAAATTATTTTCATGGCACCAAGGACACCCTGGTAGAGATGGGAAGTTATCTGCCTCCACCAGTGCTAAAACCTCAAAATCTCCAGTGAACGTGGTTCCCTATATGGTAATGGATGCATCTTTTAAAATTCCAATGGGAGTGGCCTTAGTCTAGTTAGCCATGAAAAATACATTGAAAGATGGCTGTAATGGAGGTCTCCCCATTTTTACCTATGCATCTAAGGTAAGAACATTGACTTCTGTGCCTGTATCAATCAATATATTACTCAAAATCCACCCATCCATAATAGCATTCAAAGTGATTCCCTTGTCATAATCTAGGCTATGAGGGCGAATATTTACATGCAGGATCTACTGTCTAGTATCAATACTTGTGCACGGATTTTTTCCCTTTAACCAATTCCTTAACAGTGGAATGATATTCTCCTAGAGAAAAATCTTGCATGCTTCTTTCCAGTCATCCATATCAGATTAGACCATCTCTGATGCTTTCTTTTGCTCCATCTTCCGTGATTTCTCCTTTAAATATTGTATTTCACCCTGAAGATTTCAGAGTACCTCTATGGTTTCCTGATAAACCTCCTTCTGATGGGAAGGATATAGGTACCGTGCATGTAGAACCTCCCCCTTAGTGATGGTAAGCTTCTACTGCAATGCTTCTTTGGTGCGCATTGCTTCAACGTGGGTAGCGATCCTTACTTACAATGCCTCAAATTTTGGTACTAACTTGGACATCCACTAATTTTCCACAGCATGTTGTATCCTAACCATCCATGCACCTTTATTTTCTTGTTTATCTTGCTTGTTAAGATGTTCATACAATTCCAAGAATTCCTCATAACTATGATTCTTTCCACAAAAAGAACATATAATATTATGAGGACATTCATGATGGGTGTCAGTATTCCTTTCATTTAATCAACTCTTTATTAATGTCATATTCAAAACAGGGGTGGTGTCCAAAGCTATATGTAATAAGAAATCTTAGTGATCTAGTAATTGATGGTAGGTATTTGTTTTCTTTTTATATTTTATGGGGGATTTTCTCAATGTCTTGAGGATTCCTTGGCTAAAACCTTATTGAAATCAAACTATGAAAACTTGCTGGAAGTAAACACTCTTTGCAGAAATAGATTGCTGGGAATAAACACACATTTGAAAAATAGAATAGATTGCTATAAGTAAACACATGTTACAGAAATGAACACACTTGCTTTGGAAATAAACACATAATTTCATAATTCTGAAAGTTGATTGAAAAGAAAGAAGAATCTAATCTAGAACACCTACAAGAACAAGTATACAATAGATTTCAACTTGAGTAATCAAAAGCATTTACGGAATTAACAGATCTATACTATTTTCTCTGGAAATATAAATACCAATAAAACGAAGAATCATAGCTTCTTAGAGGAGTGGGCCCTTGCCCCACCTTGAATCAGGAGTTGACAAAGTAATGATTCTCTCAAAATAGAAATGGCTATCTTATTGACTGAAATGTTCTGTCATTACACAAACATATTGTCACTGTCTTATCTATCTATCCTTTATAATGTATATCTATCAGGTCCTATATATATATTTCATCATCCATAGATGCATTTATCAATCTACAAGTGCTTACATATGTATACTTATTCCACAAGTCTATTTACAACCATAGTTGTTCTACCGATTCAGATAGGACAAAATAGTGCTCAAAGTAGATGCTGGAATTTAGGAACCTTGCTGGACATACAGTTGCTCTAATCCTGGATACGCTATACCTAGATCTGTGAGTATGAAGAATCAGAAATCTATTCCAATCTTGCTCCTGATTGGAAGGCCCATTGAGTTGCTCTATCACTGGATGTTGTCAAAATAAATAGATTCCCATTGATTTTAGAAACTTTGGAGAAGTTCCATGGAACCAAAGGGAACTCATTCCAGAATCTAACTATGAGGATTCGAAAGCTCCATGTAGCTAATTGTGGCACTAATTTTGAAAGTTTTCGGAACTACAGTGATCGGAGTTCCGGAACTAAGTTTGAAAGGTCCAAAACTGAAGTGATAGAACTTCCTAATTGCGTAATGGAGTTTTGGAACTAAGTCTATAAGTTTCGGAACTAAGCTGTATTGGAAGCCAATGTTGCCAAAAACGTGCTGGGTTGCTTCATACTTTGTTCTTCTCAACTGAATGTGACTTGTTTTATTACAAAAACTGAATTTCCACAGCACTTTGTTAGGAATTATGGAGTTTTTTAGACGTTAGAACTATAATCCAACAAAACATGGACAATTACATCCTAACTTATACTAGATCAAACAAATGTCACAAAATGCTAGTCAAACTTGATAAAAAGGAGAGTAAAATAAGATCATTTATTACACATTGATGAGGCACATTTTGGCCTTATTAGTGTGCACCTTGTGAAGGCATATTTTGGCCTTATTAGTGATGCACCTTGTGATAGGCATAAGTAAAGTTCTTGATTGTTTTGGAACTCAACTCATCCACCGTGAGGGAGTGATAAGATAATTGTGAATCCAGTGATAAGTATTTTGAGGGAGGGATAAGACAACTATGTGTGATAGTTGTTATGGAGGTTCTAAGGTGGACCCTACACCTACTTGGGAGTTATAAGATGGTTCCCCATGCTCATTCTTGTCTCCTATTAGCTCTATTTCAATGAGTCTTTGTGTTGATTGTACATGTTGTAATATTTGTATCATCTAATGGTTGTGACGAATGCAGCTAGTCCTGTCTTTTGTGTCATGTTTGTAATGTGGATGCCTGTAGTTTTGTATAGTTGCCAATGGCTAGGACGTATGTTTCATTGTTTCATGCATTGGGGCCTAGGGGCCAATGAGGGGGTTGGCTCACCCCTTCATTGGATTTATGGCTGGGAGGAGAGAGTCTGCACTAGTTCCCTCCCTAATGAGCGTACTAATGTGTGTGTTGGAGTTAAACTGATCTAATGTGTGACCATCCAATTCACAATGGATGTGTACCAGAGTCCCTATGCATATCTCATGTGAAAAATTGGCCGATAGTTGTCTCCTACCATTTTGCCATGGAGGGCTTGCAATTTGCTTGCATTTTAAATTATGGGCTCACCCCAATTGTGTATGTCTTCCAACTGCCTCAGGACATTGGAAGGATGCTATACAATTGAAAATCATGCGTATCAATTTGTATGTCTTCTGTGATAGTACCCTTCTAAAGAGTTTGTAATCAAACCTTGAGGTTTCATGATTGCGAAAGGATTGTAATACCTGTAATATCATAAGAAAGGACTGTATCATTATACAATATTGTGAAATTTGCATCTTACTCTCTGGCAAGTCTTATTAATGTCTATCTTGAATATCTTTGAAAAATGATTAGAAATCTAATGTCTAGTAACTCAGGTAAGAAAAATGTTAAAATCAATTTGAAGGGATAGCATATCTTTAAAGTTGCATAGTCTGCGTAAGTGTAATCATGGATTCAAACTTTCTCTATTTACTGTCTTAGTTTCAAGAAATTGTTCTTTTACTTAGCTGTATTGACTTGCTCTTTGGACAGTCAGAATCAATTCAAATGTATTTTTGTACCTTGAATGCTACAATATTGGAATCACTATGGAAAATATGCATATGTTCAGAGATAGTGTTCTTTGCCCCTATACTTTGAAACATGTTTGTTCCCTACACATTTTCATGTATAACAGTTAGACTTCGACTTATTGTTTGCAAGACATTCCCACCTGATCCATAACCTGATGTGTTTAGTCTATCCTAAATGAACCACTTGTAAGTTTACACCAGGGTATATACTATATAGACCACCTATACCTCATAATTCTAAACCTATTCAGTTTCCATAGTTGGACCAGACGATGTACTCCCATGCTACCGGCATCGGTACGCATAACTGAACTAGCACCTCTAGGGTCACGTGACCGGTGTTCCGTCACCATTTATGCTGAACTCATTTTTAATAAAAGGGTTAGAGTCCGACTCCTGTACTACCTAAATTAGCTTGCTAACGAGGTTTTAAACTCATAATACTTAGAAGACACAAGCATAAGGGATAATGTCAGTCAAGGAGTACTATATGATGGATACTTATGGCACAAGTCATCTGTCCTAGTATACTATACCATCTGTGGATGAGGATTTTATCAATGTAAATGAATACCCAAATGAAAAATGTTGTTGTTGCTCCAGATCCATTACCATTCTGGATGACATCCATATATCCTATCATATATATATATATATCCTACACACACCAGCTACTGTCATATATGTCATGCTGGATATATCTGAGAATGGACCCTATCACATGCCTCATGAGCATAAGAAAATGCCATATTTCTTCATATCTAAACCTCTTTACCGCTAGGTATTCCTTAAATGAATAAACCTTTTACTTCCGAAATGAATGGTGGGGTTTAGTTAGCCATCGGTACTATAACTCCAAGTTCAAAAATACCATCAAAAGGGTGATCAAACACCCACTGCCAGAGACCTTGTTGGTAAAAGAACCAGTAATGAAACTTGTAAAAATTGGAATTATAGCAAACCTCTAGGAATCAATAAAACTGGAAATTGAGTACTCCAAGATATAGGGGGACTCAGAAATCCTCCCATTGTAATCCCAGTATCCATAGCACATGGCCAACATCAGTTTCAACACCATAGAGAGATTGAAATTCTTGCCTACATCCAAACAAGTGTCTGATACCTCTAATTCCTTGTAGACTTGACATGTGCAAATGGGGGCACAATCGTAAGCATCTAGAAAGGAAGAAATAGAAGCCGTAAGGATCTCATAGGGAAATATCATACAGGGAACCCTAATCCATCTAAGGTAGAGTGCGCCAAACTGAGATCCTACTGCTAGGACCTTAATGCCTCATCCCTCTTCTAAGTCATGGGTGAATAAAACTCCTAATAACATTTGGGAAGATTAAAATGGTAATGTAGCCTCAGGGGAATGTTGTCGAGTCCTGTGGAACAACTCAAAAATAGTTACTGACATATGGTAATTAATGATGCAGCCTAAAATTTACCATTAAAATATGTAGGCATGCTGGCATGTTTATTTTAGCCTAAAAAAAAGGGTTACTCAGGGTAAAGTGCACAGAGGGACCAGGCCCCTTTAATTAAAGGGGTTGTTGTATGGTTTTATGTGATGCTATGCTGAATTATTTTAAGGGTTTCTTATCCATAAGTATTGTACAGTTATTCTACAGTGAACCTTGTGAGTGAAATTTAATTAGTCTAAGGTTTGAGAATAATATATATATAAGATTGATTTAACCATTATTATTAACTTAAGTGGGTGTTCAGAACGAAATTCATACTAAGGATTAATACTCTAATTTATCGAATACACTCCATTAAATTAAATTTGGGATTAAGTAATGACATGAAGTTAATTAACGAAATAGATAATTCCATAGATTATGCATGCATCAGAATTGGCAGCATATCCTTAAAAAGGAAAGGTTTTGGTCTCACACCATTACTATACTAAGCTTTTTATTACATCATGATATAAGGGTCGGTAACTAAGATTTACCACTTCACATAACTCTAAAAATAGGTTGCATGCTGAAAATAGCCATATGATTTGTCGTAATTCTCTAGCCACATATGAAAGTTGTTTTGGCAATAGGTCTCTCCTAGTGGAATTTTTCGGGTAGTCACATTCTTGTACTTTAGTCTTGTCAAATAAATGTACATGAGATTCTCCATAGCCGCTCTTCCAAACATGGTTGCGAATTGAATTTCTTTTCATGCAATGCTACTTTTCACATGTTCTTGCTCAGTCATTTGCTTGACTCTCTTATTTGTTTACACTCCTGCACTTGTATATTGTGTATTCATTTCAATTTTATAGTCCCAACACCTCTGCATCAACTTAAATAATATGCATCATTATCTCCAAGTATCCTTTTGCACCTTTCATTGTGCCCTAGTACTCTTACAGGTTAATATTCTAATGTGCTTTATGCTAAGTCATTCAAGTTTATTCACCCAAAGTATCTTTCTTCTATCATGATTATCACATTCAGAAACAAATCCCCACGGATGTACCTGATTTTCTTGCGAGACGAATACAATGTCTCATGCATATCATAGATATTCCCTTTTCAATTTCAACTATCTTAATCACCTATATCCTCACATTCTATTATTAGCCTTTGAGTATCTAACATCTGTGCATTATATCTTGATTGAAAGGAACGATAAGAATATTGTTCCAAGCCGCGATCTCAGATGATAATAGCATACCACATTAGATTTGGAAAGCAGAAGAGCTAAAATACCATATATGGAAATCCATCATAATCCATAATGCTCAATACAGTTACAATAAAATGACTTTAATTATTCAATAAGAAAGATGTACATATAGGAGGAGGGAAGTGAAACTACTACCTAAATCAGTGGTGAAGAACCCCCACTAACTAATACTGGTAGTTAAGTTAACTCCAAAAGACTAGTAAGCTAACTCCACATAACTAAGAAGCTAACTCAACACAACTAGTAAGCTAACTCCACACAACTAGTACACCTAAGCAAGCTAACCCAACAAGTGTAGGGCTAACACAAGTGTAAGAATTATCCTGATAAATAAATAACAGGATAAATAATAACCTACACTAACACCCTCTCGTAAGCATAGCTTAGGTGGGTGAAAAAGTAAGGTGGGTCCTGACAACAAGGCCTGGTGAGGTACCCATGTACAATAACTGGGAAAATTGGACACCACAAGGTACCGAAAACCAGTAATAACAAAGTAGAGAGAGCAAAATCCTATTGCAATATATCCTCAGAAGCTCGGCTCCAAAAACTCGTACAATACTAAAGAAGTGTGGTGCACACTATGGTCTGAATCCACTGCTCGATCATATAACTCAAAAACAACTGACATTGGGCTTCACCAAAATAG
Source organism: Taxus chinensis (assembly GCA_019776745.2). Taxonomy (NCBI): domain Eukaryota; kingdom Viridiplantae; phylum Streptophyta; class Pinopsida; order Cupressales; family Taxaceae; genus Taxus; species Taxus chinensis. The sequence continues at coordinate 113,627,021 of CM034146.1, forward strand.
CTCCATGCAAAGAGACTGTCAATGGAGTGATGTCAAAAATGCAAAACAAACATCAAACATAATTTGATCAACTGCTATAAATAGGTGTGACCACAATCCAAGAACAACCAAGGCAATAAGGCAAGGACACGAGATCCAAATAAATAGGAGTGCCACAATCCAAGAAAAGCCAAGGTAACAAGGCAAGGACACGAAACCCAAAGAAGTAGTATCAACACGTAACAAGGTAAGGACATGAAACCCAAAGAATCAATATCAACACCATACCCTCCCATACTGCTGAATGAGTAGAGTGACACCACATATCTGTATGAGTTGCCAAAATCAACTACTCGTACACTGACAAACTAACACTGGGCTCCACCAGAATAGCTCCCCCACAAAAGAGACTGTCACCATGTCAAAAAAAATTGTCGAAAATACAGATCCAAAATATCTCAATAAACACAGAGAGATATAAATATATACACCCATAGATACAAGAATGCAATACCCAAAATTTTAGGACATCGGGCTCAACCGAAAATACATCCACAAGTGATCACAACACCCTCCCAAATTTGGCACTTTATAATTGAGTGCATGTAAATATTAAAATGGGTAATAAGTACATTTTACATTTGAAATATTTGTATATAAAAATTTCACCAATACGTAGATCTCGAAAAAATACACAATTTCAAAAAAAAGATCACCTTAATCCGAGCTACAGATCAAAATTTATGAGCTCTACAAGGTTTTACTATTAAAATAATATTTTAATGCTGATCTTTTTAAAAGGTACACGTGACACCCAAATGTTCAAAGGGTAAAAGAGTGCATCCACACGATACAGGCTTGCGACCAAAGGATAAAATCTTGTGCCCAAAATTTAAATATCCAGAGTGTAAATCATTGCATCCAGAGGGTACACGTCAATATCCAATGGATAAAAGAATGCACCCATAGGGTACACGTCAATATCCAGTGGATAAAAGACTGCATCCAAAACAAAAATATCTAGAGGGTAAAAGAATGCATCCAGAAGGTACACGCTTATATCCAATGGATAAAAGAATGCACCCAAAGGGTACAGATATGCATCCAGTGGATAAAAGACTGCATCCAAAACCGAAATACCCAAAGAGTAAAAGAATGCATCCAGAAGATACACGCTTATATCCAATGGATAAAAGAATGCACCCAGAGGGTATAGATCTACGTCCAGTGGATAAAATAAAGCATCCAAAACTGAAATACCCAGAGGGTAAAATAATGCATCTGAAAGGTACACGCTTATATCCAATGGATAAAAGAATGCACCCATAGCGTACAGATCTACGTCCAAGTGGATAAAAGACTACATCCAAAACCAAAATACCCAGAGGGTAAAAGAAGGCGTCAGGAAAGGTACATGCTTATATCCAATGGATAAAAGAATGCATCCAAAGGGTACAGATCTGCGTCCAGTGGATAAAAGACTGCATAAAATAATGCATTCAGAAGGTACACACTTATATCCAATGGATAAAAGAATGCACCCAGAGGGTACAGAATCTGTGTCTAGTGGATAAAAGACTGCATCCAAAACTAAAATATCTAGAGGGTAAAAGAATGCATCTGGAAGGTACACGCTTATATCCAATGGATAAAAGGATGCACCCAGAGGGTATAGATCTGCGTCCAGTGGATAAAAGATTGCATCCAAAACCAAAATATCCAGAGGGTAAAAGAATGCATCTGGAAGGTACACGCTTATATCCAATGGATAAAAGAATGCACCCGTGGTACAGATCTGCATCCAGATTTGACTATCTCAAAACATGGTCAAGTTTACAATGGATTCTAGGGTTTTTGCACCTTCCAAATCCAATGGTGCACTCTGTTTTACATAAAAATGCATGCTGCAGAAAAGTGCTAACAAATTCTGAATACATGAAACTAATAAACCCTTTGCTTACAAATAAAAACTTACAGATGGATGTCTACATCATCTATTTCTCTAATATCATGAAAGGAATGATAAGAATATTTTTCCAAGCCGCGATCTCAGATGATAATAGCACACCACATTAGATTTGCAAAGTAGAAGAGCTAAAATACCATATATGGAAATCCATCATAATCCATAATGCTCAATACATTACAATAGAATGACTTTAATTATTTAATAAGAAAGATGTACATATATGAGGAGGGAAGTGCAACTACTACCTAAATCAGTGGTGAAAAACTCCCACTAACTGATACGGGTAGTTAAGTTAGCTCCATAAATACTAGTAAGCTAACTCCACATAACTAAGAAGCTAACTCAACACAAGTAGTAAGCTAACTCCACACAACTAGTACACCTAAGCAAGCTAACCCAACAAGTGTAGGGCTAACACAAGTGTAAGAATTATCCTGATAAATAAATAAAAGGATAAATAATAACCTACACTAACAATCTCTAGTTTCCTTGTTTAGATTTATTTACTCATCTTTGTAGTCTATTTCTCTCCACACCCATATACTTCCTTCCTTCTATTAACCCATCACCTAATCATACTTGGAATTTTCACCCATTTTTACCCTCTCTGAATCATCTCTGAATCTTTAGAACAATTTTACGACAACACCCTCACCATTTCCAACCTCAGTATAATCACAGAGAGTCTGGAAATCTAATTCAAAGAACTTTTTGCTAATTTCCTCTATCGACGCTTGTTAGCCAACCGACGTCGGTCACTCTTCCCAACCGACATCGATCAGTCAACCAACACTAGTTACTATGTCTAGCAATGTAGCTTAGACCAGTGAACTAATATCCACTTCCCAATATCCCAAAACTATTTCTAATCCTTACCATACCTTACCCAGAGCTTGTACCAGACTTGCAACCCAACACCATCCAATCAACCCTCCCATTTTAACATTAAACAAACTTTTGCATGACCTTTCTTATTATTTTGTATGAGATACCTAAATCATTTCAATTCCAATAGGATATTTACTTCATGTATGCTTTAACTTGCATTAACATTGTTATATAAATGTGGATTGGCATCCTGTTCAGGAAGTATCACGCTTCCTGGATCTAGCTTCCGCTGGGTAGTCTACTCATTTTTTTAAACTCTATTTGGTGGTATTGTTTTGTATCTACAGGTAGTTCTTCCTAGCCAAAAGGGAGCTCTCACATCCATTCTAATTCATAAGTCATCTACGGGCTCATTCGACCTTCAAGTAATATTACAATAGGTATTCCTCTTTGGCCTTCTACCCTTATCTGTTTCATTAATCTATTAATATTCTGGTGAAACATTTTGGCATGCATGGTGGGACCCGTCAAAGGTTCCTTTGCATTTGTTCATTTCTAGGCAAAAATTGTGTTTTTTATTTCTCTTTGAACATTATTCACATTAATTTTCTTCTCTAGAATCTTCTCCTTCTTTCTATTGACTAAAATAAATCGTAATTTTGGTGCTTTAAAAAGAACGCGTCTTCTTTTCTACTGTATTGCATTAGTGAAAGATCATTCCTCTTCCTATTCTCCATTCACTACATCGAATGTAATTGTGGATTTGTGCTTAAAACATTTGCATTTCATTTTGGTTTTGTTGCATTATAGCTCACATTAATTTGAGGGAAACCTATACGCTGAAAGTCATCCCTAGTTGATAGTTGACTAATTTAATCATAGTTCACTTACACACTCTCTCTATACTAAACCACTTAAATAATTTACACATCTTCTTAAACATTCTCATACCTAGAAGAAGTTGTCCATGATCACATGATTAGAGGATTGACAGTGGAAACTCAATTGGTTTCTCTATCCAGTCATTATCTCAGAGAAAGCACCGCCCCCGCCCAAACTTTACCAAAACCATCCTTAGCTATTAACTTTCATAGGACACCTATTGAACCAAAAAAATTGTTCTATTCTCAATTTAGTCTAAAATAACATAAGCTAAAACATAAAATTTACCCATAGGATTTCGTGTTTCTTGGTTTTTGCTTGAATTGTGTTTTGAGTTATGAGGTTTTTTTCTCCATTTTCTTTCTTCCTTTCACCTTCCACAATCATAGGTGGTGTATTCTGGCTGAGTGTATCAAGATTCATCATTACCATACTCAGGTTTCTCGGTTGGTATTTTATCTGATCTAAGTCACTAAATCCCATTTTTTCTCATCTTTTCAAATGTCACAGTAACTGGCGTCGGTCCAATGACCGTCACCAGTTTACATCTGACCGTTATTGGTTTACCTAACCATTGTCGGTTTCCTAATTTTTTGGGTTATTTCACAAAAAAAAAATCATTAATTTGTTGTTCTTTCAGGTACTTCTTAGATACATCAGCATACCTCTGGATCTTTTAAAATAACTATAAAATCTAGGTTTTACTTCATTTTTCATCAATTATTACCTCGCTTGAAAATATTTTGATTTTCCATAGTAACCGGTATCAGTCACCTTAACCGTCATCGATCACCCTCTCACCATCATCAGTTAGCCCAACCGTCATTAGTTCCTGTGTTTTAAATTTTTAATTGAAATAACATTAGTTTTCACCTGCTGGAACTATTTGCCTCCATTTCTTCTATTTTTCTATGTCATTTACAAAGAGTAGATTTCCAAGCCTATGCCAACTCACATTGTTTTGAATCGTAGTCAGTCTAATTCCCTTATATTCCATGCAAGCCTTCAGCCACTTCCTCCTAGCCCATCGCCACCTTCCATCCTGTCACCTATGGATCCTACTTAGCCCATTATCATTAGTATCGGTGACAAGGAGTTTGTAAGACTCCTTGACCACAACCTGGTACCTAATAACATTATCTTTCCTATTCATATAATCGGATTTATCAGGACAAATGGTATATGGCATGCATGTGTCCATCTCCCTACCCTTGCCCCCACTTCCACATCGGCTAGTACTAACTTGGCCTTACCTTCTTCCACCTTACCACCTGTCGTATCCCAGCTTGACCCCACATCATCAATATCTATGGCACCTATGGTGTCGAACACACTTTTGACGTTAGTTTCTCCCATTAGTTTCAGTCATTCCTTTATCAACCACCTTGAACATAGCCCCATCTACACTCACCACCTCATATATACCTATTGCATCATAGCCACCCCTAGTGTTGGAAACTCATACTCCACTCTAAAACATCATCCTCTCCATACCGCAGTCTTTACCTCCAATCACTACAAGAATCGCTACATCCACCCCACCTACTTACACATATCACCAATAGCCACCTACCTTTTCTATCGCCTATTCAGGATATTTTCTGCTTCCATCTATTCCCCCCTCACAGTTCTTGTACTCGGAACCACTATATACTTAGATGTTGTCCTCATCCTATCACCATCTACCCACTTATACTACAGGGGGTGCCCAGTCATTATAACCTACCAACGATCATATTAAAATGATGATGGAGAAGATGAAAACATTGGAAGCATCAGTTTCTGGCTCTCACAACCCTTTGACATATGATGAAATATGAAATGATCCCATTCATCCATCTATTCCCATTCGTCCATACCTTACACACTGGGAAATTCCCAAATTCAACCGGTTCAACAATAAAGAGGACTAGCAGCAACACTTACGGTCTTTCAAAATGGGTGCTATTTAATCACTCATTACGACCCTCTACTCTTTCAGACATTCCAATGTCCCTAATAGGACCTGTGTTGGATTGTTATATTGGTTTACCTTGAAATTCCATTTACTCATTTAACCAAGTGGCTCAAGCCTTCCTAGACCATTTTTCAATTAATATCTTCAAGAAGGTCACCATGACTGACTTGTACTCAACATGACAATATGACGATGAGTCTATCACAGATTTTTTCACTCATTGGCGGAGCCACATAAACCAACTTACATTCCAGACACCTCAAACCAAGCTTAAAGAGTTTTTCACTAGGGCTTATGCCAGGAACATCTCACTAACTCTCTAAGTCCAAACCTTCTATAGCTTTGATGAATCATTCACCATGGATAGAAAACTTGAAATTTGTGTCATAGAAGAGAATAAAATTTAATTACATAACAAAAACATTGCATTCAAGTCAAATGAGGCCTCTTCCTCTTCCAAACCCCAAAAAAATTATTCCAAAGCCAAAGGATCTGCCAACGTGGCAATTTTAAAATCTGGCCCATCTCACCCATCCAATCAATAGAAACCTTCTTCAAACCTTTCTCCCGTTCAAGCTTTCCAGTTAGGGTGAGAGAAATGAAAGTACACTCCCATAGGAGAGCCCTATTCATCGGTTTTTGAAAAACTTCTAAAATCTAGAGAAATTGATCTTCTATCCATCAAACCACATACTAGTTTTGACCTTACTCATCATATGCCTACATGGTACAAGGAACATGATTACTGCAACTACCATCGTCTTAAAGGTCATAGTGATGGTAATTGTATAACCTTCAAAAATATTATCTAGGAAACATTAGACAATGGAGATCTTGTCTTAGACAACCCAAACACGTTGGATAATCAGAACTTGTATATCTTTAAGAAGCCATTTCCTAATCACACCTCGTCATCTAACCAAACTAGTGAACCTATGACTAACAACAGTAATTTCCATGAATTTCATGTTGTTTTTGAAGTCATACCAGCTCTTCCACAATTTCCTCATATCCCCTCCATTGAGGAGATTATAACACGAGCACCTTTACCCACGGAGGATCCTATTTCATCTACTCCTTCACCTATAGAGGATTCTCCTTTATCTCCCCCTTCACCCATAAAGGAGACCACAATATTTTCTGATGCCATTTCATCACTCCCCTCGCAACATAATGAACAACTTGTGGTGTTAACTCTCATACCCATGGGAGAGTCATGCTCACCTCCCTCTCCACAAAAAGAGGAACCTACCTCATCCAACCTCTCATCTCCCCTACTAGTAGAGGATCCTTTAGAAGCACCACTACCTATTTGTGATAATTCCCCATTAGCCTTCTAGGATCTAGTTGATTTTATCTTAGCTATCTTACCCACATATTTCGAAGCTAGCCAACTAGTTCCATGTCTCATAGACATACTTTACAGGGATTACTACTAAATCAACGTCATCTCCTCTTTAGCAGTTCCATTTTCATTCTTGGATTATGTTGATAATTCCATGCTTTATGGACATCTCTGGCTACCCTTTTCAACCCAAATGTAAATATCATCTGTTGATACCTCTATGATTTATGCAAAGGTATTTCAAACAATCAAACCAACCAAGCCCATACCAGTCATAATCACCTCTTCTTCATCACCCTCACCTACACCTAAACCTTTTCCAATAATCAAACCTGATCTTATGCCTAAGAGCCTACCCGCACCTACATTTTCCCCCGTAGCCAAAACCATCACCATATTGGGAATCATACTGACATCAAGCCTATCACCTTTACCTAGGAAGGTGCAACAAAAATTGAAAAACCCACTACCCTCCAAAGTGGTAGTTAAGCCTACAACACCTTTTATTGCTAGTTCATCTACTATGCCTTTACCTAAGAAGGTACAACCCAAATCTAAAATAGTACCACCTACCAAACCAGTGGTTAAACCCATTTCACATCCAATTCCACCTCCTGTGATGCCTCTCCCACCAAAATCACCCACACTTCAATCCATATCCACACTCACCTCACATTGTGATTCATTGCCAAGGTCTTACGCCAATATTCTAGCTAACCTTTTAGATACCTTCATCATCACATTTCCCCCCCTTAGACCTTACGACCCACTCAAACCCAAACCAAAATGGTTTTCCGATATGAAAATTTGGGCCTACCATCATGTGCTAGGGCATGATATAGAAAGTTGTAAGGCTCTTAAAAATGTTTTCCTTCAAATGTGTCCTCCTGAAGAAAATTTTGATGATGATGATCTTCTAGATAAGGACCCTGGTCCACCTCCACCTATCACCACACATCCTTTCCCACTACCTATTCAATGACATGCATCACCACCTCCACAACCCTTTCATCCACATCTGAAATTTGAGATCAATATGCTACATATAAGAGAGCTAGCCAAAATGCCACCAAAATACCAGTGCGCTCCACTTATTTCACAAGGATCTTATCCCGCACTAGGTTTTTGTCCATCATGGCGTTATAATTTTCATGACACACCTTCCCCATCCACCTCTCTACCTTAGATTAACATGATCCAAGTCTCTACTCATGCCTAGAAAGAAAAAGGAAAGGAGAAGGCAACCAGCCCCTCTGCCAATCTTGTGCCTAATATACCATCTGTACCCACACCAAAAATCACCATTCAGGGACCCACATACCCTATTTATGATGGGGTCTCCTATCATATAATGATAAAGCAATTACACCAATCCCCTCTAAAAATGTCTTTATACGACCTTGTCCAAAACTTTAAGTCTCATCGACAGGCCCTCATGGAGGTTCTACAATATATTGAGGTTTTACCTAATGAACCAACTCTTGTGGCATCCATGATCACTCCTCACCATGTGGCACCTCTCACCACTTCATCACCTTCCTCTGCACCCACTACCACTCATCAAGTAGCCGCTCTTAGTTTCTCTGACGACAAGATTTTACCTCTTCAATCAGATGATCGTGATCCCACCCTGTTCATATCCATCTACATTGATAATATACGTGTTCCACATGTTATGATTGATGGTGGTGCCAACATCAACATTATATCTTCCCATGCATACAAAAAAATGTGCATTCCCACCAATTACATGCATAATAACCCAGTTATGTTGCATTCATTTAATGATGCCATAGCGTCAACCCTTGGCACCATCATTATCCACATTCACGAGGGCCCCCATACCATTCCATAATTATTCTACGTCTTAGAGGGGGAATTCTAGTACAACTTGTTACTTGTTCGACCTTGGATATGTTTCATGGGTTGTGTTCCTTCAACCTTACACCATTGTGTAAAATTTGAACATGAAGGACATAACTATACCATTCCAGCTGAGCCTTCGCCATTCAAAACATATAACATGTTGTATCAACCTAATGATCTTCTTATACCAGTTAAGGCATCCACCACCATTGTCACTTCTCCTTCACCCAAATCCCTATCCACCAATGCTATTGCGACCTCTCCCACACCTAATTCCTCAATTCCCAATACTGTTGTAGCCTCTATAGCCGACCCATCCACTAAGCCATCTATTTCTCAACCAACCAATGCTACTTCTTCACAATCACCTAGTGATGCATTTATTCCCACTACCCACATATCCACTACCAATCCCTTAGAAGGATTTTTTAAACATTCACTATGGGGGAGTACCGCTTGTACAACATCGACACATTCCTTACTCATCAATAGTATGGTAACCTTTGCCAACATCCTCGTTATGATCACCGCATAGGTGAGGTTTTCTCTTATGGCCATCCCCACCTTTGTACCAGCTTAACATATGGGGCATTTGATACTTCTACCTACTTGCCTAATCCACCTTCCCAAATGCGACCATTTTCATCTAAAATTTAATCTCTCACCAAACACCACTTTTCCCACACCTTCCTCCATCATTATGCATGGAAGGGTTTTGGCTTTGGTTTCTATGAATAGGGATGTCATATTGTCATCCCATGTACCACACATAAACATAAAGACCGAAGTGGTATTGGCTTTGTCAAACCATCTTCCAAGAAATCCCACGTCGAACTCATTGATGACGAAAACCTTCCTTCAACCCATCTACCAACTTCACCACCTTCACCTATGGAGTCTATGGATCTAGAATCCATTCCTTCTAACTTTTTTTTCATGAACACCATTTCCTTGGGACATCTAACTTATCAATGACATGGCAAGGATCCCTCTTCTCTTCCCTTCTTGTATCTTGACATGATTGATGAAGATACACCTTCTATTAATGTCATTCAATGTCAGCATGATGATTTTATTCTCACCTACCTTGGTGCAAAAGATGCTTATATTCACCGGTTGTTACCTTCTGAGACACAAACCATGTTAAACAAATCAACCATTGAAATCTATATCCACACTAAGGATGACCCACATATTTTAAATATAGGCCAATATTTAGATACTGCTAAGCAGGAAACTTTTACCTCATTCCTCTAAGATCCTAGCAATGCTTTTGCTTGGTCCTATGCTAATATGCCTGGTATTGACCCAAACATTGTGGTCCATAATATCGTAACTATTCCTAAAGCCAAACCCATAAAAAAGAAGCTGCGGAAAATACATCTGTGCATTTCCCTTCTTGTCAAAGAATAACTCCAGTTCCTTCTTTCGGTTTCCTTCATCCTACCCATTGATTATCCCTAATGGATCTCTAACATCACTCCTGTAACAAAAATGATAGGGGTACTCAAAATTTGACCGGATTTCCACAACAATAGTTTATCTTTTCCTAAAGATGAATATCCTCTACCTAGCATTGACTAACTCATTGATCATACCACTGACCATGAGATGTTATCCTTCATGGATGGTCTCTCGAGTTATAACCAAATATTACTTGCCCCAGAGGATCAACACAAAACCACCTTCATCACTCCTTAGGGAACCTTTTGCTATCGTGTCATGCCTTTTGGCCTTAAAAACATTGGTGCTACATATCATTGGGTTATGAATTATATCTTTCATGACATTTTACATCATATATTGGAATATTACATTGACGATATTCTTACCAAATCCAAACATCAGACCAAACACCTTACTGTCCTTAAGGTCATCTTTGACCATCTCATCAAATATTATGTTTAGCTTCAACCCAAGAAGTGTGTCTTCATTTTTGTTTCTGGCAAGCTCCTTGGTTTTACCGTTTCTTTAAGTGGCATAGAATTTGACCCCATTAAAATCAAGGCTATTCTAGAAATTCCTCCACCTACTAACCTTCGTCAACTTTGTAGTTTGTAAGGCAAGTTGCAATCTATTCATTTATTTATTTCGCAACTTTTTGACTATTGCCACCCATTTCATCATCTCCTGAAAAAGGATGTATCCTTCAAATGGGATGATGAATGCCACAAATCCTTTGACACCTTAAAACAATACCTCCTCCAAACACCTGTGCTCATTCCCCCTAAGGATGACCAACCATTTTACCTTTACATTTTTGCTACTGATCATTCCTTGGGTGCCATGCTTGCTCATCATGACGCGAAAAATAGGGAGCAAGTGGTTTATTATATGAGTTGTACCCTTCTAGAATATAAAACTAGATATACTCATTTCGAAAAACTATGCTTAGCCTTAGTTTTTGTCACCACTAAAATGCACCATTAATTACTTAACCACAACACCTTTTTTGTCAGTAATATTGACCCCCTACATTACATGTACGCTAAGCCCTACCAACATCAATGTGTTGCACGTTGGCTCATGCTTATTATATATCTATACCTTCAATTCACTCACCAAAAATATGTCAAAGGAAAAACAATCAATGACCAAATCACACACACACCTCTCTCTAGAAATCAATCCTCTAATTTTGATTTCCTGGATGAATTTATTGCTACCCTCTCTTTGGTTACCATTTTAAAAATGACCTTATTCTTTGATGGTTCCAAATGTCAACATGGGGGTGGTGTCAATGATATCCTCATACCTCTTGATGGTGAGCCTATGCCATTATCTTTCAAACTAGATTTTGATTTTACTAACAATATCACTCAATATGAAGCACTCATCTTAGGTCTTCAAGCCATCATCGCCTTAGACGTTAAATTAATTAATATCTTTGACAATTCCCAACTAGTTGTAAACCAATTTAATGGTATATACCATTGTCATAACGAAATAATTCAAAAGTATAAGCATCACGCTATCATACTTTTGACTACCTTTGACCGCTTTGAACTTCAAACTACACCGTGTTCCACTAATAAATTTGCAGACACCATGGCCTATCTTACTTCTCAAATTCATGCCTCACCCTCTAACTCAAAAAACTGTCACAGTACAAAGGTTTCAATCACCTTTTTATCTATTTCAATGTGTCAACCTTGTCAGAACCATTGAAATTGACCCGCATGACCTTTGTTATTAAGCAGTTTGTTGACTACCTTTTCCTTTCAATTCTACCTCCAAATCTTACTCACAATGGAAAACGAGCCTTTCTCAAAAGTATCTCTCGCTACATCATCATGGGTGGTCTTCTTTATAAAATTTTCTTTAACGACATCTTCTTACGATGCCTTACAAGTTTTGAAATTCCTTACACCATCAAGGAAGTTCACAACAGAATTTTTGGAGGTCACTTCAGTGGTTTATCTTTCACTAAACACATTATCTACTTGCGCTATTATTGGACTACCTTAAACCGTGATTGTTGTGATTATGTCAAACATTGTGTGAAGTGCTAGCAACACGGTAATCTTCATCACACCCCTAGTCATGCCTTTTAGGTCACATGAGACCTTTGGATGTTCTCTCAATGGGGTTTGGATCTTGTCAAAGAGATCAATTCTCATTTTTCCCAACATCATCAATGGATTATTACCACTATTGAATACTACACTAAATGGGTAGAAGTCATGCCTCTTATTTCTACAAAAGCTGAGAAAATTTGTGAATTCATCAACCATCACATCATTTTTTCTTTGGTGTTCCTCATCATCTCATTATTGATAACAGAAAACAATTCAAAAACAAAACCCTAAGGAAACTCTGTGACACCTTCGAAATTCAACTCATTTTTTCTTCACCTTACTACCCTCAAACAAATGACCTAGCAGAATCAACCAAAAAATCCTTAAACAAAATTCTTATGAAATTTCCTGATGATACTATAAAAGATTGGCATACGCACATTCCTTTTGCCTTATGGGCTTATCGCACTAGTATTTGTACTTCAACTGTTGCCACACCTTTCTCTTTGGTCTACGATACAAAGGTTGTTCTACCTCTTGAATTCCAGATTCAATCTCTTTGTATCTCACTTAAAGGGATGCTCAACAATGATGAATTTTTCCAAGACTATTTTTCATAACTCGAGTTATTAGACGAACGTTTTCTCAAAGCTCTTGATCACCTCCAAATCTACCAAAAATGTATCGAACATGCCTATGAAAAATGTGTCCACGAATAAACATTCTAGGTCAGCGACCTCATCCTAAAGGAAAATCAACATGTAAAAAAATAAGAGAAAAGTAAATGGGGTAAATTTTCTCCTAATTGGTTTGGACCCTATATCGTTACTCATACCTATGGATCAGGTGCTTAGCATTTTTCTTCACTCAAAGGTAAACCTGAACCTGGGCCTCTCGATACCTTTCATCTTTGACCCTTCTAGTGTTGAATCAAGTCCTACATCACATTAGTTAAAACACTCATCCCTTGAACACCATTCACCTTCCATTTTACCTATTTTAAGGATCAATGACTAAACAAGAATCATGTGATTATCCATCACCTTTCAACCTTATCTTCAATATGAGTACCACAGCTCTACTCATGGCATGGTCCTTATGGATAATTTTCATATTTTTTTCAAGATGGAATCCCATGATCATTCATTCCTTAAACCCTCTCTATCATAGTTAACCTATGTGTGTTTTGGTTATGTCTTCAGCACAAGAGCCTATCTTTCTCTATAGTCTTGTCCATGACCTAAAATTCCAAAGCAAAACAATTTCAAAAGTAGAATGGGATTCAACTCCTTGAGTCAAACTTCCTGTAAAAATATGACTCCCTTGAAAAGGAAGTATAATATTTCTATCTCGCTACTATAAATAGATTGCTCCCTCAAAGGACAACTATACAAAGTTATCCATATTGTACGTAGTCTATCATCAAAAGAAGACTATTCTTGCAATAAAATAAAATAAAATATTTAGAAGCTTCCCGCATCTATCAGCTTCACGAAGACCTCAAGGAGATAATCTACTCATCCCATATAGATTTCCCTCATCGATAGGTCTATAAAAACAAAAAAAAAAACATAACAAATAAATTTTTTGTCATGGACTTTCCTATTTTGATCTTGAGTCCCTTTCAAAATAGTCATGATGTCTCACACTAGGTTACACTAAAAACCAAATTGTTTTCACCTCATCACATTATCACCCTAAACTTCCTACTTGCTCAAGGGACATGCCACAAATGTTACTTTTCTTGATATTGTGACTTTCTTCACCTTTAGAATAGTCAATTGTGAAATGCCTTTAGGGTCTTATGTTCATAAGCCAATATTTTGTATGATAGATTCGTTATGGTTCTTATAAACTAGACGAATCTTGTTGTCTCCTTTACCATTCACCTCTTTTCTTCCTTATTGATTTTCCTATACATGACTAGGCCATCGACACCCACACTTTAAGGATTACCCTTTCAACCATGCCTAAAATCACCTAAACTCAACCATGCCTAAAATCACCTAAACTCAACCATGACTAAATGATCTACACTCAAACATGCCTAAAACCTACCGATCCATTCACCTATCCTCATCATATTCTTCCCTAGCTTACAGGAGAACTACATTGGCCTAAGGCCCCTTTTTGTTGGGGCTATGTAAGTAGAAATTCGAGGGCAAGGGACCCTTGGAGGTTAGCTCGCCCACTCTTTTCTCTAACCAATTTTCCCCCATTTTTCTATTCACATCCTCCCTTGGATTAATTTCCATTTTTCACAAATATTTGTAAATTAAACAATCATAAAACATACATGCCTACCATTTCATCACATCATACATCAATCATTTCACATTTCCATGATATCAAATATTTGGAAGTTTAAACCACAACATACATAGACATCATCATCATCATTTATTTTCCATACTACCAATAACTTGGAAATCAAATCAAACTCAAAAACATGACCAAATCATACCTAACTTACCTGACTAAACCATGCCTAACTGACCTAAAACTCCACCATGCCTAACTGACCTAACTCCATCTTGCCTAAATCACCTAAACTCCATCATGCCTAAATCATCTAAACATCACCATGCCTATTAACCTAACTCAACCATGCCTACATGACCACAACTCAATCATACCTAATTCACCTAGTTTCCATAAAAATTCAATAACAATGGAAATTAAAACATAGATAGATCATCCACCCAATAACTATGATCATCTATATAAATGGGAGAGTCTATGTATCAATACATAGGTACAACTAAATACAAGTATCTCAAATTTTTTAGACACAGCCTCACTATCTTTAGCATGTAGGATGGTATAGTAATCAAAATTAAAAAAATATCAAATACATCCTCACTATCTTTAGCACGCAGGCTGGTATATATATCAAAACCTCAAAAAAATTAAGATCTCAAGTGACTACACATCACCCCACCTCATATCCTCTGGGCTAGTCTCACCTGTCTCCTCCTCCCAACCTATTTTCCACCCTTCCAACATCTCTCCACCCTTCACGGGTCTCGGTCTAATCTCCATCTGGCCCTCAACTGGGCCTGACCTACATGAACTAGTAGCCTCACCCTGGCCCTATCTTTAGGCTCACTGCCCCTCTGTGCTCCTTGAACTATGAGTGCGGGATCTCTTCCTCACACTTGCTGCCTACTAGGTTTTGTACTCAGCATATGAGGGAACTTCTATCTCGATATTTGTCAAGTGATCTTGATAATAATGTTCCTCATTCACAGCATCACTTAACCTCACCATAGTCATCATCTAAGGTGGTTTCATAGGTCTTAATGCAACTTGTGTGCCCTATCCTGCTAATACTGGTCTCAATCCCTGTATCTGGGATCCCTTTCCTCCTCCCTATAATGTGGGACCATGTCCCACTGCTAGTGCCTATAATATGGGACCCTTAATATGCTCCCACTCCTCCGCGTTCATACTAGACCGCATCCATACCAAAAGAGGTGGTACTCTATCCTGCATCCTAAGCTAATCTCTCACCTACATAATCAAACACAATATTTTCAAGACTTAACTACCCAAAATTTACCTATTAACCACTAAACAATACCCAACCACATCAATCATGCCTAACCCCTTTACCCAATTCACCTGTAATCCTACCACCATTTACCATCATTAACCATTATCACATATCACCAAAATCACATTTAACCCTCTTTCCCCTTCTATTCATCCTCGCATACCCCTTCTTCGCCTATTTTACTTTCCTACCTAGCCTTTCTTACCCCTCTTTTCTCTTAACCTTAACTAGCATCAGTCACCTTGACCATCACCAATTTTTCTTGACCATCATCAGTTCCATTTAACCGGTGTCAGTTACTAAAGACCTGACTAATGCCAGCTACAACCAACTGACGGCGGTGAAACCTTAAACGACATCGGTCTCTGTCGCGACATCAAAAACTAAAAACTTATTCCCCTCACTCTCAAAAATTGACCAAATCTTACCTAATACCCTCATTTACCCATCCCAACTTATCCTATCTTTGTTCCCACACCTATTTAACCTATGTGTGACCTCCCTACCCCTCATTTCCTTAAATTTTACCCATGATTTCAAATTTCAAAAGATCACCCACAATGTTTAACCAAAAATAGTTTTAATAATACAATTTTTCAAACAAAAGAGGGATTTGTATCAGCTCCTACCTCATCTCAAAAATTTCTGCATGGTGGCACCTCTGATCTTTGTGTCAGTGGACCTCCCGCACCTTCTCTTGCCTCTTCCATGACCAACTCAATGGCTCACCTCCAAACCAATGAAAACATTTGAATCGATCTCTGGGACCCACCAATCAAACATAAATCACTCGCTGCATGGCTTGCCAACTCATCTCAATTCCTTGTACTATCATTTTCCAAGCCTCACTTTCTCTTATGTCATTTTCTATAAATGGAAAAAGTCAAAATGAATCCGTAAAACATGGATTTTTTTTTAAGACCCAAATCGACATGACCAACGTCAGTCATGTCATGCCCTAGTTAATTGATGTTGGTTATTCCCTAACTGACATCAATCGCCTATCATTACCATTTCACCCATATCCAGACCATTTTGACCTAAAAACATTACTAATTACATACCTAGTAATCCTCCCAACCCCTATTACACCCTACCCACAAGCCTAAATTACATGTACATGTCCTTACTTGCATTTAGGGACATGTTATTTATCTATACCTAGGCCTTACCCATGGCATGACCTATATACCCTTACCTGAACCATATTTTGTGACATTGGAATTTGTGTAATCTCTATACCTTGTGATGTTGTTACCCGTGTTGTTTAGCCTAATGACCTACCTTGTCTATTGTCGTGTTGTTTATCCTGACAAAACCTTTGGTGTACTAGATCATACCTAAACATTCTTGAGCCTAACCTAAGTTATGTTTCCAGACCATATCATGTACCCTAGATACCTGAAACACTTCCACCTCATTTGGATAAACCTATCAACCTTGGACAATATAGATTTTGCAAGTTCTTCCATCTGGTACCATGCCATAGTTTATATGTGTGTGTGCATTCGATTGCCATTAACGTTACTTAATATGAACCTTAAACCATTACCCAAAGTGCCAATAACCTACCCTACAACCCACCTACCCTCACTTTCATCACTTACCAATTTATCAAACCGCTCACCGACTTCGTCTAACACCTCATCAATTCCTGGTTTGAGGGGGATCACCTCCACCCACACTTGGGGCAACCTCATCTTTAGCCCTACTTAGAGCAACCCCACTCTCACTTATATTTGGGGCAACCAATTCATGTTTTTTTCAGTGTTTCTTATCAATATAAGCTACGTGACAAAAGGGGAAAATATAGAAACCAAATTTTGGTCACACTCCCCTTGGTCCCCTTTCAAGCATTTAAAATAACGTGTTCACCTAATCATGACCCCTTTATCCCACATTCATATTAATGTAATTACTTACAATTGAATTAATACCCATCCTCACATTATTTATTAATTTAATTAAATTAATTTACACCTCACCTAGCCACATCACCTAGACACCTCATCGTGGATTATTCTTAGCCTATTAATTAACTAAGACTTAGTCTCTACTTGTCTTAACTAACTGAGACTTAGTCTAACCCTAACATTAAATTCCTATTCCTTCTCCAATAAAATTCCTACTTATCTAAGCACTAACAATCACTTTAGACCTAGAATAAAAAGCAGAGCATGCCAAAAACAGCCAAAATTTGTTATTTTTTGTAAACCTAGGATTTCCCATCCTAACCAATGTCAGTTAGCACGCAACTGCCGCTAGTCACCTTGACCATCATTGGTTACCATATATACAGCTCTGCAATGTTTTTCCCAGGTTGTTCATTTTCATTCAATATTTCATTCTTCCAGAGACTTGGAGCACTCAAATTTCTTTAGCACTCAGGAAAAAGAAGACACATGAGAGCACTACCAACACCGGACACCATTCATCATCCTCGCCACGATCATAGATTCAAAAAAAAGAGTTACAGAGGTCCAAACTTCCGTAGCATGAACACAACGTCTCTTCTCTCTGGATCTCTATTATCACCATATTTATCACCTACGTCCTCCAATCTATTTTCTAGTAAGTATTTAACATCTCTACAATGAATCTCTAGTTTCCTTGTGTAGATTTATTTACTCATCTCTATAGTATTTTTCTCTCCACACCCATAGACTTCCTTCCTTGTATCAACACATCACCTTATCATACCTAGACTTTTCACCCATTTTAACCCTCTCTGAATCATCTTTAAGTCTTTAGAACCATTTTACGACCCCACCCTAACCATTTCCAACCTCTGTGTAATAACAGGGAGTCTAGAAAACCAATTCTAATAAATTTATAATAATTGCCTCTACCAACGTTGGTTAGCCAACTGACTTCAGTCACTCTTCCTAACCGGCTTTGGTCAGTCAGGTGACACCGATTACTATTTCTGGCAATGTAGCTCAGACCATCGAGCTAATACCCACTTCCAATAGCTCAGAACCATTTCTAATGCTTACCAGATGTTGCCCAAAGCTTGTACCAGATCTGTAACTCAACACTAGCTAATCAAACCTCATGTTTTGACCTTAAACAACCTTTTACATGACCTTTCTTATTGTTTTGTATGAGATACCTTAATTTTTTCAATTCTAATATGATCTTTACTTCATGTATGATTTAAATTACATTAATATTATTATATAAAATTTGATTGACATCTTATTCAGGAAGTATCACGCTCCCCGGATCTAGCTTCTGCTAGGTATTCCACTCATTATTTTCTTTAACTCTATTTGGTGGTATTGTTTTGTATTTGCATCTAGTTTTTCCTAGCCAAATGAGAGATCTCACATCCGTTCTGATCTGGAAGTCATCTACGTGTGCATTCGACCTTCAACTAATATTACAACAGGTATTACTCCTTGGCCTTCTACCCTTATCTGATTAATTAATCTACTAATAATCTGGTGAAATAGAATGAAAACACAAAGTTTGGATTCCTCCATTGTCCAAGGAATGAGAGCTATAAAAAATGTAATCGTATCAGTGAAACGATTGGTCAATCGATGGATAGATTATATAGTATAAGAATCAAAGGATTATAGGAGAATATGAAAAATGTCCCGATATTTTGAAGAGTATCATTTTTACACTAATACTCACATGTGACTTTTTTGATGATAAGTTTAGAGTCTCCATAAATGTCAATAACTTGAACGCCTAGAAAGAGAGTGGTCTCAAGGCCTAAAATAAGGGCTTCATATTCTGCCATATTATTTGTACACTCAAAATTAAGTTTGTTGGAAAGAGGAATAGGTGTATCCTAAGGAGGAATGAGAACGATGCATTCACCTCCCCCTTGATAACACTTATAACCATCATAGAAGAGGATCATCGTAAGAATTCCATACTCATGGTTAAAATCATTGATTGATTTATCTGGGAATTTCTCATGAGGTAAATGTGTACTAGGAAGAGGGGCTTCTGCTAACTGGTCAGAAATATCTTTACCCTTAATGGAATTACAAGGAATAAACTTGAGGTCAAACTCAATCATGATCATGAGCCATCTAGTAACATGATCACTGTGATAAGGTTTAGAATGCAATGTCTTAAGAAGAAATATAGTAATGACATAAGTATTTTGATTGAGAAGATAGTGTCAAAGCTTAAAGGTGGAGAAGATGAAAGCACAATATAGCTTCTCATATTTAGTGTAGCAAGTCTTGCATTCATGAAGGGTACAACTTATGTAATAAACAACTTGCTCATGAACTTTGTCATCAAGATGTGCTAACATGGCACCTAGAATGTGATCGGTGGAAGAAATATATAGATAAACAGGTTCCCCTCACATGGAAGTGTAATCATTAGTCGAGACAAAATACATTTTTTAATTTTATCAAAGGCCTTCTGGAAATCCTGACCCCAATTGAAGTCTATATCTTTTTGAAGAAGATAATGAAAGGGTTGACATCGATATGAAAGTTGCAAGATGAAACAGTAGATGGATTGGAGTCAACCTTGAAGACTGTGGAGTTGCTTAAGATTGGAAGGATGTGGCATTTAAATAATTTCTTTGATTTTAGTAAGGTCAACTTTAATGCCCCTAATAGAAGAGATAAATCCAGGGATTTCTCCAGTCAGCACTCCAAATACACACTTGGTCGGATTAAGGTGAAGACAAAAATGGATAAGGAGCTTGGAAAATACCTTAAGAAAAGAAATATGATTGTTTTGATGTTTATATTTACCTAAAATATCATCGAAATAGTCTTTTATAGTATTATGGATGATATCGTGAAATATATAAGTCATAGCTTGTTGATAGGTGGCTCTGGCATTTTTTAGACCGAAAGGCATAACACGGTAGTAAAAGGTCCACCAAGGGGTGATGAAGGAATTCTTATGTTGATATTTTGGGGTAGGGAGGATTTTATTATATCCAAAAAACCCATCCAGAAGGGAAATCATTTCATGGCCTACGATGAGATCTACAAGTTGGTCAATGTTGGGAAGAGGAAAGTCATCTATAGGGAAAGTGATATTAAGATCTCAAAAATCGGTGTATATGTAAATATTTCCTAATGCTTTAGAGACATGAACGATGTTGGAAAATCATTGGGGATATTCAATGGGGATGATGAAATTGGAAGAAACAATACGTTGCAACTCCTCTTTGACGAGGAGAACAACTCACGGATACATGCGGCGAAGCTTCTACTTTACGCATTTCATGTTAAGGTAAGTGATGATATTATGGATGATGATAGAAGGTTTAAGACTAGGAATGTCTGAATTAGACCATGCAAATGTTTGGCTATGCCGAGAGGTAAATGTCATGAAGGAATCAAGATCATGTGCATCAAGAGATTGACTTACCTTGAGGATGTGAGGATCCTGAGGATTCCAGACATAAACATCGATAGTGGCTTCATTGAGGAGTGTGGATGTGTCAGATGGTAAGGCCTTATGAAGATAATAATACTCTACCCTCATGTGGGAAATAATATCATCATCATCAACACATTAAAGAACTTCAATGGTAGAAGAGTCTTATTCTATCTTCTCTGGATGGATAAGGGGGAGGTTCCTAGTCTAGTTCTTGCCCTGATAGGTGACTAGTCCTAAAGTGATGGTGGAGACTAAAAAAATTCTGAAGAAATAGAAATTGTTTCATCCATCTATGTGTCTTTGCGACTCAAAAATATGGAGAAAGTGGAGAAGGTATATGCATTTCTTCAAGAATCAAAAAATATGGAGAAGGTAGAGAAGGCATGTCCATGTCTTTGAGAGTTACAAAATACATGGAAGGTGGAGAGAACATTTCCATGAGTATCTTAGATGGTGGAATAGCATCTGGGGAATGCTCCTAGTAGCCTAACCCAAACTTTTTGTGAGGTTTGTATCATTGATCAATAATAAGGCCATGTGGCCCATGCTCGTAATGTACCATAACAAACCTTTTCCATGCGCAATAATGGAGATAGGTGTGGGAAAATATGGTTTGTTAAGGAAGCTAAAACCACCAGTATAAGTTTTAACATGTATAATATCATTGATGTGAGAAGAGCGGGTATCGAAACCACCAAAGATGAGGTTTTTGTAAAGATGTAGTGGATTGAAAGGAATGACACTTTTGACATTTGGCTGGTACATGGGTGTTTTATCAGGCCTACCAAGATGGTGAGTAGTGGGCAAGGTGTTAATTGTGAGAAGATGATACTCCCCCATTGTAGGTTTTTCAATCATGTTTTCCAGGGAGTCATTGTTAGGGAGTTTGGAAGAAGGGATGGATGAACTAGTAGATGGTGTAGATGGATCCTCCTTGGGAAGAGGAATGTCATTGGGTCGATAAGTCATGTTGCACATCTAAAAAGGGGAGTGTCCTTGGGTAGTGTCAAAACATTCCCCTCATGCTCATATTTAAGGGAATGATGGAGTGTAGAAGGGACACAATAAAAAGCATGGATACAAGGTCACCAAAGGATAACATTTTATTGAAATTCCCATTCTATGATGTATAATACCTCATGGAGGATATTCTCACTAACATGAATAGGAAAAATGACCATCCCTAAGGTGGGAGAGAAAACATTGTTAAAAGTGTGAAAAACCGCCGGTGTTTGAGCAACGGAGGATTTTGATATCTTAAGTTGATCAAAAGTATATGATGGGAGGATATTGATGCTTGCTCCACTATCAATCATGGATCATTGGATAAATGTGTCATTAATCTTGACATTGATAAAGAGGGGAAGATCATGTTCTTCCGATGGGATATCTAGAATCTAAACATCATCAAATGAGATGGTAGTAAAAGTCACGAGTTCTCCGACAAGGGATGTGAAGGGCTGAGCCTCATCACTAGATGTCAGAATGCACTTTACGGCTTCAATGAGAGCATATATATGGTCTAGTGATCTTTGGATGAGCTTGTAGAGTGACATCTTGACTGGGACCTAGTGGATTTGTTTGACTATACTTTGTTTAATAGGCCTAGGTGCTACTAAAATGGAAACCTTGGGTGTTGATGACGTAGCTAAATCATTAGGAGGAAGAAAAAAAATAAAGGTTTTTGTTTTTGTTTTGGCTGTTGATTTAGGCTCTTGTTGGCTAGAATGAGTGGTCACCTGAAGAACGTTGATGAAAAAAGGGAGGATATCCTCAGAAGAATATTCATATGGAGGTAGGATGGCTGTGAAATTTTGTGAAGAACCGAGAGACTTTTTCATTTAGATGGATGAGGTTGAAGGTGTAGATGTTGGAGAGGAAGGAAGAGGTTGATTTGATTTGGGGAGAAAGTATCCTTTCTCAATGAAGCCACATGTAATGGATTGGAATGCTCTGTAATGCTCAATGTCATGTCCAGGGGCACGGTGATACATGTAGATGAGGTTGGGATTAAACTATAATGGCTTCTTGTTATTTGGGTCAAAGGCCCTAATAGGTAGAAGTGTGATTATGGAAATTCATAACAAGCATTGGAAAATGTCCGCATATGATTCATCCAAAGCCTTAGGAGTTACTTTGTCCTTACAGAATGTCTTGGTATTTTAAGAAGAAGTGGATGTCTAAGATGATAAATCTCAAATATGTTGATGTCTCAAAGGTCCAAGTTTAGATTTGGCATAGGTTAATGTCTTAGTGTTAGGTTTTTTAAGTTTGGGTTGAAAAAATGGTCTTGATGAAGTAGTTGATACACTTGGATCTTAAGGAGTGGAAACATCAATTTTATTGTAAGAATGTACAAGATATTTTTGAGGTAATGTATTAATGGCAATGGATTTTTCTTATATGGGTGCATCCTTATGAGGAGTGGTGACAATTTCCACCAGAGGATCTAGAGATGGTGTCACTAAGGAAAGTGAAGATTGATTCAATTACATGCATAAGGTAAAAGAATATTATGAGGTTTTTGGAAGTGGAATCATTTTCAAAATCTATTCAAACAATAAAGATTGGTGTAGAGGAAGAAGGTTGTGTGGATGTAATTTTAATACTTGCTGATGCAGGTAAAATCTTTGAAAGAGGCACCGATTTTAATTTTTAGGCTGGTATAATAGGTAGAAGTGGGATGGATGTAGGTAAGATAGTCAGATCCGATGAAGTGGACTTGGTGAGTAATGAAGTGGATACAAGGGGTAATGTAGTAGATGTGGAACCAATCTTAGCTATAGAAGTAGGTGGAAATGGTTGTTTCATAAATACTTCTAGGGACAAAAATGATATGTTTGTGAATGGGGTCCTAGTAGTAGGAATGGATGTCGAAGTAGATGTAGGTTCGATTGGTGCAGTCATGGGAGAAATCATTGATGGATTTGTTGATGTAGGAATCATATCAAAGGGGATTGATGTGGTTGGCGATGAAGGAGGAGAAGTTGTAGGTTCTTGATCAATGTTGTTTAAAGCATTTATAGTAGGTGCCTAGGTTATGGAAGTTGTGGCAGCTTGGATTGTTAGTACATGATTTAGAAAAGATTGTTTGAATATGTCAAGTAGTTTATTGGGTGAATCATTAGGATTTTTATCTAAAGGTCACCCTGATCAATAAGCATTTACACCAAACCCTTAAAATTGTGACATTTCTCTATGTCGTGACCTTGGGTTTGGTAGTATTCACAGTAATATTCTTCATGATACCAAACAGGTTTCGGTCTTGAATCATAAATTGGTCAGATATGCGGTAGTTTGATTAGATTTTCCACTATAAAATTGTCAAAGATAGATGCATAAAACTCCCTAAGGGGAGTTTAGTTGGGTGTCGTCTGTGGGGCTCATTCCTAAATCCATATCTTAGATGTTGGTGCAAGAGAATATTTTACAACCACAACATTGGCTGCTCCCTTAGACTTCTCATTATGTGTAGATGTTTTAGTGAATTCTTAATTAGGTTTGTTTGATTTTAGATTTAAATGGCCCTTCTCAAGGGTGTGTGTTTCAAGCTTGTGAGCCATGGTGAAGGCTTTGTCAAAAGTTTGGAAGGATTGGATTTGTAGAGTAGAAGATATATGTTTTTCACATGAACTTGAGAAAATATCGATGAGTTCAGTTTAAGGAATGGTAAATGATAGTTAGTTTATAATGTTGCACCATCA
The DNA here is from genome assembly GCA_019776745.2 of Taxus chinensis. NCBI lineage: Eukaryota > Viridiplantae > Streptophyta > Pinopsida > Cupressales > Taxaceae > Taxus > Taxus chinensis. The sequence continues at coordinate 113,651,998 of CM034146.1, forward strand.
TGTGATGAAATATGTGATGGACTTGTCTTCAAACTATCTAATGGTGTATAATTCATTGATGGTTATTTTACATGCAATGTTGATCGAAAAATGTTCTAAAAATAATTGCATGAGATGATTGAAGGAAAATATCAAATATTGAGGGATGTTATTGTACTAGTCTAATGTTGGACCAACCAAAGACATGGGGAAAGTGTGGAGCATCAAGTCCTGATCATGTGTAATAAGGTAGCACATATGCTAAATGCATGAAGATGTTGATGTGGATCCTCCTTGCTGTTAAACTTGGTGAATTTTGGAAATTCCCAATGTGGAGGATACAACTTAATTGGTACAGATGGATGAATTGGCTCATTACATATTTTTTTGTATGATAATGAAACTTTGGGTCCTAGGGTGGAATCCTCAAGGTTGGCTAACCTAGTCATGATATCATGCATAGGATCATTTGGTGAAGTGATAAAGAGTTGCACCACTTGTGAGGTAACTTGATAAACTTGTTGGTGAGATTGAATGTTTGTTTGGGGGATTGTTTGATGAATGTGAACTAAAGGTTGAGTTTGGAATGTTTGATGTTGTGTCATGGGGATGTTGTATGATTTTTGAGACTGGGTAGGCACTTGATGAGTGTAGGTAGGCTGAAATTGTTGTTGAAAGGGGTTAGACATTGAATAAGCAAGGGAACTCGTAAGAGGGGGTTTGAATGTAATGACATGCACGTGTGATGTGAGAGGATCATGTTGTCTAAATAAGGGATGTGATATTGGGGCCGAAGAGGTAATAAGAAGGGTAGTGGTGATGGTTTTATTTATTGGGTGAATATTGGGTGGAATAGACATGACCAACTGAGCAGTTTTGTGGGCTGGGGGATTGTTAGAAGATGAGGCAAGCTCGTTTACTAAAAATTGTTGATTGGCATTGGGATTAGTTTGATAAGGGTAAATATGCTAAAGTGGTGGACCATCTGGGGGAAGCTGGGTTGATTTCCTAAGGAGATAGTCTTGGAGAGCCATTGGATTAGCATCAATGAGCTCCTGGAACTATGCATCACCATGAAGGACAAGAGGGGGGACAAAAGGTTACGTTCTAGCGGATGGTGGGGTGGCTAGTCTAGACGGGACATAGTGATGGTAAAAGAAGGGATTAGTTTCTAAGGTAGTGGTTTGAATACAGGATTTTGTATGTGAAGCGCTAAAAAGAAGATTAGTACTCATGAAATATTTAATCAAGGGCATGGATAAGGTAATCGTTGTAGAAGATGTTTGTTGAGTCAAGGTGAAAAATTTTTAAGGTAATTTTTGTTCCATTATTCTGGCTGTTGAATGAGTAATTACGGGCATGAAACAAGAATAAATATTTATGCTAACTAAACCAATAAAGTCAAGAAAATAATTATTTTTTATTTTTTTTAATGTGAAAAAGGGGGGATAGATAATGGGTACCTAGGAGAAGGCACTCTATGTTTGGTTTTAGGTTTTTTCAGGCTTGGGAGAGTCTCAGGAGGTTTCTTGTTGGGTGATGAAATCCCAATCAGTCTTCTGGGTAAGATGTTGTTTAGATGTGTTGATTGATTTGTGAGTTTTAGGTCATGTGTGAGGATTGTGAAATGTAGCAGGTTAACCTCCTACTTAAACTATGTGAGCAAGCAGGATGCAAAAAAGAAAGGTTCTTTTTAAAACCAAATTGAAGTGTGATCTTTTGATGAGGACACACAAAGGAAAGGGAAATATGATGCAAAAAGGAAAAAATAAGGAAAAAGAGAAAAACCTAGATAAAGCTTTTCCTTTTTATCTAAACTTTAGCGAAGATAATTCTAGCGGCTGAAACCAACACGAGCAAGTAAGAAGCAGTGCCTCATGTTGCAGTGTTAGTAGAAGACAAAAGAAGAAAGAAAATAGAAAAGAAAGGGATCACCAAAGGGTGGTCCCACTGGGTTTTCCAGAGATGTTGGAAAAGTTTCTTCATTCCTAATCAAATGAATGAACTAGCTATTGAAAGAAACTAGCAACTCATAACATGGAGGGTTTATAGTACCTCTAATGTGATGTGATGGATGAATGGGCACAAAGTGATGATGAATCCTCGTTGTAGCTGATGACCTGCAAATAAGATAAACTGAAATGGGATTGATTAGATAGATTTATGTAGGGGATGCCTAAACAATTCCAGCTCTAAGAATTGATTAGCTTCCTTTCATGGATGTAACCCCCATTTGTTTAGAAAGAGTGAAATAAAGAAAGAATAGCATATGCCATGAAGAGACAAGAATATATTGAATATGATTACAATTAATCTAGAAGCTAATTTGATTAGAACAACAGTAAATTAAAGGTTACCTGGTCTAGGTCGATGACAACCCAGACTATGCAGAGGCAGGTCGATGATGACCTGGGCAAGAGGATCTGGAATATGAAATAAATATGTAAAACATGCAAGGTCTAGATGCAATCTAGAAGCTGCAGAGGATTAAGTATGCTAGAGTCAACATGTAGAAGGGATCGGCTAGTACTAGTAATGTAGATGTTAGCAAAGACTGGATGCTGGGCCCATGGATGCTGAAGGAACTTAAAGAATGATCTCTATGAGAAAGAAAATCAGAGAAAAGGACATAAAGAAATGATTTGGATGGGTTGTTGGATGAACAGGACCCTGGTCAATGGTGACCAGGGGGATTGATCAACGACTGTAGCAGACTGTGATGTGGCTGAGGATAAATGGATGGAAACGGTAACCTACAAGCAAAAGAGCTGAAATAGAAGGTTTTTGAGTGATCCCTGCATGTTACAAAAACCACTCAATACCTAAAAGATGTTAGCTACAAGAATAGAAATTATAATATGATAAAAATCTTATTAAAGCAATACAAAATAGTGATATCATTATGAAGGATGATCATGAGTGATGCAAGCACATCCAATGGAGGTCTGGGAGGTCTGTGGTTGTTGTAGGAATAATCAAGCATGAGAGTGAGTTCACAAGTCATGAGAGAGCTCCATAATTCACTTGCATCTAATGATCTCTGATTTTTTTGGAAGGATTACCTTTGTTTTATAGGGTCAACGGTGACAGGACTGGGTCATCAGTGACCACGGGGAAAGTTTCCCCAATGGGAAAGCTTTTTGTGTTTTTGGAGTGATTTTGTGTTTTTAAGAGTTGGAAGGGTGATTTAAAGCATTGTGTGGGATCAGATTTCTTGGGGATAAATCATGGGTAGTTAGGGCATAAAAATAGATAGGAAGAAAGCTAGGAAAAAGTGTAAGATAGAGATTTAGGATAAAAGCATCCTAAATAGAAAGTAGATTAGGGCATGATATCATGTGGATATTAATTAATTAATTAATGGGAGTTAATTAATTAAAATAATTAAAGGTAATGGGATGGAAATTTAAAAATTAAGGGGATTTATTTAATTAAGGAGACCTAGGTAGGATCCTAATAAAACATGCACATGCAAACAGATAAGGGTAGAGATACCGATTTTAAGTGTATAAAGAATTAACCTAGGGAGGAAATATACCAAAATGAAAGGACTATATTGTATATTCTTGAATATTTTCTATGGTTTTGAACCTAATTTGAGTTTTCTTTTGTAAATTTTTGTGATGCTAACCTTCTTGGATTTATATGTCAATGTTGAACCCTAATTATTGCATCTATAATGAAGCTATATAAATGGACTGATCATCTTCTCAAACCCTAGTAATGGATGAATATTATTGAAAAACAAACATTAGAAGGGTTAAGGGTACCTTGTGCACCACTATACTTTCTAATAATCTGAAGAGGCCTCAAATTTTATGTTATTCTCAACCTACTATGTAATATGTAGATAGATCGATCAGATTTAGCATTTACTTCGACCACGCTTACTTTGACTTTTCTCTTGATAAAATAATTGGATAGAGAATGTTTGAGTTCATTTAGATGAGAGAAATTTCTTCTTGGACCTATTTTTTATCTTCAAATATAATGTGGGTTTTTCCCTAATGACTTTAGATGTGACAGTGTGAGATTTAGGGAGATTTGGATGCCTTTTGTAAGTGTATGAAGTGAGTTCTCTAGTGCATTTCCTTAGAAGTTCTAGGTTAGAAAATGAAGTACTGTTTACTTGTTTATATAATGTTTTGTAGTTGATTTATCAAAAAAATCAACCCATATGAATTATAATTAAACAAAATATATTAATTTGAGACTGGAGGTCGAAGACATATTAGTCTAAGATCATACAAGTAGGTTACAACTAGATGTATCGTCCCAGATAATATGTATAATCATGAATGGGAGTAGGAAATATTCTAAATGAGGTGTGGATATTATAAATTAATGTTTCTCTATTTATTTTTTACATTTTATTCTTATAATGTGTTGGCATTCTACTGTACGAGGATAAGCAAGAGCTAAATAATAGACCTTATAAAGAGCTAAGAGAGAATACTTAAGTTATATTTATCATAGAAAGAGTGCATAATCAAATCAAGAATTTTCAAAGTGTAGATTACTGAATTTGAGTGTCTACATTTTCCCCATTTAAGTATTAAGTAAAAATAGTATGCTTAAATTAAATTTCAGGTATGAGAGTGTAAACACTCTTTTCATTTTCTTGAATGTTTGTTTTGTAGTTGTGTTGTGCTTAGTGTTGGTTTACTCGATGATGAAACCTATTTTCTTGTGATTTTATTTTCACTTGAATATTTTTATTACTTGAAATTCCCTAAAGGATCTAGGGTAATCATTCCTCAATTTGTGCCAAGGAGAATTTAAATTTTTTGGTGTATGCAATGCAACATGGAAGCGTGAAAGAGAGAGAAGAATAAATTGGTACAAATACACCCATGTAAAGGAAGAAGACCATGTACCAAAGTTATTAGAAAAATATGATAGCTTCCCCTTTATGTGTAATAGGAGAGGAAATCCTTCCATTAAATCCCTTATCTTCTTCACTACTTTCCATAACCCCATGGATTAAATTGTTATAGATGATTCTAGACCTGATTTTGTAAATATGGATATACAATAGAAAAGAGAATAGGTGCCCACAAACTTGCCCCATATGCCACACAACTGAGTATGTTCTAAAAAATTGCTAAACTATGTTGAAAATTTTATAATAACACTGAAGTAGGAAAGAGATCCATGTCCCCAATATTCATGAAATTAATTCAGAATCTAAGTGTTGATGTGAAGAAGGAATAAAAACTTCATTGCCCCATGTACTAATCTCAACTAAATATTTTGGATCTAATTTTTTTCACAAAACCTATATACACATATGAAAATATGAAAATGTTGAAAAACTTTCCAAACATTTCCCCGGTCAAAAACATGTGGGGGCTAGGAGCATACTGTATGGTTATGCCCAAAGTGTACAATTTTTACCATATGCAGATTTTTCCAAAACTCTATATATGAATGCATTTATGGGTTCATGTAGCTTGTTTGTACTTATATGTGACCCCATAATTATAGCTATGTCTCCTAAAATGTAGAAGAAACCTCTATAGACTCCTCATCTTTTGAGCCATGTTTAAAAATCATGTCGAGCATGTGGCTCAAAATAAATAGGCATGTACTGTTGAAAGAGACACCTGAGGAGATGTGTAGAGTCATGAAGAGGTGTACACCTTGGGGAACCTATACATAAAAGAGGAAAGGTGTTTATGTATGGTGGAAACTATGGTGCACAAGAAAATTAATGATAACAATAGATAAAAACCACATATTTGATAACAAACTACATGTGCATATAGCAATATTGCAATCAAATGTAAGAAATATAAAAGGAATGTCACACAAAAGGTGGAAATCCTACAAACATGGGACACCCACATTGTTGCAATACGATAAAGACTCATAGGCCTATAAACAATAGTAATTATTTGCAAACAAGATAGGACTAATGTCACAAACATGGCATGCCCATGGTGTCATACGAAATTCAAGGAACATATGCCACAATAAGTAACACACACAGATAGAAAGAATGTATAACAACCAAGAAGATAAAAATGTAGTAAACAATAATGACAATAGTAATTATTATGTAAAAAAGTAACACCCTAGGATTTTTCTAATTTAGATCCCTACTTTTTGGATAACATGGGATGATATCACAAGTGTGGGACTTGCAGAAATGACATCAACCTCCAGAGAAGGTTGGTTCTTTTACCTAATCGTAATGATAAGATACTCCTAATGAATAAAATGTAGTTAACTAATCCTATCCTAACAATCCAAGGGATAAGGGAGAGAGGGAAATACATAAAATGGGAAATCCTACACTAACAAAGGTGATAGCACAAAGAAAAGGGTGGAGAGACACTCTCAAATGAGGGAGAATGGGAACATAATGGTTAAAGAGAGGGTATACATAAGTACCAAAGTCTAACACAACCTTGAAACCACCATATCCATGAAACAAAATAGATCTAAACCTGCAAAGAGAATAGAGGATGCATAAAATACCTGCAAATATAGAACACAACTAGGGAAGACATTAGCCACAAAATAAATATTTTATTTCTTTAAAGATACATAATACATTACAATGAAGGTGAGAGGCAAGGTTCACCATGAAAAATCTCAAATCTGAGGCTTGCAGCTCATATAGAAATGTGTAGCACTTGAAAGTAATGCACAAGAATTACAAGAATGTCTAACCCTTATAAATGAGCCACACTTTACAATATATAGAAAATAGGAAAGAGAGAGAAGAGGGAAAATAGGAGAAACTCAATTTTTTTCCTCTACCCACCAACAACCTATATTATATCCCTGAAAATCATGATGGAATCCCTTCCAAGGCCATTTTTCCATGATCTTTTGCTTTCCAAAGAAGAAATGGAACAATATCATATCAGGTCAAGTGTTAAGCTACATAGGAATAGATTCATTAATGTTGGGGATGTTTTCTCTATTTTTCCTACCTACTCTTACCTAACTCAAGATTTGAATTTGTCATGATGAAATTCAAGGTGAGAAATTTCCAGTGATATAAAATTTATTGGATTTGGAGCATCTAGTGAAAAGATATGGCCTTGCAGATTTGGTTGGTGTCATGAGGAACACGGGTTTCTGGGTCTAGATTATAGTCTGCATTTCTAATATTATTTTCCTTTAGATGCAGGTGGATCGGGTCTTCAGGGGACTTGAGGAATAATGGAACTAGGGTCCTCGATTATCGCAAGATCCACATCATCCACACCAAGCTCCTCCTTTGCCAACTCTTTTGTTTATGGGTATTGTGGTGATGTGGAGAACGAAGGTGTTCATGGAAATGTAGTTCCCAAGAACCATTCCTCATCTACATCATTATTTTCTAGTCTTCTTCAATCTATACAACACTTTGGTGCCTCCTTTCTTTATATCACAACTCGATGGCTTATATGGGGAAATCAACCCTGAAAGGAACTAGTTCATGCTAACCAATTTATGCCCACAGCTCGTCGTCGATCCAAAATACAATGCAACCTTTATATTTTCAAGAAATCAGCAATTTGGGGAACTTGATCCCCAAGTACCTCTAAGACCCGAAAAACCCCGCATTACATTGTTTTTACCCCTTTTTGCATTTTTCCTCAATTTTTAACGTGTTGGGCCAAGTATGGTCTTTAGGAGTTAGGAAAAATAAAAGAAGTGCCCCAAAGACAAAATTTTCCACTTTATTAGTTTTACTCTTATCCAAGTCCAAATAAATCATATAAGTTATCAAAATTATCTTTACAGGGAATTTTGGATAACAGTAATTAAGAGATGTCAATGCTACACAAGACACATGTTCCAATCATATTAGTATAAAAAATAACCTGTACATAATATATGTAAATGAATGTAAATAAGGAAGTGAAAATGGTACTATATTAGAATAATAATACACGAAAATTGTTAAGGTATTACTCCGCAATGATAATAATCTAAGGAAGCAAGAGTGCTCTTATAAGTATGTATTGAATTATGTGTCTTACATCTAACACAATATACCTAGTGAACACATATATGTAAAGAAATAAAGCATGTTATATATATTTCTAAATTGATAAAAAAATTGTATAATGTAAAGTGCTAACAAAACAAGTAAAATGCATATGTCTCAATTTTTTATTTTTGTGAATATTTGAATGTTTTTGTATTATCTCAATGGATAGATATGTTCAAAAGATGGATATAAAGAGATATATCCAATGAGAAACCATTGAAGAGGTGGAGAATATGCCACAAAAGGTGAAAATTGGGCCTCAATAATTATGCAAATGTTAATAGGATAGTTGTAGTAACATGTTCCAAAGAAGGTTTAGTATATATATATCACTAACATGCGCATAACGGTGCCATTGTGGTGGACTAGAGAAATGAGAGTATTATTCACTATATGGTATCAAGAAGTTATGTGTGTAGTATGCACTCTAGAGGGCTGACGGGAGTTATAAGGGGAATAAGAATAGTGAGAAACACTGCAATGGATTATAACCCTATGAGGATGCATACATTCATGAGATGTAGAGTGGGAAACTCGAGGCCTATTGGGAGACCTAAGAGGATCAACACTAGGAGAGGAAGTGTGTTTAACAAAAGGGCCTATGAGAATCTACATAATTATAACTATATTGTAGGACTAATATCCTAGGGAGTAATGAGGACCATGAGAGGCATTGTACACAACCAAAAATCTATCCATAGAAGGACTATGAGGAGGAACTACAGAAGTATAACTAGGAATTCTACGAGGGGCAACCTTAAAGTGAGTACCTATAATGGTGATAACTTGTTGATTGTATATGAACTTAACAAATTGACGTATAAATGAGGGAATAGTGTTAAGAGTATATAGTCAAGAAGACCTAACTCTAGGGTATCAAAACTAAAATTAAAATCAACCAATAATGAAACTAATTTAGTGATAGGAATAATACTAATGGATAGAGTAATTTGGTGGTAGAAAGTATTTTTATCAAGTTCAAGATTGTGTGTACAAAAATTCCCAAAGATTGAAGTAACATGAAAGAACAAACATTTTCGTTATTGTGTGGTTTGACTAAAACACCGCTTATGGGTATGTGATGAATAAAAACAAGAACATACAATGTATTTGAAATGTATGTAGCATTTACATTAGAGTCCTCAAAAGTGATGATCAAAGTAGAAGAGAGTGTATAGTTAATTTTTCCAATCATTTCATCCAAGGGGTGATCATAAGATGGAAATGGAGTCATTGCATGATAAGCATTGTGTACAAAAAAATGATATTTTGTAGTATCATGCTTAGGAAGTAGATCATTGATTTTTTTATCTTAGAGCTATCAATGATTGGTTGAAGATTCAGAAGACATATACCATTCAATAGATTTCAAAATAAATTGACAAATATTTGAGAAACTATATGTAAAGTACTTGATACACTGATGAGAATTACAATGGGAATTGGCATTGCACTTATTTTCTTGAGGTATACTCATATCAACCTTAAATTGTGGAGGGAGAGATATGAGATTACACTCAAGAAATTATTTCAAGATAATGTGGGAAGGGATTAGCAAGTGAGTTAACAACACACGTTCCATAATTTCACCTTAACAAGTTGCAAGAAGGAATTTATGGTGTCTTTAGAAGAAACTTGTACATCATTGGGATTTCTTTTGAATGTTTGTTTTCTGAAAAAAACTTAGCAATAGATGTAGGAGGAGAGATATCAATGTATTGTTGAACCCTAGTCATTAGTGTTGTCATTCATGTCAAATAGCATTGATGGAAAAGGAGTGAGTGGTGAAGTGGGACTCTATCAGGGACATGAATTTTGATTGGTAGTTCCTTCTTAATGATGGTTGCAGCTCATAAAGATGTTTCAGGTTGATTCCATGATAGGTTCAGGATGCTACTAGCTTGGTCTATCCAGTCGACATCCATTGAATGTATGGAGAAGGTTGGTATGTTTGGCTCAGATACTCTACAAGTTTGAAATGATTGTTCTAGCATGTGCAAGAGATTTTGTAGATGGTGTATGTATATTTTTTTAGAACTCAATGAGACCTTTCCAATGAGACCAAATTTGTGCAATTTTAAGCTCTCTGGAAGAAGTTATGGCCATTTTAAGTTTTGCAGGTCGAGATTATCATGATTTAATTACATTTTAGGTTCTCATGGCTATGAAAATAAAAGGAAAGTCAGCATAATTCAACATGATCCATGCATCCCCACTCCCGAAACCCGACAGACACATGGTATTATTTCATTTCCTTCTCAAGCAAAAAAAATTTCACATACTTTAAGCCTATGGAATAAACATGGTTAGATAAAGATTATGGTCCACCCAGTAGTTGTGAGAAAATATACAAGTTATGAAAATATAAATCTAGTTTGACATTGTGAAATGAGAAGAAGTGTGGATCCTTCTAAGTGGATCTCCTTTTGCACTCTGACATAGAGCTAGAAAATGTGAAGACTAAAACTTAAAAAATATGAAAGTAATGTGAAGCCTCCCTATTAGATCATGTTTCACATTGGTCAGATACAAGTTATCAAAAGTTTGACATTTTGAAGGGCGTGAAGCTTCCTTATTGGATTACTTCTAGAGTTTTCTAGTGCATGTTAAGAATAGCTTGAAAAGTGTGAAGTGCATGGAGCTTCCTTATTATCTTTCTTCTTGCGGTGGCAAGTGGAGCTTAAGAACCGTCTAACAAGTGTGAAGTTTGTGGATATTTATTATTAGCTATAACTTCACAATGATACACACTTGATAATTAGATCAAATCCATGTCAAATTTTGATTGGTAACTAATATGGGCCCGTTGAATACAAGAGAGGATGGTGGACCCAAAAATCTATCAAATGTGGTTTATTCCACGAGCTGGAGTCTGCCTAAGCTCATCACTTTGAGGTTTTCCAGAATGATGAAATGAGTATGGAGAGTTTGGTTTGATAAGTGTAATCCTCATGAAGTTTGAAAATCAACAAAACTTAAATTTTAACTAAGGAAAAATTCAAAAAATTGTAGGTAATGTCTGTAAGGAGGTTGAAAAGGTGTTGCAAAATAAATCTAGTTGATTCATATCAAATCAAAGGAAAAATTCGAGATAAAATTTTGTCTCAGTCGGGAAATTGTGTGAGGAACAATTAAAAGGAAATTATAACCAAATTTTCATCAAAAGGAGGTATGGTTGTATGATTGAGCTTATTGAATGGGAATATACCTGATGAAGTGCATAACAGTGTTAACACAGTCCAATTTTGTTGATCAAAATAGGGTGATGTTGATTGATTTGCTAAGCTATGGTTGATCCTCATGTGAAGTTGTAAGGTCTAGTTCAAAGTGAAAAAGCTCAAAAGTCATGGAACATAAAACATGAAACATCCTTATTCGAAGTGAAGGATCTTATGGAGAAGCTCAAAACTCAGTTACATCGAGCAGTTAAAGAAGTGCCACTTGCTAACCTACAAACACCAAGTTCTTTAAGAACTGTTTAATGTATGGAAGAATTTCAAAGGTTTAATATGTCTACATGACAAATTAATGAGTGGTTAAAAACTTAAAACTTCTCTCAATCTTACTAAAACCCATCAGAATAAAAGGTGAAGAATCATTTTTAAATAAAAATGAAAATTTCGGTACGTTATATGCAGAAATTTCCAAAAGGTCCTATAATGACAAAAGATATAGATGTTGCAAAACAAGGACTCGTTGTCTTCTTTATCGAGACATAGAAGTAAAATAAATTAATAGACTTGTATGAAAATGAAAAGGTTTTGGAAGGTGAAAGGTCAAAGTATGAAGAGGATCTTTGTGTGTAGGATTCACTACTTCTTGAATGTGAAGAACATAAGTGCATTGTATTGCAAATAAATGTGAGATATGTGAATATTGAAGTTTTATGACAATATTGGACAAAGATAAGAAAGGACATGGTTTGACTACATGTTGGAGCATGAATTTTATGGAAGAGGTATAGATGATAGCATTAGACAAAATTTAAGATTGTAGGTGACTGAAAATGTAACATTGATGTGTGAGTATGAGACTGGTTTCAAAAGGGTTGTAAGAGGAAAGTTTTGTAGAAAACTCAATTTTTGACAAACAAGAGTATGTAGAGTCTTGAGTTGAGAATATGATGAAGTTTGTGAGTTGATTAGAAATTGAAAAGAGAGGTGATCCAAAGAAAGTACAAATGAAGATTGAGTTAATCTAGTTGTCACTATCAGATGTATGAGACAATAGTTTTAGTGTGAAAAAAATATGAAAATTTTTATGTTGTAGTTTAGCTTGTGGGGATTTTTTATTCCCTGTAAGTCAAAGAATACTAAAGATAAGTTGTTTCTGGACCAAATTTTGGATTTGAAGCTTCTAGAAAAGTTAAATCCTGTCAAAGACTGAGTAGAAGTTGGTTAAAATTTGGAGTTGCAGCTCTAGGTTGAGTTGAAGCTCAACCATGAAATGAATGTAACATTTGTAGGACATTCTTGTCCAAATCTAGTTCTTGGTTTTAGTGGGTATTTCACCCATTTTGGGTTTCTCACATTAAATATTTTTTGTACTTTCTCCCATGTTAGTTGGTTGTGTATCTTGATTTGGTTTTATTGTCACAAATTAAGTAGGATTGAATTGATTATCAAATTTTGATAAGAAAATTATGCACCCCTCTCTCAGTGTCCAAATTTCCAGCATGTACTAGAACTTTTTCATATGTAACTATTTATCCTCGCGTCCTTTCAAGGTGTGGCATAGATGGTCAGAAGATTTAAAATTTTCAAACATGACTAAATCTTGTAAAGGGGATAACAATATTATTGTGAATAGGTCTTGCAATTCATTATCAACTAAGATATTATTCATCTTGGTGAGTAGGGTATTGTAATTCAATACATAGGTATTAAGAAGCTTAGAAGACCCTTATCTTATTTGAGCCAATTGTGTATAAGAAAAATTGTCCTCAATATTGACAGATAATTGTCTCAAAAATAAATTGTCTAAAGGAGTAAATTCATGCAAAAAGTGAGCGAGGAGAGTGTAAAACCATTATAATGTAAAGTATTCAAAACTCTGAGGGAATATCTTGGTAAGAAATATGTCATTAGAAGAATAATCAAAGAAAGTAGCATGGAATGAGAGAATGTGTTAAGAAGGATCCCCTTTTTCATCATAGACAGGAAATTTAGGAGCAATAAAACCAATAGGTAGTAGATATGAAAATACTTTGAGTACAAGGGAATTTGTAAGTAGTTATGTGGAATCCATGGTGTGAGAAGATGCAGATGCACCTTGTTGTAATTTTAAAAGTTTTACTTGTAAAGTATGAATGAGGTCTGTAAGGGATTATGTACTAAACGAGGATACATGTAGACCATAAGGAGTGGATATGGGATGTGTATTCATAATTTTGGTTATAGTGATAGATTTAGAGACATTTGGGATATATAGATGGGGTACCCACAAATTTTTAGGCACCATGAGTATGGGAAAAAAATATGTTATGGTGTGATGACAAAACATGCTTAAGTTGATCTCGCATAGAGTAGAAGGATGATATTAGAGGGATTTGTTAGAGCTCAAAAGTGTACCCTACCCCGCGTCATATAAAACCCAGTATTATGAGGCAACATGGCACTATCTTTATGTTGTGGTACTTGCACTATGAGACAAACCCCTAGAGAATGTGAGTACCTCTACCTAATCCTAAGAAGGAAAATGCAGCTAACTAATCCTAATCTAAACATTCCAAGGGACTAGGGTTATAATGAGATGCATGGAAAGGGAAATCCTAAGCTAAAGGGGCAGTGATAGCACCATAGAAAGGGGTTGATCACTCTCCACAAGGGGAAATAAAGAAAGAGAACATGGGAGAGAGGGCATACAGATGTGCCACAGACAAGAACCATGAATATTGAACTTTCCCACACATTGGCCACATAAAAAAAATGGAATCTACAAGCAAGAAATATGCACAACATGCCAAAAATGAATATTTTATTGCTTAAAATATGCACAACTTCGTTACATTCATGGCAGAAAGTGAGAATACATTCCAAATACCAAATTAGAGGTCTAAAACTCATGGGAAGTCATCCAACATTTTTGCATGGTGTCATTACAATAAAGATATCTCTTTTTGAAAGAAGAATAAATTTACAATATATAGAGAATGGAGAGAGAGAAGAGGAAAAAGAGAGGGAAACATATTGGATTTGATCTTGCCATTAATGAAAATCTGCATCTATCCCTGAAACACAAATTTCAAACTTCAACCACCATCAATCATGCATTAAAATCTAAAAACATCAGGGGAACCCTTACACGACCATTCCCCAATGTCATTTTCCTTCTAGGAGAAGGTAAAAGCCCCATACTTCACCAATTTAGGTGGTTGAGCCATCTGTAACTACAATTTAATGCCCAAACTATTTTTCCTCTTTTTCTCCCACCAAACACCATCAATATTTGATTTTATTGGTGCCAACATGAAGATAAGGACGAGAGATTCCCAACAAGACCAGTTTTGTGTGATTTGGATCAGGGAATCGAAGATATGAGATTTTGAATATTTGCATGTCGAGATGAACAAGAACGTGACATGTGGTAACATTTGATTGGCTTAGGAATTTCCTCTTCCTACGTGTCCATTTATTTTTCTTTGCCATGTGTTGGTCATTATTTTTTTGTGGGATCAGGCCTAATGAAACCTCCATTATTCATCGTGAAACACAGACCAATGATAAATCTCCACACTCCTCACAATCTCATAACTTTAATATCCCCTTTTGACCGCTACGAAACGTGATCCAATAGGAAAGCTCCACATATGACACATATTCACCTTTTATTGGTTTCACCTTCACATCTCAACTTCTATCACAGACTTAAAAGTGTAGGCTCCATAAGAATGCAACCATGTATAGTACATTGACCACCCTTGACTATCCAGACCCAAAGCCTTATTGAACTTAGTTTATTCCACAAACTTGAGGTACACGAAATGTATATGCCTTGAAGAGCTCCATAATGGCAACACGTGTCCACTGTTGGTCATTGATATTATGCCACCTGTCATCCCCTAACTCCACCATGTTTCCATTGACCTTCGTTAACTTTGTATGGCCTGGTGTGGGCCCGAAATATTATGGAATGCGGCTTATTCTATGGGTGTCATGTCCACAGAAGCCAAAACCTTTGAGGAAATTTGGAATCCTACCACGTGGCCTTCTGCTTAGTGTTTGGAATTGAAATTTATAGACAAATAAATGTTACGCGACCCTTTTTTAGAAATAATCCACTAATGGATTAGTTGAGCCTCCTACGGGATTTTAAATGCCAATGGCCAGTGCTTTGGAGTGTTGGAATTTGATGGTCATTTAAACTTCTGAAGATTGTTTAAATAACTAAGTCCATTTTAAACAACTTATCCAAATTAACATAGGGTGTTAATTTGGGATAACAATTTGCCAACATCTAGGGGTAATTTTCTTGCTAAATTTGACCAGTGGCCTTTTGCAATCCATTGGGCATTGAGTCAAGCCCGATAAACATAAAAACTGATATGAGATTTCAAAATTCTTACCCCTGAGCCATGTGAATAATGTAATGGACTTATCACAATTTGTGGAGCTTTGAATGATCTGTGGAATTTCTCTAACTATTTGATTCCACCATGGAACGTGATCAAACCGAAGGTGAACTAAAAAAAATCTTGGTATTTCTCTTAAAGATGATTTCTTGGGAGTTTTGATTCACTTTATGAATGTCCCAAAAATCTACAATTTTAACCAAGGAAGAAGCATGGGGGCCTGAACTGAAACTGATTTTGGGTTCAACATTTAAACTACTCCATATCTGATTTAGCCATGAGCACTGCTCTGAACTAAATTGAATGAATCTAATCTTGTGGGCTCTGCATAAAAATTGGAAATTACCCAACTTATATGATTTTTCCCTTAACACTATTTTTAACTAAACTAAATGAAGTTGATCTTATGGGCTTTGTATAAAACTTGGAAATTTCACAACTTATATGATTTGGCCCTGAAATGAATTGTGTACAAAAAAGGAAAAAATTGTGTAAAAAACAAGAAAATCATACATGGTCCAAGGGAAGAAATGTAGAGTGTGCACGATCACTTATTCTACTGAAATCAAACCTACTCTACCCTCCTCTAATTAGAGGAAAAATAATTTAAAACACATCTTACAACAGGAAGGGAGAATTACTTGTCTTTCCTTGCAATTTTAGACCATGTGATTGATTTGGAAATGGACATGGTCTTTACTAAGAGTGAAAAACCATTTTTAAGTTGGTTTTCCACCTCATTCGTCAAAGTATCAACTAGAAAGAGAAAAAATACCTCTTTTAGTAGTTTTGCATTTGGATTTGAGAGGTATTGCAGTTGGCCTTTGGCACATTGTAGCTCTTCCTCATGCTCTGCATTGAGCATGATTGGTTACAACTCCTTCTTTGGCTCTAGACTAGCCAAACATATGATTGGGCATGGACTGATCCTTTTTATTTTCTCATTTCTTTGAAGATCAACCCCATGAATTGGTTCATCCTGTAGACTTTCCTGAATATAAGGAGTGTTTTTAGGCTATATTATGCTTTGTTCTACCTCTGCAAACAACTTTTCCTCCTTCAAGAGAATAGCCTCTGAGTCTAACTAAATTCCCTTTAAAGTAGATGCCCTCCTTTTCTCACCTTGTGAAATTTCATCTTCCCAATTAGGTTCATACCACTCTCCAATAGTTTTACAATCAACATACATGATAAGACTAGTTGGAGATGATACATAAGTGAGGGAATGTTAATTTATTGAATTGTTAGACACGGAAGATTTGGAAGAATATGGAAGAAGGGGAACAATAGGAATGGATTTCCTTTGGCTGGGTTGAATGAGACTCTTCTCAGCTAATATGGCAATGTCAAATTCTTGAGGTGGTATAGATCATTAGTGCATATTGGCTTAAGTGGGGTGGTACCAGATTTAATTTGAGGGCACAACCAATGGAGAAAAAATTCCCAAAACAAGTTAGGTTTAAAAGTAGTAGGGATTTTTTTGGTTGTGGTAAATGAATCATAGTCAATGGAATATTTTTGAGCCAAAGCAAAAACAACCACATAGTGAGCATAAAAAGAAGGCATGATGATAAAGTAAACAAATCACAATCCTAGAAGAATAATCGTAAATAATGAGTCTGTAATGATCATTCTTTATTTTGGATTGGCCCATACAATATTTCTTTCCCATTGATTAATTTTTCATGTGCCAAAGACTGATAAATTGGTTATAATTGTGGACATTAAAGTGGTGAACAAACATAAATTCGTATCTCAATGGGTAATATCATTTTGATATGATTTAAAATTGATGAATTTGTTTTATTAATAGTGATAAAAAATTAATTGGAAAAGGAAAAGGTAATTAAATATTAC
The DNA here is from genome assembly GCA_019776745.2 of Taxus chinensis. Classification (NCBI taxonomy): domain Eukaryota; kingdom Viridiplantae; phylum Streptophyta; class Pinopsida; order Cupressales; family Taxaceae; genus Taxus; species Taxus chinensis. The sequence continues at coordinate 113,669,397 of CM034146.1, forward strand.
TTTTTAATTTACCATTTTTCTATAATGTCATAATGGCTAAGTTGAATCAAATTAAATAATTCAAAATGAAAATATTTCCATACGTGGAAAGTAAGAATCTAGTTGTTGTTGATCAAAAAATATCTATGGGATATTATGGAGAGTAAAATCAAGAAACCAAATGATGCAAATTAAGTAGTGAATGGGAAAGCAAGGATTGAAAAAAACAACAATTATTGGTCTGGGATTATCTGATAGATATTTACATCACATAAATCTAACAAAGATGTCATATTTCATCTTGATGATATTGAGCAAACTTTCTGGGTCACAAGTAGATATCACAATAGTGACACTCAAGAAAAAGCTACTCAGACTCAAAAAGGAAGAAGGTGACAGTATGAGGGAACACATCAATAATTTTACTTCTATTTTAAATTAGTTAGTAGCAATAAAATTAGATATACCTAATGTTGATGCAAAAGTAGTATTACTTAATAGCATGTCTCCCAACTATTCGAACATGGACTTCACATTGAGTAAAGTAAATCCAAGTTTAGAAGATTTGATTTATTCTCTGATGGAGGAATAAAATAGAAGTAATGAAATTAAACCAAAAGAAAAATCATTGTATGGAAAACATGATATATATGCTAGAAAGATATCAATATATTCTTTTAAGAAAAGATCAACCTCCCAAGATCCAAAGAAAACAATTCTATGTCACTATTATAATAATCCTAGACATTGAATTATGTACTATAAAAAATAGAGGACACAATCTACTTCATGAAATATTAAAATAAAAGGATTTAACTATTGAAAATAGAAGAAGAAGAAAGTGATTGGTATATGAAAGCTACCCACTCAAATCATGAAGAATTAGATACTCAACACAGTCACAAAGATTATCTCTATTGGATAAACTAGATCATATGATAGAGGCAATGGAGGAAGGAGGATAATCAATGTCCTCTTGTCACTCACCAACGATGGGGATGCAGATTAGATTTGGTGATTTTTTTATTTTTAGTTAAGTATTTTCTTTCTAGTGTGTAATGTGTTTTTCCTTGCGTGTGGTGTATTTCATTTCAGAGTTCTTGATTTGTGCGAATAAATTAAAAATTCACATTGTGGGGGGAATATAACACCAATATTCCATTTTCATTTTTTACTAAATCAGATAAAGTCAACATGATGGAATTTTTATTCAATCCTATGTAATCCCCTAGTGTGAAAATGTAGTATAAAGATAAAAGAACAAGGGCAATGTAGCATCATGATATTTAGGTTGTTAGTTATCTTACTAATCCATCATTGTAGGTTGATGGTTGTCCTATAAAACCATCCTTGTTTTGGTTTTTGGTAAGCTAATGGAAACTCATATTTTGTTCATGGTTTTTGGTTAGGCATTTGCAAAACCATCCCAAAGGTTTTTGGCTCTATCTTGAAAAACCATCTAGATCATGAGCATGCATAAGCACACACGTTATAAAAGAAGTGCAACCATGTTTTCCCTAAGTTCACAATAAAGTGGGAATGCTAGGAACTTAAGGTTAGTGTGAAACATTTATATGTGATTATATTGTAATAACACAGTTCTTATTCACATTAAATAGTAAGTAGAAATAGTGTTATAGAGTTGTTATAATAAACAAATCATAACAATTGTTGTTGTGTGAGTTACAACAACTCATATAGAATAAGTATGGGTAGAATATTATGGTTAAGTAGTTTCCTAGATTATAGGGAAACTAAAGCCTATATGTATGGAGGATTGTCTACTATATAAATGATCATAATGAATCATAGTGTGTAGCATTATTATTTTATTGTTTGTTCATTCTAAACCATATCATTAGAGAGAGGATGTTTGAGTGCTTGTAGATGAGAGATATAGTTGTCTTGATCTGTTTTGTAGCTTCAGACTTAATGTGGGTGATGCCCTAATGACTTCAGATGTGATTATGTGAGATTTAGGGAGCTTTGGATGCCTTTTGCAATTGTATGAAGCGATTTCTCTGGTGGATTGCCTTATGAGTTCTAGGTTAGCAAATGTGGTAGTGTTTACTTGGTTATATAGGGTTCCATAAATGATTTATCTAAGAAAAGATGACCTAGTTTAAGTATAAGAACCAACAAAAGATATCAATTTGAAAGTTTAGTTAGAAGACATGCCATTCCAATACCATACAAGCAGGTCAAGACCGGATGTAAAGTCCCAACTAATCTGTATGGTCCTGACTAGGATCTTGAAATTTTCCAAATGAGGTTTAGAGATGATAAAATGATGTTTCTCAATTGATTTTTGTGTTGTATTCTCATAATGTGTAAACATGTCAGTGTGCAAGAATAAACAAGCTCAATAATGGACCTCAAAAAGTGCTAAGAAAGAATGAAGAAGTTGTATTTATCATAGAAAGAGTGCATAATCAATCAAGGGTTTCCAAAGTGCAAATTACCAAATTTGAGTTTTTACATGCTACACTATATGGAAAACATTATACAAAGTTATAATATTGGACACATATTTCCATCAACAAGGTTACAACCCATCCTAGGTCATCTTTGATAATGTATCATCCAACAATTAGAAATACAAATTTAATGAATGAGAAGTATACCAGTGATAATTTAACAACATTGCATAATAAATATATGAAAAAAGTCTTGAAAAATCCAATTCCACTAAGCATAGCAAAACAAAGAAAGCAACAGGGCTCACCCAAACTTAGTGATACACAATCGCAAACCATAATGTTGTTGCGCAAAGAGGATGAAATTATGTTGGCATCCAATTCATGAGTGAAAGTTGGGTTAAGCAATAGAACTCTCAAACAATTCGTTCTATTGTATACAAGTCATACTCAAAACTGCCCTGATTTATTGTTATATAGTTATCGACCTCAACAAATAAATCACAACACATGACATTGTAAAATGCGACCATATATATTAGAAACCTTGATTAAAATGAGTAGACCTTCATTACAATATACAAAATACAATCTATATATAACATTTATATCTCTCCACACTTTTATTCAATTATTATACAAAAGTAATTGATTATAAATATAAGCAAAAGTTAAAAGGGACTCCATTCAAAACTACTTCCATTACATTTACCGTAAGCATAAAACTAAAACAATATTCCCACAATGTTATTATAAACTATTTTGCCTTCTATTTCATTCTACAAACATTCACATTAATGCAACAGTCTCCATTGTATTTAAAAATATATATTTTTATAATTACTTCACAATATTACATCAATTATAGAAAAAACATTGCCATATATAAAATACCTCTCATGTCTCCCTCCAAAATTTTAAACCGATTATTAAATGCCATTATGATATTAATCAAAAGTAAAATTATAAATGAAAGTATGAAATATAATATTAAATTTGCATTGAAAATATCAACAAAACCAGTTCAAATTGAATCCGCGTGAGAATCTATTCTGAAACTTAATTTGCAACGTCGAAGTTAACAGGTTGCAGTCTTTCATATATTACAAAAAAGAATTAATGTATTAAACAATTCCAACAAAATCAGTGCCGAGTGATCTTGGACCCATTTGCTTGACCACAATTACATTTTTAAGTACTTGATTACAAAAATAAATGACATATGCAAAGGTTGTAGCAAACGACAAGGAATGAAAATGAAAGGTTTTATTTTGTTGGCTAGCTAGAAAAGGACCTTAGAAAGATTACAAAAATCAAAATTAATACACATTATAAGGATAAGCATGAAATGTACGAACATAACAAAGACATGATATTATTTTATTGATAGAACAAAGACATGATATTATTTTAGCGATATAATCTATGCTATGTTCCCCATCATACATGTTTCTTAGATGATAACATCAAAGAAGTGGTTACATTGTATTGTGAATGAGGACAAAAGATGAGCGGTGAGTAGAGGAACCAAGGGAGGGTTGGTCCATTTGAGGGGTCCAAACATTGTTTATTAAAAAACCAACGCTAACTCATATGATGATAATTTCCCATTGATAATGTAGCATATAATTAATACACAAAATGTAACATATAATTGATAAAGTGTTATGGTCAATAGGAGTTTGTTTAAATTGAATGGTGTGCACGCGCACGCGTATATATATCATTGGTGTTGTTAATTGGACTAATTTTAATATTTTATTGATGGTATGATTACATGCTCATGAGTCTAGGTTATAGTATCTTTAAAACATATTAGTTTGAAATATATTAGGTTTGGCTTATATTGTTGATAATTTTTTTAGAGGAAGAAATTTTGATAAGTCTTTTTTTGTCATAAAGTTCTAAGCCTAATAGACAAAACATGACACGAACGACACAATAACTTCCATGTGTTGACATAAACCTTAGACAAATACCTCATTTTGTATATTGTGTTTTTTTTTTACTACATCGTATCTAAAAACAATTCAAACAACATATTTTTTTCAAAGGTTTTTGTTATCCAAAATACCCCCCTCTGGGATATTTTGATAACTTTCCATTTCATCTTGGACTTGGGGCAGAAAAATTGATAAGAAATGGGCAAATTCACATTTCGGAAAGGTTGCAGTAGTCCCGCACATTCCCTCTTCTCCTCGCAAAATCATTCGAGCCCACACTTAGCTAAGACCCACCTTGGCAAAGTCTTAACATTGTCTAAGTGTTTTGAATTTTCTTCATTTATGGTTTTCGGGTCCTTCATGCATCAAACCATGTTGATCCATTAACATGTTCCATGTCGTTGGTTTTCCGCCCCCCCGAATCCTGAATTTCCTTCGTTTCAGGTTTTCCAATGTGCAATGCAGGGTCAAAGTTCCGCTCTTTCGGATTTTGGAATTTCGGGGTTTCGAAACATCGAAACATCGTGGCCCAAATGCATGTTCAATGTAAAGTGTTTTCCAAATTCCGAAACCCGACGGTCTAAAGAGTTTCAAGGTTTCGGAACATCACGACTCGAACACATGCAAATTACACCCCGAAACCTGAAATTCGAAAATCTCAAAACCCAGAAATCTGAAATCCTGAATTTGGAGGTGCATTGCAAGTCTCAAGTTTCGCCCTTGTATTTCAGAGGTCAACGGGTGCAAAGCAAGGTCAAACTTCCGACAACCTAAATCATTTCAAATTTTCGGAACTCTTTAACATCGGAACATGACAACCCAAATGCGTGTTTTTCTGCCACTTGTTTTCTGATATCCGAAACCCAATTTCCCTTGTTTCAGGTTTTGGAAGGTGTTTTGCAAGGTCGAAGTTCCAATGGAGGCATATTAACCACTCATATTTATTGTAGTATGGCACCCTGATCTTCAAATGGCCATAATTTTCTCCCAGAAGCTCCGATTTGCACAAAATTAAACTTTTTGGAAATATCTCAGCTTCCTCTAGACCACAAGAACTAGATTTCTTATCGTTAATGGGGTTAAGCACTTTAAAATGGGAAAAACAATCCACCATTTTGAGGAACAGTTTCAGGTAGTTCAATGACAAAAAATGATGGCGTATGGTGCCTTGCTTCTCCACCAAGCAAAGGGTACATGGAGGCATGGGTTTTGTAAGGGTTACCATCACTTTTTCAAGCTAATTAATTCCATTTATTGGTGGTTGACGAGGAATTTCAGGCTCCTTCTTTGTTTCCCTCATATATTGTAAAATAAACTCATTTTTGGGCAGTTAGACTTCTCCATTTTTTCTCGTCTCCTTCTTCACAGGTTGTTGCAGGTGTTTTGGCTTCCAAACCTTCCATTTTGAGCATTTGGCAAGAGATTCATGCCTATTTTCTTGAATGTAATGAGCTTTGTTACTCATTGAAGCAATAAAATCAAGCTTTGTGGCTATTTTTTTAACCCTCTCTCGTGTTTTATTGCATCATCTAACCTCGACATTGCATTTCAAGGTATCTTGTGCATTTTAATGGTTTCTTGCATGCTTATAATGGTTGTGTAAATGTGTTTTTATAGACTGTGATGTTGTAAATGTCCATTCTAATCCATTTTCAGTCTTGGAGAGTATTGAAACTATCCTTCTCCTTGTGCTATCACCTCCCTTAGTGTAGGATTTCCTTATTTTCATGTTCTTTCCTTCTCTCTGGTCCCTTGGAAATGATAGGATATGATTAGATAGAATATTTCCCTTCATTAAAGGTAGTTGTTGCATTAGATTAGGAAGAGGAACCAACCTACTCTAGAGAGTTGTCTCAAGTTCATGGTCCCACACCTAGAGATAACTCCATGTTACACAGTTACAATGATTGCCCAGTAAACTCACATGCTAGAAAATTAGAAGGTGTTGTAATTTGGTGATAATAGTTTTATTTAGACATTTATGTTGAGAATCATGAAAGGAAAAACATACCTTTGCAGTTTATTTTATTTACAATTCTCATTAAGAAAAGTATGTGTTGGTGTGATTTTTTTTATTTAAAAGAAAAGAGATAAATGTTTCCACTTAGTCTCATTTTTTTTTTCAATTTCCATGTTTCATGTTGATAAATGTTTTGTTATGTATCATGTTATAGATATTTATTGTTATTTTAAAAAACTTGTAATAATATTAATAATCAATGCTAACAACTTAATTGTCTTTAGTGATACTAAGTGTTATGCCACTTGTCCCATTTAGCTTTAGTGATAATAAATATTATGTAATTTGTCCTTTTGTAAATATTTGTTTCGATTAAAAGGAAAAAATGCAAAAACTTACCAATTATGATGTTAATGCCACATGTTTTTTTAAATACTTATTTTGATTAAAACAAAATGAATATTTCTACCATAATAAAGCCAAAAATGGTCAAATCATTATGTTGTCACCAATAGAAATAAAGATAGGTCATGTTCTACGAAGTTTTAATGTTATAAATTTGTCTTTTCAATACTCATACATAAGAAATCTTGATTTTAGTAGAAAAAATTAAAATATGATTCGCTTAAAAGTTCTATATTAATCTATCAACCTGAAAGGAATAGTATCATGTTGTAAGAATGAACTAATAAATATTTACGAGGTTTGGATTTTTAGAATGTTCTACTTTCCTAATGAAGTAAGGTTACATTGAAACTGAAAAGTTTGAAAGCATATATGTGTACATTATTTGTAATAGGTGAAAGTGAAACAATGAATCTCAAAAGTAACTAAATTCAAAAAGTGAAACTTAAGATTTGAAGCCTAAAATCTATGAATTATTTAAGAACCTCAAACCTGAAAAAATGAGGAAAACATGAAAAGTACACTATTATATAACATGTCTCTATTATTCAAACTCTAAAAACATTAACTTAAGAATCTCAAAAAGAAAAAGATAAAAAAATTGAATTCAAAACACCATTGAGCACAAAAGTTAGATTGATATAAAATAGGAATATCATGTATGAAATTGGAAAACCCAATAAGTAGAAATAAATGGAAAGGAAATGCACATTATTTCTTCTAATATTAAAATTGATGAAATTTAAATTCCTAAAAAATAAGAGAATACGACTGATATAAAACATGACTATCATATTAAAAACCTAAATAACTGACATGTAAAAACATGTACACCTAAAATCTGAAACCCAAAAACCTACAAGCAAAAAAAATTAAACACAAAAACCTTGTAGCTCAAAACAAAAAACTCGAACCTCGTACTACGAAACCAAAATAGTGAAACTTACAAACTCTAACACACAAATTCCAAAATTGTTAAAATTAAAAATCTCGAAAAAAATAAAATTCAAAACCCATAACTTTGAAATCCCAAAACTCGAAACCTGAAATACTATAACATAAAATACTAAATGAGGAAACCCTAAAAATGGAATTTAGATTGATATAAAATGTTCCTTAACACCTAAAAGATAAAAATTAGAAACTAATAATCCTAGATCCTAAAAACCCAAAACACCTATAAACTAAAACTAAACAACCCTAAATTTGAAAAACCTTGTAAAAATTTTAATTTGAAACATGGAAACCCCTAATTTTGAAACATACAAGTCTTAACCTCATAAATTAATGACAAAATATATTAATATAAAATGTGACTATCATGTTCAAAACCTTAAAACCAAAATCCATATCAAAAAATACCTAAAACAAAAAACAAAAAAAACAAATGCCAAAAACCTAAAAACCATAAAACACGAGTTCTGCATCCAAAATAGTACAAACTGGAAAAACTTGAAAACTCTAGTAATTTAATATCCATACCTATAAATCTCAAAACTTGAAGTCCCCTAACAAGGAAAACATGAAAAAATTAATATTATATTTATGTTAAACACCCCCAAATATTATAACCTAAAACATGAATCCCCAAGCCCAAAATTGAAAGAAATGAAACAAAGAATACTAAATAATTGAATACAAGAAAACTTTATAACACGAAACTTGAAATTCTAAAACATAGATATATAGAAAACTTTAAAAAAACCTTGAAACCCCGAAACTATACAATAGAAAAATACACCCCCAAATAAACTAAACACAAGAACCTAAAATTTGTTTACTACTATAAAGTGCCTTATAATCTAAAATAAAAAATCACAAACCTAAATATTTAATGAAATGAATCTTAAAAACCTAGAGAGAAAACCCTAACAATAAGACAAATACATTAATAAACATACATCAATGAAACCAAAAACCTAAAACCAAACTATTGAAATCTAAAATGCAAAAACCAAAATATCTAAATCCCTATAACATGGAAAATAGAAAAACCAAAAAAGTGAAAATCAAAAGACAATAAATTAAAAACCTTGAAACATGAAATCTAAAATCTATAAGCCTACTTTGTGAAAACCTTGAACTCAAAATTATCAAGCTTAAAAATATCAACCATAAAAATCATTTATTAATATACAAACATACTAATATTAAAACATGATAGAAAAATTTAAGACCAAAACTTGAAAAACTAAAAAATAGAAAAGACAATAAAACCACAATACCTAAAACTTCAAATCCCTAAACTTGAAAACCAAAAAATACTAAGAACCAAATCCTAAACGAAAAAACATAGAATCCAAAAAAAATTCCCCACAAACATAACAATTTGACTCATATCAATAAACCCTTAAATATAAAACCCAATTGAATAAACCCAAAAAAATGAAATTAATAAAAACTTGACAAAATCTAAATCCAAAAGAATCCCAAAACTTGAACCATGACAAATTATAACCTAAAAATTATAACAACTAAGAAACCCAAAAAATGGGAACAAGAAAACCCCAAATACATAAAAAAGAAATGCATTGATATAAAATTCCTTTGACTCATGAAACCTAAAACCACAAAAAATAGGAAATCCTAAAAACCTAAAATATGAAATCCCTAAACCTACAAAATCAAAATCCTTGTAACCCAAAGCTCAAAACACATAGACCCAAACATGAAAATATTTAAAATATACATATTTATTTCACATAAAATTCCCTTATAACCCAAAACCTAAAATTTGAAACCAAACATATAAAAATCGAAAATTAAAAAAAAAGTTTTAAAATATCTAACCTAGAAATCCCAAAAACACAACTATCTTAAACACATTTATCTAAATAATGTTGAGAGATATCAATCTCCAAGTATTATTCTTAGTGGTATTTAGAAATCCTTTCCGTGACATACTACAGTGTAATTCAACAATGTAACTCATACACGTAAGGTATTATGATAATACAAGTGTGAAAAGTAATAACAATACATAAGAATAAACAAAAACATATTTATGCAATTTCACTTGGAAAACATATTAGTTTGATAAATGTGAATCTTTTATAATGTATAACAGATAGGGAAATAAAACTTTGATTAGCTGAAACTTAAATAATATTGCAATATATCTATAACAACATAACCAAATGCTTTTTCATGAATTCCTAATTTTACAAATTTTACATGTGACTCTTGGGATTATTAATGAGTCTTTTAGTGCCAAACATGCACATTGAAATCCATACAAAAATATTTATACCTACAATTAATCCTAACACATAATATTGAGCCAAAAGATCAAATCACTGAAGATAATTAGATTAAAGAGAGTCGTATACCTACTTTTACATTGAGTTGAGGTGTTCCTTGTCGTAATGGATTTTCCTTTAATTTCTTAATTTCTCTTAGATGAATTCTTGTTTGATTGATTTCTTGTTTAGTTCTTTATTTTGGAAACACTTGTGGTTTGTTTGATTTATTTCCAAGGTTGCAAGAGTTAAGTATGATTTTCTAGTTAATATTTTCCCTTGAGGGTGGTAGCTTAATTAATAGGGTAATTGATGGCTAAGATAAATCCATGGTGGATTAGATCAATGTTGGATATTGGTTGATAGGATCAAAGGATATGGAGGGGGTAAATATTTGTATGAATTTTAAATTCATGGAAGGTGATGGGAAGGGAAGTCCCTCAAATTGGATAATTATAGAAAGGTGATGCTAATTTCTAGGATTAGATTAGTAGTTTCTACATGTAATTTTAGAGTTGAGATATTAGTAGGGTGAATTGTAGGAGAGGCTAGGTTAGTAGGTGAAGGTATGTGGATATGAATATAAAATTCCTTAAAATGTGAGATGATGTGATTAGTGGTATGTACCAGATAATTACATAAATAATTAAGATGTTAGGAAGATGGGATAAAGGGTAATGTTAGTTAGTGTAGAATTAGTGTTAGTAATATTAGGGGGAATAAATAGTAAAATTAGTAGTGATTAATTTTAGATCTATACATTTTTCCCCTCTTTAAATATTTATCATGAATGGAGGAAGTAATGAATCCTCAAAGAAGATAGAAGATGAAGCTGGGAAGGGTAATGTCACATCAGGGATTTATGCACGGAGGAATGACAACTCAAAATGATGATTAGATTATATTAGTAAATTAGGGTAAATGTTAGGAGGGAGCGCTGGGATGGAGAAAATAAATGTGGGTTTTACCCCATATTTGGGAGAGAACATATGCTCAATATAATTCATATCAATATATAACTAATAAAAATGTTACAAATATAAAGAGCTACCTATTATAGCTCATATAACTACTAAAACTAACCTAGGATGGTTATTCTAACTGCCTTTATTCTCCCCTAACCACCAACCGTATCTAAAATATCTCACACTTTACATTCTCTCAAACTCCCCTATAATCACTCACTTAAATCCTACATGAGTTGTTTTTCAAAACTCGCCTATAATATCATTATATGCTTCATATAATATTATTATCCTACAAAAAAATACACACTCTCAAATAAACCCATGTTAGGAATAATTCTTAACATTCCCCCTTAGTTCATCTAATGTGGGGAGAGGAACCACATCTCATAGCTATAGCGGTGGCTAGATTTGTTTACTGAATTTACATTGAAATTTGAAGTTCACCTTGTTTTATAATCCACCCTCAATTTATAGTTCTTTGGATGTCAGTTTCAATTGAGAATGCATCGAAAGGTGACTCATTTACATTTTTTTAGAAGAACTATTTCCACTCCCCTTTTCAAAAATATATCACCCTTTAAACTATTCACCCCTTTAAATAGTTTCCCATTTGTAAAATATATCCCTTTCTCAATGAACACTACCTCCTTTAAATAAAATTTCACTAAATAATTGTTTTAGAAAGAATTTATTAGTAGCAAAAATTATGAGACATGTTGGTGGATTGAACTATGCATTTCAACCATAGATTTTTAATAAAACTATTTCTAGCCCATCAAACATATACATGGAAATATTATATTTTATGTTTGAAAGTTTATTTTTTAATAAAAGTATATAACTCTTACTCATGATTTAGGGTTTTTTTACTACCATCTCCAAGTTGTGGAGTCTGAATGTGCTTTTTTGAAGTAAGGAGTTCATCATTGTCAAGCTGAGGGAGAGAGAGATATGATCACAGTTTCATAGAGCTACTGAGAAATTTCATTGGTGCATGTGTAGTTTGGATTGAATAAGGGTCAAAGTTGGATCTATTCAATGTAGAAGGGAAATTATGTTAAATGATGTGCAAAAGATAATGGAATTCACTGTGATATCTATAGATGGAATTACTAGAATGAAAAAATTATAAAATATGATCTAAGTTTCATTTGAGCTAGGGTTTGAACATATTTGGAGAGGTAGAGGAGTATCTTGAATGTAGAGAAAGACGTAAAATAAGCTTGAATTCGACCTAGGTGCCATTGTGAAGTTTTGTGTATACCAATAGGAAAGGGTCTAGCTATTGTGAATCTTGAGTGAGATACAATAAATACTAGATCTACTATCATATCCAAACAACATGGTCTAGTTCGATCCTCACCATTTTATACACCTAATTATTCACCTTTCATCTTTCATATATGTTACTAACAATTTCCTTTGTGTAGATAAGGGTAATTGATGCATATATTTCCTGAGCGGGTGCCTTAAGGGTCCTATTGGGAATGGGGAATGGTTATTCACATAACCATTATGGGTTAGAGATGGTACACAGAAAGAATGTCACTATTTGTTCTTGGCCTTAGTTTTCCTTGTGTCTAAGTATCCTTGTCCTCTTAGGTATCATACATATCACATTCATGACTTCTTTCTTTTATTTCATCATTTTGGACCTTTTCAATCATCTTTCATGACCCATAACACATTTCTTTTCTTTTCATGACACACTACTTCATTTTTTCACCCTTTGATGACACAATCTCCCATGAGTGATTGTGTCAGTTCTATATTTTGTTATGGCTAACAAAATTTCCCACGAGCGATTGAGTTCGATATATACCTCAAATTCATCTAACACTTAAGAAAAAAGGAGAAAACTAAGACATCCAATTTTTCATTTTCTCTACTCTTTTTTACCACTTTTGCATATTCTTGCCTTTCTTTTGGTTTATATTACATATTGCTTGGATTGATTTTGCCACTCTTCTCTTAGATTATTTCTTACATTGTTAGGTCAACATATAGTGAGTTAAGGAAAAACATGGTCTTCATCTACTCCACCTAATATTGTTTCTCTCTGCATGTTGCTTCTCAGGGGAGATAGATGCATCAAAGACCACCCTACAGGTATAGGTGAGTTCTCTAATGCTTATTTATCTTTTTTATTATATTAGTTCACTTCCTTCTTTATTGTATAATGTTAGTTTAATATTGTACATGGTGGATGATAGCTATCTTAGTACTCTTAGAACATATTGTCTCCTTAGCTTTCATTTCAGTTATTTCATGTATGCTTATCAATGATCCACACCCCTCCATATCCAACCAAGGATATTTCATTAGGGTTGTTTCTTCTATCTCAATCATGGGTCTTAGAAACCTTAGATTGACCTAGTGTAATGGTTATTTCCCTCTAGATATATGAACCTAGCATTCACTGTATCCCATTTAATTTTATCCCTATATATGTTGGTACTTGTGTGCCTCATAATCATTACCTCTATTACCCTAGTTGAGTGAATGAGTAAGATTGCATGTTTATGAGACACATTTTTTCTTGCATACATTCTCTGGTGAGCCTGATGTGAATCCTACAGACTTCCTAATCGAGCACAACTTGTTAAACCTATTTTCATTTATTGAATTCACTTAAGTATCCAAAAATCCTAAAAATCTAACAACATCTTTGTGTTAAAGAGTCTTCATTGATGTCAAGCTAGTCATGATGTTTTCATTAATTTTAAACTTGCAATAAGAGATTGTTGAAGTGTTATATGATATGCACTTGTGATGTCAAAGATGAGTATGTTCCTTGTGATTCCAATGATTGATGTGGAGAATCTAGTGTGAATTTTCATTTATGTCAAACGATGCCTAATGATGATTTCAAGGTCTGCATGGTGGACGTTAGTTGTTTGTTAGGACATTTTGAGTACAAAGAGAGAATTTTAAGACAATGTGAAGACAAAGAGATATTTTAGAAGGTATGGGCATGGTAACATGATGAAATTAGTAGATACATGTATGTAGAGGTTGTTTAAGCACGATAGTGTGGTTTAGATTTTATAAAAAGAGGTATAAAGGTCAGGTTCTAGCATGAAGACCAAATAAGGTGAAGAAATCATAGCCTAATATTAGATAACAAGCAGATTCCTGCTGAATTGACCAAGTAATCTTTAAGGTTTCTGCAGATTTGAATTCCACTAGGGGTCGAGCCTTCAGAAACATGGAAGGAAGACTTAGCTAAATCAACGATTAAAACTAAGCCAAGACAAGCCAACTCAAAGGGGAGAAGCAATCTCATGAATGATGTCAAGTGTCAACTTGGCACGAGTTCCAGCAAGCAAAAGGAGCAGAGGCCTCAAAGCCCCGCATGACTTACATGTGAAGTCAACTATAAGTGACCCGCTCCAAGGTAAAAGTCTTCGCAGTAATATGTGGTAGGACTCATTACTTACTCAAAGGAAAGTCAGCCCAATCGTAAAGGATGTTAGGTTTCAGCCCGACGTGCTTCCAAAAGCTACAACGGGAACAAAGACCTTAGAGAAGCACTTGGCCTCCACATAGATCTCACAATAAATAGGCTCCGAGTTTGAAGTAGGTTGTGAAAGATTGGTGATAAGCCAAATACCACATAAGGGAAATTATGAAGCCTATATAAAAGTTTTAAATGCTCAGATCTTTTAAAAGATCAAAGACAAAGGGTCATTCAGCTGGTCTTTTCAGTGATGAAGTTAATGCATAGTTTCGTGCGAAGAGTGTGAACCTGTGAATACTTTTGTTCATATGCATTCAAAAGATCATTTTAATAGAATGACAAAAAAAGGCGCAACTTGAATCATGAGCCCAAGACCCAATGCATAAGTGATTAAAATATCCAAATATGTAATAAAGATTTGAAATAAATAGGTCCGCTCCAAGGGAGTCGGTTGCAAGATAGTTAAGAGATGTATTAAATGAGTATGGCTCACACCCCTTAAAAACAAATCATAGGGAAGTGTGAGACAAATCTCAATCAATTTACTTCTGTCACTTCACACCATTTACCATAATGAGCAAGTAATTGGGAAATAGTTAAAAATGATCTTCTTATCTTCTTCCCATGATATATATTGTAAAGGGAAGGTTTCAAAAAAAATGATCAGGAGTTAGCGATTCTTTTTGTCTCAGTTCCTCTTCTGTGAAAGGCAAGGGGCTGGAGCTCTAGCCTTCTTTCTAAGTTTTGTAATAACACTTTTCCTCTTATCTATTTTAATATTGTGCACATTTTTGGAGTAATATAATATGACCTATGGTGCAATTCATCCATCCTTTGCGTAAGTCTGTATTTTCTCTGATAGCCTTTATTTCAACGTGGATAACTGTGAATATTTTTATGTTATTACTATATTCAGAAGTCGTGATTAAGTAGTTTGGAGTAGTGTTCTATGTGAATTTCCTCTAGTATGTGGTGCATATTTTCCACCCTTTTCATTTCTCACCTTTTCTCTATTTCAGGAAGTTACGCTATGAGTTAACTTCTTCACTTTTTGGCATATCGCTCCCGTTAAGTTTTGCAGTTTGTTTCATTTTCTCTGACCCTCAGTCTCGCATTGCAGAGAAGAGACAACTTCTTTAAAATTTGGAGGTCACCCTAGGGTGCATGTCCCACTAACCTAGGGTTTCCTATGACTCTGATGGTTCATCTGCGAGGATAATCGTCAACACTATTCCTGGCATGCCCGGTGGGACTTGAAGGATCTTATTATTGCATCTCATCTAGTTAGTGTGTTCTTGGTGAAATTTAGCCTTTAGAGGCATGTATAAGCACATTCGGTGGCTTTGTTTGGCCCAAATGACCCCTTTCCTGAAACTACAGACCCTTCTTTTTTCCACCTCCATTCACCTTTCTTTCCAAGTCCCTCAACTCCCTCCATCTCAGGAAGTTGTGTAGTCATGACTTCATTCCCACAATGGAATTTGCATTTTTAGCAGTGTCATCAGTATCTAATGAGCTCCATGCCTTCTATAAACTAACAACATTACCTAGTTTCAAAGTCACTATGGAGACCCAGATGGAGCAAATTCAAGACTAGTTTGGCTTTGAGAGTGGTTAAAAACATGAGTGCACATTTGATGACTACGATCGATTAGAATATGTTGGTATGCTTAAGAAGATAACACAAATAGAGTCAGACATGGGTAAATCTTGGGCTATAGTACAAATGGAGGCATTTAGAATAGGATGCATGGCACCTTATCCATGGGTTGGCCTTGTTCCTAGACACTATAGCTTGCAGGAGAAGCTTAGATTTTTGGAAGAAACATTGCCTCCACTTCTGCAGTGGATTGAAGGTAATGAAATATATGGGTAAAGAATGAGACAACCTTGTCTATGGGAGGGTCAATCACGGAATATTTATTCATCTCCTATCCCACCTCAGATTTCACCATATCATACTGCTCCAAATGCCAAGTTCCCTTCATCCATCTCCAAGCCATCCATTCCGCCCCTCCCCCTTCTTTCGAACAACTATGCCCCCCATACAAATAAGTAACGAATCCAAATCCAAAAGAAGAGGAGCATATGGTGAGAAGTGATATGAACTCAAGGGGTTTTTATCACGAGCTGAGTGTCCAAAGAGCTGTAGATGTTGCCTCTGTTTTCCCTCCCCATAAAGCAGAGCCCCTGGAAGAGTTTGGGCCAACGGGCTTCATATTGCAAGATGA
This sequence comes from Taxus chinensis, assembly GCA_019776745.2. NCBI lineage: Eukaryota > Viridiplantae > Streptophyta > Pinopsida > Cupressales > Taxaceae > Taxus > Taxus chinensis. The sequence goes on from CM034146.1 coordinate 113,685,999, forward strand.
AGTTACACATGATGTAAATTTTACAGATTGAAAAACTATGATACAAGAGGGGGAGACCTTGACAGATCAAGAAGATGATAAGCTAGATTGCTTATTAGATTTGGGGGAATGCCTCGATGAAGAAGAGCCCATAAAAATCACAACCATTGCCGCTTCATCAACCCCACAAAAAAAACAACCTGCTACTCATGGCAATTCCTCTGGATCAAATCCAAGGGCTCTAGAAAGAAGCATCATTGAAAGCTCTTTGATTTCAATCAAAGAGTGTGGATTTTCCGGCAAAGATGCTAAAAAGGAGGAGGAAAAAAATAAGGATGGCACCATTAAGGAAGGTTTGCAAAATATCCTCATCTCAAAAGATGAAATTCAGAGCGATGGGAAAACGAAGAAGGTCGAAACTCACCCCACCAATATTTTGGCCACACTAGAGCCAATGGAAAAGCCAATGCCATTCATGCTCACTTCAGAGCATGAGGATGATCTTCAAAGCCCCACGGGTCAGCTAAAATGCCTCCAACTAAAAGATGAACATCTTGTGGAGGTATTATTTTTGTTTGTTGATACCAAGGGTGGAAGGGTGAAAGCTATTTTTTCACTCTTATTACATTGCATATCCATTGCTAAATTAATTGTACGACCACAATTTATAAGGAAGGGAAGCTATTTTTCCCTGCCTATTCTAGGATTTGTTTAGCTTCTACCAAGTTTGGTTAGCATAGGAGTACGAGTAGATTGCTTTCTGCAGAATAAATGATTGTGCACACTCTGCATGAATCATTTGAGGCATGTATGCTTGTCTCTTTTGTATATAGCTTGTGTTCGTATTACTCCATAAAATGCAATAAAATATCCAATGTCCACAATAAAGGAATTTATGGTTGTCTGTAACAATTGTAAAATTCACTTCAAGAAAATACAGAGAAACTAAAATCAGTCAAGGGAGTGACCTTGTGGATTCTTCAATTTTCTACTCTCACAAAACAAGTTGTAGAGTTTTATTATGAGAGTAGGAAAGTGCAAGGATCAACTAGCGGCTGCAGAGGCTCGACAACACTTCAGATACTGTGGAATAGGTTCTGATTAGCTCATAACACAGTCCTGGACCCAATGGATAATGAGAGATTATGGGTTCTTTACATTTAGCAGGCTAATGGTCCCTGTGAGTCACCAAACTGTTATCTAAATTATGCTTCCCACTAAGATTAGATAACAAGAAAATTCCTGTTGAATTGACCAAGTAAGCTTTAAGGCTCCTACAGATTCGAATCCCACCAGGGGTCAAGCCTTTGGCAACATGGAAGGAAGACTTAGTTGAATCAATAATTAAAACTAATCCAGGACAAGCCAACTCAAAGGGAAGTAGTGATCTCATGGACAACGCCAAGTGTTAACCTGGCATGAGTTCCATAAAGCAAAAGGAGAGGAGGCCTCAAAGCCCCATGCGACTTACACATGGAGTCAACTATAAGTGACCCATCCAAGGTAAAAGTCTTCGCAGTAATATGTAGAAGGATCATTACTTACTCAAAGGAAATCATCCCGATCGCAAACGATTCCATGTTTCATCTCGATGCACTTCAAAAATCTACAACGGGAATAAAGACCCTAGAGAAGCGCTTGGCCTCCACGTGGATCTCACAATAAATCGGCTCTAAGTTCGAAGTAGGTTGCGAAAGATTGGTGATAATCCAAATACCACGTAAGGGAAATTATGAAGCCTATCTAAAAATTTTAAATGCTCAGATCTTTTAAAAAGATCAAAGACAAAGGGTCATTTGGTTGGTCTTTTCAGTGATGAAGTTAATGCATAGTTCCATGCCAAGAGTGCGAACCTGTGAATACTAAACTTGTTCACCTACATTCAAAAGGTCATTTTAATAGAATGACAAAAAAAGGTGTCGCTTGAATCATGAGCACATGACCCAATGCATAAGCAATTAAAAGATCCAAATATGTAATAAAGATTTGAAAGAATAGGTCCGCTCCAAGGGAGTCGGTTGTAAGATAGTTAAGATATGTATTAAATGAGTATGGCTCTCACCCCTTAAAAATAAATCATAGGGAAGTGTGAGACAGATCTTAAGAAATCTACTTATGTCACTTCACACCATTTACCATAATGAGCAAGTAGTTGGGAAATAGTTAAAAATGATCTTCTTATCTTCTTCCCATGATATATATTATAAAGGGAAGGTTTCAAACAATGATCGGGAGTTAGCAATTCTTTTTGTCTCAGTTCCTCTTCTGTGAAAGGTAGGGGTTGGAGCTTTGGCCTTCTTTTTGAGTTTTGTAATAACACTTGACCTCTTATTTATTATAACACTGTGCACATTTTTGGAGTAATATAATATGCCATGTGGTGCAATTCATCCATCCTTTGCATAATCTGTATTTTCTCTGATAGCCTTTATTTCGATGTGGATAACTGTGCACGTTTTTATGTTATTACTATCTTCAGAAGCTATGCTTAAGTAGTTTGGAGTAGTGTTCTCTGTGAATTACCTCTAGTCTGTGGTGTATTTTGTCCACCCTTTTCATTTCTCACCTTTTCTCTATTTCAAGAAGTTACGCTATGAGTTAACTCCTTCACTTTTCGGTGTATCGCTCTCGTTAATTTTTACGTTTTGTTTCATTTTCTCTGACCTTCATCTCACAACTTATCAGAGAAGAGCCAAATTCTTTAAAATCTAGAGGTCACCTTAGGGTACACATGTCCCACTAACCTAAGAAAAAGATATGCTCTTGAGCCCTTGTGATTTGATTTGATTATTCTAATTAATTTGATGAAGTTGTTAACATCATTTAGTACATGTTCACGTTTTTTATTTATCATGGTTGATGTTCTCAAGTTGGTAAAAACTTCATCTATTGAAGGAAATTTTTTGGGTATGCAGTCCTAATAGGATTGTCATGTTGTTAAGGTGGTTTCATGGTGAAAATGGATGTTGCAGAGCTATTTCAACACAAAGGAAGTATGAAGAGCTCTTATAGAATTTTTTTGAAAGGTTTCAAATATTTTAAAATGATCATGAGATCCCAAGTTGGGCATATTACTTCGTTGTGCAAGAAGACCTAGTTATTGTAGGTTCCTTGAAGTCCTTAAATGAGTTAAACAGAAAATTGAGATATTGCAGGACTAAAGGAGTCTTTGTCATGATTATTCCTTGTTTTTCAAATGACCTTGTGCTTATTATGGCTGACCTATATGGTGTTTTTTCTTGAGACACACACACACACACACACACACACACAAGGTAGTTTTGGTCTATTTAGGTGTGTTGGTTATTTAAGTGTATGAATGATCTATAAGGTATTTTATATGATGTATATGAGATCCTAAAGAACATGAAGAATGCATGTGTGAAGAATATATGAAGGTTATAAACTATGAAGGGAATTTTATCCATGTCTATACAAAGGTGAAGAAGTTAAAGAGAGAGTAAGCATGCCATGATAGTTTGAGAGTGTTCAAGTGTAAAAAAGTAAAGGTATGAATAACAACTGACATTTAAGGATCATAGTGTGTGTTATAATATGGAGATCATGTTGAGGTAATTTATGTATCAAATATTGAGAGCATACCAAGAAGAATAAAAACAATCCAAGAAGAATAAAATAATGCCACGAAGAAGAAGAGCAAAGAAGTCCATCATTTATTGAGATAACAACAAGAGGAAGGTGGAAAGCATTCTTAGGTGGTTGATTTAGTTCTTAGTCTTCCTTGCAATTTTTTTCTTTCTACAACCTTAAGGGTTGGTGCTCATTTTAGAGTTTTTACTTTACTAAATCAGGGGGTTTAGCCTCCTTGCAAGTGGGTGCTTGCTAAAGTCTAGTTGGTGCTAGATAAATTAGGGGTTAATGCTCCTTGTGGAATTGGCGCTTCACTAAATTTTGAATTTTTTATATATAAGAAAATTTTAGTGGGGTTTCTTCCCCTTGAGGGCTTCCCAACTATATGATGTGTTCTTGTGTGCTCTTTCTTTCTTCATATTCTTGTGGATGGTTGTTTCATGCATAATAAGCTCAAAATGGTTAATGAATGTTGAATGGTTTCTTTGATGGTTCATATAAGTTGTCATAATTGAAGTAAAATTTTCTAAAACACTGATTCACCCCCCTCTCATTGATTTTTATTCCAAAAATTAGTATTAGAGAAGGAACATTGGAACAAGTAACAACTTGAAGGTGATCCTAGAAGAACATGTATGACTAGTAATCAAGCTGAAAGAGGATTCTCAACTATCAAGGATTCTCTCTTCAATGGGAGTGATTATTGCTTTTGGAGTATCAAGATGAGGAAATATTATTATGTTATTAGGATTGGACATATGAAAACCAGTGGATGTTGAATATATCATACTTGTTACACCCCCAAATGATGCAACATGTAAGAAGGCTTGTGAAAGGAACTCCAAAGATATGAATGTTATTGTATATGGTATTTCGAAGAATGAGTTTATGAAGATATTGCATCATGATATAGTGAAAGGTATTTGGGACAAGTTACATACCATTTATGAAGGAGAATTTAAGGTAAAGTTAGCGAAATTACATACCTATAAATGAAAATTTGAAAGCATAAGAATGAAGGAATATGAAATTATAGTTGTTTATCTGTTGAGAGTTGATGAAGTTTCCAATATCATCAAATATATTGGAGAGAAGATGGAGGAATCAATATTTTTCCTAAACTTTCTAAGGCCCTTGACACACAAGCTTGATCCTAAGGTCTCATCTATACAAGAATCAAAGGATTTGAACCTTAGAGATGGATGAGCTTCATGGGATCTTAAAATCCTATGAGATGAGAACATATGATGGAATACCTCGAAAAAAGGATGCTAAAATCTGAAAAGAAGGATAAAGGTAAGAAAGTAAAAGATGATTCTTATTCAGAAATGGATGATGACAAGTTAGAGGCTATATTTTTTAGAAGGCTAAGGAGGGGTTCATGTAAGTAAAAAAGGTAAAAATCCCTTTAAGTTCTTTGAATGTGGTCCAATTTAGGGGTTGTGCCAACATATTCAACAAATTTTGGAAGCTTTTAGGAGTTCATCGAAGTAATCGGTATCTAATTTGATAACCACTTCACCACTTGATTTCATACAAACCTTATGTCTAAGTCGTAATGGTTAGCACATGAAAGAATAAACTCATGACATTGGGAAGAAATGGGGAAAAAAGTAGTTAGAGGTAGCCCACTTGCACATAGAGACTACATCCATGAAGTATGTGAGGAACTCCGCACGTGACTCAAAAATTCATCCATGTTAACGTGCCCTAAATTTATATCTTTGATATCGAAATTAGAGTCAATACTCAAAGGAGGTAAAATTCCCTAATATTTTTACTCCATTTATTTAGATACTTCCTTATGTAGACACAAAATCACGCACTTTAAGAATTATTTAGCCCGGTCTTATACTACTATTTACAAGTTTCTCAAGTGAAGAAATTAATAATTAATCCCACCTTTTGGCCATCTTATTTTAATATTTTATTTTTTCATTCCCACACATTTTCCTATGCATTCCCACCTATTTCATAAATTTCCCATCATTTTATCCTAAATGGGGCCACCCATGCCTGTACTGGGCATCCCAGGGTGCCCTGGTCCCACTTGGGATGCCCTGATTCATGTTCTTATTTCCCGCCTCATGTTGGGCCTCTTTTAGCCATTTTTTATCATTATATTTTTCCTAGTTGCTCATGTCAGGGTTAATTACAAAATTAGAGAAAGAGAACCCTAAAAATATAAATTTATGAGACCATAATGAGGGTCCTAGTGTCTCACACTACTATCACTCCATCTAGAGTTGCATCCGTTACATCACTTTCATCCACATAATGCCATGAATCAAGGCTAGGAGATCTGCATCAACACACACAACATAGGGGGAGGGATTCTATTCTATTCCATGCACACATGATATTACATTTTCTATAGTTATTATTTCTCACTACTTTACAAAGTGTGATTGACACAAGAGCACCTAGGGCACGATATGCACACACACAAGAACTACATTTAGGACCAAAAATGTAGCGCAACACTCAGTTTAGTAACCCCACTGTTGTGTCAGCTGAGGTTAGTCTGACCCATTCATTTACATTCTTATTTTTTTAGTGTTTTGATGCTTCGATTTGTGTTTTATTCAAAAGGTTTTTGGAAAATCCATTGATCTTGGTGTGACTTCAGAGCGACAAAAGAGGAATATTTATGACACTCTTCTGACCCAAAAAAATTTAGATCCTAAAAATCTGCAAGTACTACATAGCTAAGAGTAGGATTGGAGCATCTAGGGATGCTCTAGTCCCTTCCTAGGTGCTCCAATCCCTTTAGACCCTCCAGATCTAGCCTTAAGGGGACCTCTGTGCAGCCATTCCTGCTTCTGGAATGCATTGTCAGACCTGCAACACTCTGTGATAGTTTTCTACTATTAGCTTATTCCTTTCCTTACTCTTCTCTTGCATATTAGGGTTTATTTCCATTAAATATAATTATTCAAAATCATTCCATATTGTCTTAGCATAGTTTACAACATTTTAGTCCTCCTATATTAGATTAACTATTATTATATATTTCTATAGTATAGTTTAATTTTAGTTAATCATTTTGGTGAACCTGACTCTCTTCACGCTTAGGATCCTCATTTTCCCCTATCATGGGTCATCAAGTCCCCTTATCTGATTTAATTAAGAAACATCCCACTTGTCGAGTTGTTTTCCAAAGTTCCTTAGACACCAAGTATTATGATGACAATATTCCTCCATAAGAATTAAGTGTTATACTTCATTGTTTCTTTTTTTACCCTGACCTTGATGACACTCCATCTAACCAACCCATCTTAGACTCGATTCATGCCTTACATGTAAAATTTTATATCATGGAATCCACAATCACATCTCTTAGATTTTAAGGTCAACCCTTTAAGGATGTTTCTTAATCACGTACATACTTTATGTAATCTATAGAATCAAGGATCACATCTCTTAGATCTAAAATCCAACAAATTAAGGATGATTCTCAATCACATATATCATCTATGTAATCTATGGAATCAATGATCAAATCTCTTAGATCTAAAATCCAATAGCTTGAGGATGCTTCTCAATCACATGTTTATGTTCCTTCGACATCTTATATATAATCTATGTCCACTACATGTCATCTAGTTGAGCCTCAAGACATGTCATTGCTTGAGCCTCTCATATTTGAGCATAATACCATACCACATGCAATCCTTACTCAACTCCTTAGTCATTAGTTAATCACTCTACAACCTACTCATTACTATTCACCTTGTCGATTAGCCAAATATCCAGGTCGTCCATATTGCAATTATCATCAAATCAATGTACATAATGCAAATGATTTCCACAATCTGCATTACCTAATCTAAAGTCTTATGCATCAAGGTCTTATTTTCATTCAGTACACAACATCCCCTTCCAAAGGTCACACCCACATGGACTCCTAAGTCTATTCCTTCCTCGATTAGTCAAGATCCATCTAAGAAAACCCAAGCTCCATCTAAGAAAACCCCTATGGCTAATAACAAGCCTACCTCTAGTATTTCTAAGGAGTTTTTAGATACACCTTTGATTCATTTCATGTTTTAAGTTGATAATCACTCACATGAGCATACTACTTTGTCTCGTAGTCAGACAAATACCATTTTCCCCTCCCATGGATCTCCTATTTCAGATTTTGTTCCTTCTCCATTTACTGAGCATCATTATATCGCTTCTCATACACCTTCTTTGGTTAGTCAAGTGCCACGTAAGAAATCACCTACGGTATACCAAAGTCAAAAAAATCAACCACCTATTAAAATTAGTTCACAAACCACTCCTACTAGGCCGTCTACTGCATTACCAGATAAACCTAAGTAGTCTCCCTTGAGACTCAGTGCAACATTGCCTATTCCAAAATATACACTCCAACCAATTAAGTTTGTCAAAGCAACTAATCCTCCTCCTAGTGTTTACGATACATTTTCACTTTCACCTCCACCACCTGGTTATACTACAAACTTTGTCAAATAAGGTCCCACCATGCGTAAACTTGGCCTTTGGTAGGTGACTCTTGTTACTCTACCTTCTTAATGAGACACTTATATTCTTGGGGTTCTTAAACAACTGTTGAGGGGTCGTTTACCATAAATAAACTTATTTTATCTTGCATTTCTCCATTACATCACCTCCTATACAGACACAAATCTATAATACTCCTTACACATCATCAATTAAATGAAATCCATCATGTTTTATCACCCCTATACATAATTTATTACATAGTATATGCATTATCATATACATGGGGGAATGGTATCTCACCCCCTTTTCTAGAATACATGCATTGTTATTTTTCCATCTTCTTATGTAGGCATACTCATCATACATTCTAGCACTATCGTTACCCGATGACACACTATTGTGCTTCGGTTCACACTTGACTGTTGAGGGATTACCATTACACTAAACCCCACACACCACATAATAGGCACTATATATTACATTTCAACCTACATTACACGTAACACATCATTCATTCTACCTCTATTTTGACATTATGCTAGTCCTCATCTATGCATTACATTTATGATGGTACCTATGCATTTAGTCACACTATACATTATACATTGTCACATCATACATTTTCCATATTATACTAGTCATCATTACCTATGAGTCTAGTTTTACATTTCATCCCTACATTCTACATTTTACTACTCCTTACCCTACACACCACATACATTATTAGGCTATCCTCGCATAACCTATACATATTTATATTACGCATTTTCACATACATTATGCATATTATGCTAGGTTACATTATATATGGGTCTAGCTTTGCATTTTATCGCTACATATTATATTTCTATAAATGCCTACCATCAAATTGTATACATTACACATCCTACACACGCTACACATCCTATATTGCATTACCCACACCAAGAATTTACATACCCTATTCATCACTTGGTCATTTATATGACATTTGCTTCTACACGCTGTGTTCACCACCCTATGATGCACTTTAGTTCCTCACTCCATACTCGACTACTGAGGGTTTACTAATCAAATGGACCTTACACCCACCATGTGACACTTCATCATGCAGCATTTTCAACCTGGTGAAACACGCTTTAGGCTAAATCATCACCTATTCTATCATTTTTTAGCGGTATACACCTTAGGATTACATCACCACTCTCTTATTATTCATCTTGTAGTGACATACGCCATAGGCTAAATCTTCATCTATTCCATCATTTTCTCATGGTATATACCTTAGGATTACATCACCAATCCCTTATTATTCATATCATAGTGACATACGCTATAATCTAAATTGTCACCTATTCCTTAATTTTCTCGTGGTATACACATTATATTACATCACCTTACCCTCCTTACATATTATAGTGATATATGCTTAGGGATAAATCATCACTCATCCTTCCATCCCATAGTAATATATGCTTAGGGATAAATCATCACTCATCCATTCAAAAATTTGTGATATACACTTCGGTTATAGGGTTCACGTACATCTCTCCACATCTTGCATCTCATCACCATTACATGTATATACTCATCATAGCGCACTAGACACAACTAACACTACTCAACCATTTCCCAATGGCGCAATCTCAATTACAGTTCATTCTTGACTGCTGAGGGGGAAAAAAAAATGAACCTCATTGCATACACTTCAATCCACTCAGGGGGCATGTTTCTCCCATCATTCCATCTTGCATTCCATCCCATCCATCCACTCCATACTACATTGTCTTGGGGGCATTTAATTTTTCTTGCTAGTGTTTTACATGATCACTTTACCACACATGTTAGAATTATTTATTATATGTCATTATCCATATCATACACACATGCATGTTCACAAATTTATTTAGTGTGATTGCAGATACATGAATCTACACGTGGAATGGATGCTTGCCTTCTACCCTTCCTATACTAGTCACTGGGGGCATCCACATTCATCTTATCCAAGTTCTATTGTTTCATTTTGTACATAACATCTTACATTTAATTGATCATACATGCTTTGACATATTTTCTATTGCTCTAACATGCTAATGGGTGTTCCATGTGTAGCACTTGTTTTGCAGGATTACATGTTTTCATGACTACTAGTTTGTTCATTTCTACTTGTCTTCCATTGTTTTCTATTGTCTGTAGGCTCTGCCCTTTGATTGTGTGCACGCTTTTTTTTGTTTGTTGTCATGAATGGTTTGCGTGTCTTACAACATCGTGAGTGATGTCCCATGTTTACAGCCCATTGTGTGTGGTCTACTTGTTTTCTTCTATGTTTACACTACTTTTCTTGGTAGTTACTACATTGGCTGCTTACATTACACTTGTCTTATTACATGCATGTGTTTTTGGAATAACACTTATTTTGGGTATTCATCCCCTTTTGTGTGTGCCTTGGTTTCAACCAAGAACTTTCTCTTTCCCCCTGCAAGGCATATTTCTACAAGGTTAGAGTGCATTTGGTCCTCTTTTGGGGCCACATTCTCCTTATAGTGAGGTCATATGCGCCCCCAAAGAGGGAGGGCATAATTGAATGTTTCACATACTAAAACAATGTATTTACATTGGTTCAATACAGTGCACTTTCCACCCTTGGCATTGTGGGTTTACATACAATGAGTGAGTTTAGATCAGTCTATGAACTCCATACACAGTGGCCTCTACAGGACATGGTGTCCTTTTACATTTCTAGGAAGTAGTTACAGGTTTGAGGGTTACAGTGGGTGTGCCTCTCTACATGACTTTGGCCAATTAACGTTGGGTTACCCAAAAAACTAGGATGATATAGAGATATCTTCACACATTTAAGAAAAATTGGTTAAAGTTTAGAGGACATAGAGCATTTCCTCCCTATACTTCTTTAACCAGGGTGGTGTGAGATCGCCCAAAAAACTCGCGACAGTATATGATATCCTTCTACACCCTTTTTCTCGACATGGATCAGGTGCACATGTTCCATTTACACTTTTCTTTTCACATATTTTACATTTGCGTACTTTACACATTTTTATACACATGCGTATTTTACACAACATTTTTACATACATATATATTTAACTACTTGATCATTTTATCTTTGTAGGTCGGATCGTATGAGAAAAAAAAGTCAAATTGGGGGCAACAATAACAACAACAATGAAAATGACAACACACCACTGCAGCACTTGCCTTTACTAACCATGCAAGTACACTACATACTGCAACAGATACACATGCGTTCCATCTTAGGTTCACTCTCATCACTTTTTATGCACATTTTTCATCCTTAGAATCCATGCTTCTCTACCTTTTTCTTTTTTTCATTCTACGTTTGAGTCTAGTCCATCAACATGTCTTCTAATACAATCTATATGGATATTAGGTGCACATATCTATCTACTTTATGTTACCGAGCATTCCAATCACCAGCATAAAGTGGTGGGAAAATGTAGACACAAAATCATGCAGTTTAGGTGTTATTTAGCATGGTCTTATAATACTATTAACATGGTTTTCAAGTTAATAAAGTACTAATTAATCCCACCTTTTGGCCATCTTATTTTTATATTTTATTTCATCATTCCCACATATTTTCCTATACATGCCCCCTGTTTCATAATTTTCTCGTCATTTTACCCTAAACTGAGGCACCCAGGCCTATTCTACGGCGCCCCAATCCATGTTCTTCTTTCCTGCCTCATTTTTGGCCTCTTTTACCCATTTTTCATCCTTATTTTTTTCCTAGTTAGCCATGTAAGGGTTAATTATGAAATCAGAGCAAGAGAACCCTATAAATATAAAGTTATGAGACCATAATGAGGGTCTTAGCATCACATACTACTATCACTTCATCTAGAGTTGCATCACTTGCATCCACATAGTGTCAAGCATCAAGGCTAAGAGATATGCATAACCACACACAACATAGGGGGAGAGATTCTATTCTATTCCTTACACACATGCTATTACATTTTCTATAGTTATTATTGCTCGCTACTTCACAAAGTATGACTTGCATAAGAGCACCTAGGGTACGACATGCACACAAACACTAGGACTATATTTGGGTCCGAAATGTAGTGTTGTGCTTAGTTTAGTAAGCCCACTGTTGTGGTAGATGAGGTCAGTCTGACCCATTCATTTACATTTTTCTTTTTTTAGGGTCTTGATATTTGTTTTCTTCATTGTAGGGTTTTTGGTGAATCTATTGATCTTCGTGTGACTTTAGAGTGACAAAAGGGGAATATTTGTGACACTTTTCCAACCCAGAAAAATTCAAATCCTGAAAATCTGTGAGGACTAGAGAGCCCAAAGTAGGACTAGAGCAACTGAGGACACTATAGTACCTTTCCAAACACTCATGTCCCTTTAGATCCTCCAAATTTAGCCTTTACGGGACCTCTATGTAGTTGTTGCTTCTTTTGGAATGCACTGTTAGACCTACAACACTCTACGACAGTTTTTTGTTATCAACTGAGTCCTTTCCTTACTCTTGGCTTGCATATTAGAATTTATTTCCATTAGATTTAATTATTCAAAATCATTCCATATTGTCTTAGCATAGTTTACAACGTTTTATTCCTCATATATTAGATTAAATATTATTATATCTTTCTAAAGTATATTTTAATTTTAGTTAATCACCTTCTTCCCCTTTTTCTTTCCTGAATCAGACATGAGGAACTGAAGAACAAGAACTACATAGCCTCATGGAACTCTTGAAAGAGAGTCATGTTTTCCTTCTTGTAATACACCTCTGAAATTTTGATAAACTAGTCAGAGAATTGGTCATGTTGAATGCCTTGAAAAACCTAAAACAATGCTTGGAACTTGACCCCTGTTTGGCACCTTAACAAACTCGATACACTGCAAAAAATTGGTCATGTTCGGAACTTTAAAAAACCTAACACAAAGGTAGAATATATGGCTTATTTGACATGTGTGAAAACCAAAAACACCGTAAAATTTTGAACTTTCTCGGCAAGATAAAAAATCCAAAACACTTGCAAAAAGATCACCTGCTTCGACACATGCAAAACTAGAATATGCAATTTTAGGTGCAAATCCACTAAGTGATATTTTTTAGTTTGTTTAACTTGAAACCCTTACCAAGAATTAGCAAGCAAATAACCTAAAAATAATCCCATTTCCCTTTTCGAGATAAAAACAACAAACTTGAAAAACAAGGAGGAAAAATATTTGAAACAAGTAAAACAACCCCTCCCACTTAATGAAAACCAAGGAAAGACCTAAAAAATAACCAAACAAAAATTCCAGAAAGAGGTTTACTTACTACAAGATGAAATCACCCTTTAAATACAAGAAGAATTAATGAAAACTCCAAGAAAATGCAAATCAGAATTTTGAAATGCGAAAGCAACAGAGAAATTTGAATGGCAGAGGGAGTACAAAGGTAAAAATGAAGTGTAAATTCCCCCTATTTATAAATAACCTAGCATTTATTACACATAGGCTGAAACATATGGCCCACCAACTTCTCACCTAGAATTTTTGGCATTGACTTCAGGAGTGGAAATTGAACTGCATTTGACATTTCATGTGGCCATGCAATCGGGTCCCAAAAACCCGATGCAAAGGAGGCTATTAATGATTAGGATTTTAGGTTTAGGAAACATGAAGCACATGATAGGCAGATCATACTCCCTAATCTGATGCAACGAAACTTGAAAAATTGAAGTGTGATAGTGTGTCGGGTTTAAAGTTTGGGAAACACGACGCATATCACATGTGTTTTAATGGTGGAATGTGTTGATGCACTTAGAACTGGAAACCTGAAATCCCTCATTGAGTTGGGTTTTGGAGGTGGAAAACACTTTTTATAAAACATGCATTGTGCTAAGGAAACCCCAAAATTTAATTAAAAGAGAAAAAATGTACTTTCAAAGAAACTCTTGGATGAAAAGATGACTCAAAATAGGTTCACCAAGAAATAATTTGATTGGTTATCTTCATTTTCTCGATAAACTCAAAAATGATTAACAGCTAGCTCCTAATGGGGAATTTCTTTGATGATTTAAACAAAGAGTATTCCCAAATCTCTAAATTATCTATCCATTGGGCCATGGAGTTAAAAATAAAAATAGACACAAATAAAACAAACCAAAACCAAAGTAAAAGAACAAAAAGCAAACACACCAACGGAAAATAAAACACACAACAAGAAAATAAAATTATGATACAATGCAAGAAATTGCACTACAAGTGAAATATCTTGATATGTTGCACATTATGAGGTAGTGGAAGTTGAGTTACATCAAGATATGAAGGATAAAATCTATTTTCTCCACATAGTTGATGAATCTTGAAAGGTCCTCTCCATAAGGAATTGAATTTTCTATGCATACCTTTTGGTTATCTTCTTTTATCCCATAACAAAACTAGTTGTCCAACTTGAAAATATCACTTCTTAGTCTTCTTATCAAAAATCTTCTTAACCTTTCCATGATGTTCCATGATCCAGTCCACCACTTTGGATCTTCTTTCGTCTAGCTGTATTAGGTACGTGATTCATTTTTCAATGGAGTCTTAGAAGGTATCATCTTCGATTATTTTGGCCAACCTTAAGGCCAAGAATTCAAAGGAGAGGAATATCCACATCAACTCCCTATAATAGCTGAAAAGGTGGCATTCTGATAACTCTTTTTGGAGTAATATGATCATCCCACAGTGCATCGTATAATGTTTTGTGCCATCTCCATTGATTTTCATCAACCAGATTCCTGATTGTAATCACCAAGTTATTATTACTTGATTTCGCCTTACCATTTCCTTGAGGGTAGTAATCTGACGAGTGAGCCAAAGTGATCCCATAACCATAGAAAAATTCAGTGAGTTCATAATATGAAAATTTGGAAGTATTATCAACAAAAATCTTATGGACACCAAACCTAACTATTATATTCTCTTTAATGAAGTTACAAAAAACTTCAGAGGTAGCATGTTTTACTAGTATGGCTTCCACCCACTTTGTGAAATAATCAGTTCTAGTTAAGACATAACTATGTCCAACACTAGATGAAGGATTTAATGCCCTGATAAAATCTATTCCCAATTTCTGAAAAGGTTCTTCAATTACCACTGGCCTTAGGGGAAGTGCTGCCAATTTAGGATGACTGACAAACTTTTGAAAAGCCTCACACTTAGCCACCTATACAGATGCATCTTAGAAGAGATTAGGAAAATAATACCTTACTCACATAATCTTGTGAGGTGTCATGGATGACGAGAAATGTCCTTAAAATGCTAAGTTATGGAATGCTTCTAAAATCTTAATTTTTTTAATCTTATCTACCTAGTGAAGGAACACTCCATCAATTCCCCTTTTGTACAAACCATTATCCTAGAGTACATACTTAGCTAACATTAACTTGACTGTTGGATTCTCTTTGGGGATCAGATATATAATACATTCTCCATAAGTTAAAAATAAATAAATATCTGAATACCACTCATTTTTTGTACTCACAAAAATAACCATGAGTACGTCTTTGTGGTTTTCATCAACTACGTGAGCTTCTTCTTCATAATTGTTCTCACCAATTAATTGGCACAAACCCCTTCCATGTATAAGATTTTTGGGTTTAATTTTAATATCATAAGAATGAACCTTTGAAATCCAATTACCTTGTTGAATACGTAACTCTTATTGGGTAATGATGGATTTTACCACCATATTAGGAACAAGTACTAGTGTATGAGAATTTAGGATGTAATACTTGAAATTTTTCATTGCACGAAGCACTGCATAAGAGCGTTTTTCAATATGAGACATTTTAATCTCATAATCCTCTAGATGAAAACTCATAAAATAAATTGGAGATTCAACTCCTTCGGAATTCTTTTGCATCAGTATTGTAGATATTGTATGAGCTCAAGCATAACTATATATAATAAAATCCTTTTGAAAATATGGGAAAACTAGAACGGGGGCATGAGCTATAGCTTCCTTGATCTCATCAAAGGAAAATTTACCATCAGGACTCCATCGGAATGGGAACTTCCCTTTCTTCATCTTAACAATGTGTCATGTCTTGTCAACGAAATCTTAAACAAACCATATCAAGAAATTAACCTTCCCAAAAAGGAATGTACAATTTTTTTGCTTCTAGGAAGGGTGGGAATTTGTATAGCCTTAACCATTTTAGGGTCAATATTATTTCCTTCTTTGGTCACAATATGTCCCAGTAATTTCCCTTTTGTGACTCCAAACATAGATTTCTTGGGATTCAAATAAATCCCATGTTACTGACACCTTATCAGAATTATCTCTAGGTGATCACAATGGTCTTTCCTATTCTTGGAAAATACTATAAGGTCATCTAGGTACACCATAATTATTTTTCCCATTAAATATCTGAATTCTAGATCCATATCCCTTTGAAAATTAGCTCTTGCATTAATCAACCGAAATGGAATCCTCTGATAACGAAGCATACCCCATTGGGTAGTGAATTTCATCTTATGTTGATCTTCAGTAATAACTTTAACTTGATTGTATCCCAAAAATTCCATCTAACATAGAGATCATTTCAGACCCTATTATTGTTTGTAATACTTGATTCATGATAGGCATAAGGAAATTTTATTTCAGTGAAAAATTGGTTGAGATTTCAAAAATCAACACAGATGAAAATTTCTCCATGTTTCTTGTGTACAGGGACAATGTTGGCTACCCATGTAGAGTGATAAATGGGAAAAATAATTCTTGCATCCAACATCTTCTAAATATTTACAAGAATGGTGCCTAAAATCTTGGGGTTTTAATGTCGTTGTTTTTTCCTGTATGACTGAGCATTTGATTTAAGAGGAAGACAATGTTACACATCCTTTGGTTTGAATGAATTCAAATCCATGTAGGATCATGCCAAAACATCCATGTATTTATTTAAGAGTCCAAAAAACTTCCTTTTTTCCTTAGGATAACAATATTTTTCGATGTTTACAATCCACATCTTCTCGACAGATCCCAAATTAATATGTTCAACCTCAACATAATAATTGGATTCAAATTATTTCTTCTTTTGAATGAAGCAATCATGCTTGTAAAACATCCCTTGGAGAGACACTGGAACTTTAGGAATCTTATTTACCTTCAGATGTAGGACTTATCAACTAATCTCTTGTTATGAATAAGAGATGGATTCATATAAAGATGATTCAAAACCCTCAAAATAAATCTCACTGAAATTATTACAATTTTTTTAAAAATTCAAGATCTTTTGGTCATCATTGAAGACTTACCAATTTTTATAATTATCAGGGAAGTTGGGCCGATAAAATATCTCAATAGTGGATTTATCTTCCTTGAAATCTAGATGTGGAAGACGTAATTAAGAAGAAACCGTAAGGGAATATTCCTTGTCATTGTGATCTTTTGGCACTGCGTTGATTGAAAAAGCATCAAAATATTCAATACAGTCCCAAAACCTATTTCAATAATGTTTAAAAGAATCATTCTTCACTTGATAAACATTCTTAACTTGATTTACAATGAGCTCTACATCTCCTTATGATTTTAGATTATTAATCCCTTTCTCTTTCGCCATCTCTAATCCTAATAAAATGCTACATAGTCGGTGATGTTATTAGTATTGTCAAATTGTAATTTGAATGAGAAAGGAAAACTTTCAAAATCAGGAGAAACTAATACAACACTAGTGCTAGACCCGGAAGTAGAGCAACTACCATAAAAATATAAAGTCGATATCACGTTTGAATACACCATTGTGAATGAAATGGAAGTGAAATCTTGTTCCGAGGTCATGAAATAGTTCCCTAAATCAACATATTAAAAACGTTTTTGGGCTTTAGGATCATCAAACTTGGTGACTGGGTATTTCTCTTGAGCTTTGGGGTAGAGAACACAAATGATTTCATTGAATGGGATTTTGGCCTTTGTTTAATCCGTACGAATACTTTGACCCGCATCCCTGTAAAAACCTCTCCCAAGAAAAACACCATAAGCTCCTGGAATATTTGTGACTAGAATAGTCATCTTGAGCCTCTTCTTCAGAAATGCGGAAAATGTAAATTGTGCATCCTTGATTTGACCAATCAATGGGACCTTCTTAATTTTCACTTAGTAGTGATGTCTAAATGGTTTCCTGAGATTAAGTCCTAGAGAACAAGCCACCTTTGTAGGCATAACATTATCTTAAGCCCCATAATCATTAATGCAATTGTTGAGTTTGAAACCATTGATGAGAAGAGATAAATAAAATGGATCAATATTTCTAGAGGAAGAGGTTAATGTCATATTATTTTGATATAGAGATGAACAGGATTAGGAAGGAGTCATTTTGATGCAACATTATGTGGTATAGTAGTCATGCTTCTAATAAACTTGGTGAACCTTTCAAATTTCTCTCTATTAGACTGTAGGTATTCTTCTTTAGATATTTGAATCTTGGTTCTCTTAGCATGATCAATGATATCAAAAGAAGTTTAGGAAGGGACAATTGAAGGTGCAGATCCTTCAATATTTATTTTTGGATTTGGATAAATGGTCTTAGGAATGATAGAAAGAGGAGGATTAGATTTAGTGGTAACTTTCTTGGCAGCAAGTTTCTCCTTTGATTGCACACAAAGAGGAGTACCTTTCTTGGTAGTAAATATCAGGCTTTCTTTCTCTTTAGGTTTCTCCACCTCTTTCCTTGAATTTTGAGATCAAGTAAAACAAAAAAAATATTGACCAATGTCCTCATAATCATCTTCTTCATATTCTAGGTACACAATGTTGGATTCACCAGTGGAATCATCATATGACTCATCAGTGTAACTAGAAACTTTAAAGGCATCATTGACTTCCTCATTTACTTATTTTTCTTCTTCAACTACCTCAACCACTACATTAACTGGGGGTGATTCAATGGCCAATCTAGGATGTGTGGGTGGTAAAAAATTCTTGTCTCTTGTGGGAGCACCATTGTTGTTATTAAAATTTATCCTCATAATAAACCTATAAGGTACATTTGACACATGTTGAGACATCTTCTTCTTAAGATTCAATAAATCATTGACCATCCTCTGGATCATGGGATCAGTAGTGCAATGAGAAGTATTTTGATTCTTATATTTAGAAGAGGCCATTCTGATGTTTACTTCCAGGATAAGATCTTCTTTGATTTCTGTGGCCATTTCTTGTGCAGAGGCCAAGTCAGGAATATTATATATCCTTATAAAAAACTTACTTTAGGAAGTTGTGCATTGACAAAGATTTACTTTTGAATCTTGAGAGTGGGAATAACAAGTTCTAGGATTTTATGGATCAAATTACTAAACTTGGCCATGAAATCACACATGGGCTCACGTGGTTCATTCTTTATATGTGTGAGATGAGCTAAAAATTCATGTGAATCTTCCACGGGTTTGAACTTGGCCTAAAATCATGATCTTATGGTAGCCTAGTTGGTAATACATGTAGGTGAAACATGGTAAAACCATTCCACAACAGTGTGTGCTTTAGAGTGTTTCAATGAACAATTGAATAGATACATCTTCATGAGCCACTCTCATAACTCCAAAAGCTATAAATAATGCAACTACATGTTCATTCAGGTGTTTCTTTCCATCACCATTGAATTTTGGGAAAATCTTATGAGATCCATGTGGAAAATCATGCAGCGGCAAAAACAATGAAATATTTTTAATAGTAGGACCCCACAAAATTAGAGATGATGGTGGTTACTATCCAACCATTGTTCTGAAGGTGGTATGTGCAAGAATCTGGGTATCGATCAAGAATAATTCTTGAAAAGTGGCTAAGGTGTTTTATTCTTTCAAAAAAATCTTCCTATGCACAGGTAATGAATTTCTTGCACATCTCGAGGATCTCATTTCAAGTGTAAGATTGAAATTATGTTGTTGCAGAAAATCAAATAAGGGATCAATTTCACCTCTTTCTTGAATTTCATGAGTATATGCCTTTATTTCTAGATTGAACATGGAAATAAACAATAGAAAAATCAAATACGAAGTCCCCAATAGTATAAAAGGATTAGTCTTTCTTATCTGCTCGTTCCCCAATGGAGTCGTAAAAAAATAATTATTTGTATATTTTTTCAAAGAAAAAATATGAGATTCAACTACAGTACATGGGAAAAAATCTCTCTTCGAATAAAGGAGAGGCTCCGTATTTATTACTAATCTAAATCACACCAAAATATATGTACACTATTTATGTTATTGAAATCATTAGGGTTAGGATCTCATCCCAGTAGATTTATTCTCATTAGAATTGAGCATGAGCAAGGGGAAAGAGAGAAGAGAGAAGAAAGAATTTTATTGGAATAGGAAAAGAATATATAGGAATGTGCTTTCACTAAAGCAAATGCATATCAAAAGATAATCACACACGATTATATTGTAATAACTTCTTGAAGATTTGATTAACTAGATATTAAAGAAAAGAATAATTTGACACATTGAACGTAAGAAAAATACCTCAAATGTAAAGATATTCCAACAACACAAAGTTTTTAATAGATACCATTTAATATTCTTTGATGATAAAAATAATAAACAAAGTAATTCTCTTCCTCCAACTTTATGCTCTATGTCATTCAAAAATCTCCAACCCTTTGCAATGCCACAAAATTTTACATTTATAGATGAGGGAGGGAGAAAATTGAGGAAATAGTTGGAACAACATACTAAAAATAATAAATATGAATAAAGAGTTCATTTAAATGGTTCTTGCATAAGAACCCAGTAAAACTTGCATATTTAAAGTATGTCTTAACATTTTTAAAAAAGAAATGTTGAAAGTAAAATAAAATTGACATGATAATTCCATCACTCAAACTTGTCTTCTTCTTCCTCATTTTTAGCCTGCCTAGATTGGAATTCCTGGAAAGTTTGAATCATTTCTTGGGATTATTCCTCATATGGTCTACAGGAGTAACAATTTAGTACCTCACAAGTTTCATATGTATTGCGAATACTCCCTAGGAGCTTCTGGTATTTCTTGATAAATTTAACCAAGTTGCTAAGAACACTCTCACAAAGAGTTATCTTGTCAATAGCTTCCAAAACAAGGTTTTATTCTGTTGTTGATTTCTTCTCAACCAACTCCTGAAAGGCCTTGAATAATTCATCCGTAGGAAATATATTAAAACCATCATCTAGAACTTTCACAAGGATTTTTGACAATTCATCATCAATTAATTAGTGGCATCAACCACTCCTCTAGATTATTGGAGTTTTCTACAAGCCTCATAAAGGATCTTGACCCAAAATTCAATGGATTTGTAAAATGTTTGTCAACATTTTCTACAACTTCTTCCTTAATCAAGATATCTATATGAACTTTTTAAGCTCACTGAGAGCTTCCAAAGTCATATCTAAATTACCATTTTCTTCCAAAAGTTCATATTTTAGTTTATAAACCTCCTTTATATCCTTTTCCAATGCATTGAATGTGTTTACCACATCATTAAGTAACCTTTTTCCTTACACGAGAAGATGTTGAATCCAATTATGCACTGCTCTACCCTTCTGGTTGCTCTTGTACATTTTGGGTTACACCAAAGAGAAATGGAAACGGATTGGAGGAGTGGGAGATGAGATATGAATCTTCTTAGGCTTTGATAGATTAAGTATAATATTTGTCAATTGCTTAACCCTTTATTTCAGTTCATCCTTAGAGGCCTTAATATTTTTGAGTTTCTTACAAAGGTTATCCATAGCAGCCTGCACATCTTATTGAGTGCCTCTAGCAGTGACCTTCCCAAGATCAATATTTATAATTTGATAGTCTACACCTGTAATGTCTTGTTTGGTTTTATCTATGGTGGGTATGAAAATATCAGCAAATTTTTGACCATATACTTTAACAGAGATATGTGAGATGGTCTTTAGTTTCTTGGTTAATATGGAAGGTGATAGATTTAGAAAACTGAAATCGAAAGCGTCATCAGGAACAATTATTTTCCTTTTCTTGTGCCTCTCATTGGTCATCCATGAGGTAATTGAGGAAGAAGATGCCTCTGGGAGAGGAGATGAAATCATCATTGTAGAACTTGGAGAGTAAGAAAATTAGAAACTAGAGATGGAGGGGTGAAAATAATGGAGGTGATTATGGCATAAGATACTAGATGAGTAATGGCAATGGAAATTGGAATTATAGAAGTGACTTGTTGAAATACAAAATTCAATCTTATTCCTCTCAAAAGAGGGGACAAGGATGATAAAAAATTTGCCATGGAAGATACAAGCGATGATGAAGGGGACGAAGGAGAGGAAGGAGAAGAAAAGGCAACAAATGCAGATGTTATCAGGATCTATAGAGGAGAAGAAATAATATGAGGAGTAGAAGAAATGGGAAAGGAACTTGGGTTGTAACAGGAATAGAGGAATTTTTAAGGGGAGAAGAGGGAACATGTTGGTCAACTAAAATGCTCACTGGAGTTTTCTTATCATGTGAAGGAGAAGGATAATCAAGCACCACAACTGATGAATTAGGAATAGCAAAAGATGGAGGGTTATACTTAACTCCACTATTAACAAACTTGAACTTTACCTTCCTAGGTGGGATTCCACCTTTATATTTTTGCCCATGAGAGGGGCCCGCGCTTGATGCAAATATAACAGGAATTTTCAGGAAGTTAGAATCCTTGGGTTGAACACACCACGAATATAACCATGCATTGGTGCAAATGATGGTTTGAGTAGCATTATCTTAGATAGATGTTGATTCCTTGATGGGCCAATTAGCCAAAGGGAATCCTAAATTATATCCTTCCATTTGTTTGTACATAGGTTCTACAACATTCTCATTGTCAACCATATCCTCAAAACCATTAGCAAGATCCAACATTCTTATTTCATCCAGGTTCAATCTGTTATTGTCATTTCTCCTTATTACTACAATTGATCCAAATATCTTCAAGGTATGTAACATGAATTTGTAGAGTTCCACGGGCCTTAATAACACCTCGATAATCAAATATTGGTCTTGGTGGCATGTTCTTCTTGAGCTTATCTTATATTTCAATGGACACATTTTTGGCTTTGATAACAAATGAACAAGTGTATCTTTTGATAGATATAGGAAAGGAAACTACAACCTTTTGCTTACTCTATTGGAACTTGTGAAAATCCAAGAGTTGACAAAATAATTCCATGAGAATCCACTTATTGCTTGGATACCTAGGACGATACATTCGTGGTTCCTGAAATACTATAACCCACAAATAGGTGAAGTTCCTAAATTACAAAAATATGCAACCCCATTTTGATACCACACTCCATGCAACATCTGATACCCTTTTCTTCAAAATATCAAAGTTCAATCTATAAATTTTCTCATAGAAGAAATCATCATTAACCCTTCTAAAATGTGCATGATTTTACTTCAGGTACGATTGAGGATAAAACTTATAAATGTGATTAGAGGATTTATTTCCTATTGGATCCAACCCATGATAATTCCTCATTCCCGTTGTGGCATAAGTAACATATGACATCATGTAAAAATTACATGTAGCTGAGAATTATTTGAGTTGAGCGTCAATAGTGTCACTGATAAACATTCCCCAATCAAAGAATTTCTCTTTCTTCTTAATGGTGGATATAAAATGATACATCCATCCATGAAATTCCTTGGCATTAAGGAGCATGAAAACTCTACTAAGAAGTGTGATGATGTCACTGATCTCTAAGATAAATTCACTCCCAGGAATTGTATTTGGGAACCTAGAAACAAAAGGCTTAGGCACAATCAGTTACTTTTTGTTGACATATTTAGCACAATTATCCAAGTCATTACCCCAAGCCAGGTGGGCTGATTGAGGATTTGTCCCGATATATTCAAAAAAATTGGGAAGTTTTTAGGAGTTCATAAAATTAATTGGTATCCAAGTTGATAACCAATTCACCCACTTGAGATTGGACCAACCTTGTGTATGAGTTGTAATGTTTATCATATGCAAGAATAAACTCAAGACATTGGGTAGAAATGGGTAAAGAAACAACCAAAGGTAGCCCACTTGCACAAAGAGAATACATCCATGAATTATTTGGAAAATTCTGCACCTGACTCCAAAATTCATCCATGTCAACTTGGCCTAACTTTATATCTCTGATATTGAAATTGGAGTCAATACACGAATGAACACAATTCCTTAATATTTTTACTTCATTTATTTAGATAATTCCTTCTTCCCCTTTCCCTTTTTTAAATCAGACATGAGGAAATGAAGAACAATAACTACATAGCCTCTTGGGACTCTTGAAAATGATTTGGGTTTTCCTTCTTGCAATACACCTCTAAATGTCTTAAAAATTGGTCAAAGAATTAGTCGTGTCGAACAACCCAAAAAACCTAAAACACTGCTCGAAACTTGACCCGTATTTGGCACCTTAAGAAACCTGATGCACTGCAAAAATTCAATCTTGTTTAGAAATTTGAAAAACCCACCACAAAGGCAGAAGATATGGCTTGTCTGACAGGTGAGAAAACCCAAAACAACATGGAACTCTGAACATTCTTGGTGAGAGAAAAAACATAAAACACTTGCGAAAATATCACCTGCTTCGACACGTGCAAAACCTAAATATGTAATTTTAGGCACAAATCCACTAAGTGATATTTTTTTAACTTGAAAACCTTACAAAGAATGAGCAAGTAAGGAACCTTAAAAGAATCCCATTTCCCTTTGCTAGATAAAAACAAAAAACTTGAAAAATAAGGAGCAAAAGTATTTGAAAAAAGTAAAACAACCCCTCCCACTTAATGCAAACCAAGGAAAGACCTTAAAATCACCATACAAAAATTACAAAAGGAGGTTTACTTGCTGCAAGATGAAATCACCCTTTAAATCCAAGAAGAATCAATGAAAATGCCAAGACAATGCAAATCAAAATTTTGAAATGTAAAAGCAGAAAAGAAATTTGAATGGAAAAGGGAGTACAAAGGTACAAATGAAGTGGAAATTCCCCCTATTTACAAATAAACTAGCATTTATTACATGTAGGTCGACATGTGTGGCCCACCAACTTCCACCCTGGAATTTTTGGCATTGACTTTAGGAGAGGAAGTTTGAATGCATTTGATATTTCATGTGGTGATGTAGCTTAGAATTTACCAAATAACACCCTATTCGTGTTGGCACATCACTCAGCCTAGATTGAGCACACACCCGAAGCATGTAAAGGTATCAGGTCCCTCTTTAGGGTTGCTATAGCAAGATGTTAGCGTGATGAAGGAATACACATATTGATCCATAACTAATCCATCATTCTATAATGCATGCTACATTCATGTTTATGAAAGAACATGTTTAAACAATAATCATGATTGAATCAATAACATGCACTACTCAATTACACACAGAAATGACTCTTAGATTCATCCAATATCTTCCATCTATTAATAAACATAGAATCTCCTTACAATAATGTCAATCTATACCAATGCACGTATGTATCTGATACAGTAATTCAGTCATATGCATATATCTCTATAGCTTCATACATCCATCTCTCCCTATGCATCTCTATATATATCTCTCTCTGTTCATGCCCCGCTACTATGTAATTCTCATCATATACATAGGGTGGGGACTTTCCCTTCACCACTTATCTATTCCAGAAATAGGCTGCATGTGATTAATATCCACGTGCCGTTTATAGGCATAGCCACACATGCAAGTGTGCTATATAGACCTATTATAGTTAACTGAAGTGAAAATCATATTATTATCTCGTCTCCATGCAAAACAATTTGATCTCATCCTCCATAGATAGACAATGTGTGGCACACACGTCTCTGCATCGTTGGTGTGTTCCACATGCCATCTCCTAAACAAAGGTCTCCATGCTCAAAATCAGCTAAGTCATGAATGTTGAACTTTCCCTCCATGCGCAGGTTCTTCCTGTCCCTCTGTGCCCTTGATCCTGACTTTGTCTCCCGCACGGAATTATTGTGTGATTTTTGTCAAGTGATCTCCGATCAACATTACCCCACACTAATCACATTGTCACCTCGACAATGGGTATCTTCAAAAATTGTAGTAAATAGTATTGAATGGAAAGAATAAGAAATAATTTAGATGAATAAATAATGTTTTAAGAGGAAACATCCTCTGTATCAGTTTGAAGGAGAAAATCTAGATATTCCTCCTTTATTTTAGCCTCCAAGGTTTGACATTCAGCGAGTGCCTATTCTTCTTTCTCTGGAATGTCCACAACAATGGAATCCAACTCATCCCTCGCAATCTCTCCTTTTTCATTCTACAGAACCAATACAACGTTGGACATTGATGTCATTCTTCCTTCTAGAAGATCCATCTTCTTTGTAATTAGCTTCCCAAGCTCTTCCAGCTGAGTCTTGTGTGGCTCTTGTGTTGTTTTCAGGGCCTCGTGCTTTTGTTTAACCATTGAAAATATTTCTGCGAGGCCCAATGTCTCGTCTTTCATTGCTTTCTGGACCTCATTTTTTTCTTCTAGGGTCTTTATGTTGATAAGAACCTCTGGAGCTATACATTTATTCAAATCTTGGTTTGTTTTCTTCAATACTTCTTGTAGCGCTTGCAACAGCCCTTCATAGGATGCAATCTTTCACATCACTAACACTTTCTCTAATTCTACCTCTTGTTCTGAATTCCTTGGCACTGGTATGCGCAGAGGTTCATCTTCAAGTACCAGGTCCACCAACTTTCCTACATAATGTATTGCTGAGGGAAACATCTGTGGTACCTTGGCCTCCAAGTGTGGCCTGGCTCTTATGACATTGTCCCCAATCTCCTCTGTAAAGATGATAAATACTTCATTCTTCTTCTATGCCAAGTCCCTCTCTTGTGTTATGCATGCTATCTCAACATCATTTTTCTTAATCTCCTCGTGCAATGCTCTTATTGTTGCATCTTTTTCCATGTTTCTTCTAGAAAATTCAGCAGAAACCTTCATCAATGCATTGCTGACCTGCTCATCCGACATGACAATAGGCTTTACTATCATGTGTCTAGCCTGGGGTGCCTTCTTCAGCCGTCTCAAAATGTATGACTCTTCACATACATCAAATCCAGGATCACCCATGTGGGTTGCATTGACCATGATAGTTAATTTTGAGTGCGCATGGTGGCCATATCCTCATCCATTAGCTCCCGAACAAATAAATCCTTCTGTGATATCGTGATCTGTAAGTGGGCACAGATAATTTTACATGCATCCTCTGCATTCCCCATGGCTAGTGGAATGTTCTCTCCATTCATCCTCTTTGATCTAAGACCCTTGAGAATTGTAGCTTCAAGGTTAGGATCCTATCCCGTTATATCTTGAGCAGTCTCATGCATGGATCTAGAGGTTTCCTTTCCTTTTTCTTCTCCGTCCTTTATCTCTTCATCTTTCTGTTCTTCCTCGTTCTATGGCTCATCTTATTACTTGAGTGGGGTAGGAGATGCACACACTCTCTCTTATGATTCCTCTACTTCTTTATCCAACTTCAAATTTCTTCCCTTATTTGGTTCAATGGTCTCCTTGTGTGGAGAGAGATGATGTGATTTCCGTACCATTTGTGGGGTTCCACTTTGATTCCTTGTGCATGTAAACACTTTCTTAAATCTATGCTCCCCCTTCTCAACCTCTGTATCTTCCTCTTCATCCTATCCTTCAGGTGGAGTGGCCACATGTTGTGACTCTTCTCTTTCATAGGGTCGCTTTCTTTTGTGCTCCAAGCCTCCACTATCTTCACGCTCCTCCTCTTCACCCTCTACTTCAACAACTTATGCAGGCCTTTGCACCAGTATGTTTTCTATTGTGTTCTTACCCTTCAACAGCCCTGGGAGCGCGAATTCATTATCTACATACTTATTTTTCTCCATCTTAGGCTTTAACTGAAGATACACCAATGCTGCCCCTACATCTACTACAACCAGACTTATTGGCTTAGTATTCAACACCTCTAAAATGAATTTCTCGGTGTAGGCACTTCTTCTAGGATACAGATGCTTCTTCCTCAATGTATGGTAGTCACAGTATACCTTATCTATATTGAATACTAGTCGGTGCGTGTCTGTAAATCTATGAACAGATCCTTAGAAATACCTTGTAGTGAATGCATAAGGCAATTTACACTAAGGACTCCAGAATCCATCTCTCATTAGGAAACACGCAATGCAGAAATGTTGATATACAACAAACTAGACTTGTTTCCCTACTACTGATGGTAGGTCTTTTAGAATGCACCACTCTTCTCCAAATGCCGTGTGGAGTTTTTCGTACTATTTCTCCACCCTTTGTTTAACGTCATCTGTCATGGCCCCTTTACATAGGTAATTGCTGAACCTTTCAGCTGGTGAATTATTCTCCATGGGGTATTCCCATACCTTTTCCTTTGGCCCATTTGGTACTCCAATTTCCATGAATACTAGTGATAATATAACAGCCCCAACGCTGATCTTCCCTCCTGTGCGCACTTCCTTGACTATTTGTTTTGCAATGTAGCCTACAATATTGTATATTGCCCCTTCTAACATCTTATGTGCAACGTGTAACCACATAGTATTTACTTGTGACCATCACTCATGATCATTCAACTTTGTAACAAGGAGTGTTGTTGCTTGCACAACCAAACAATTCTTAAATTTGTCTATATCCATATCACGTAGACCCTTCAGGTACCCCAACTCCTATATACTCTTTAAGATTGAGGCTTTATCTGTGAGATCATTCTTTATTTCCTCTCTTTTGACCTTCAAACCTGTAACTTATGAGCGCAGTTGAGATTCTAACTATGTGTCCTGCAAAGTAGAAGAAGTCCTCGTGCACTTTTCTCATGAGCCACTGATACAAGGGATCATACTTCTCAAAATATGGAAGCTCATATAATTGGTGGACCCCAATTCTCTTCATAAGATTCTCTCCTGCATCATCATAAACTGGCGTGTCATCCTCCGTATGCTTGTTCGTCCTTGTAGTGAGCAGGGAATTGAGATCCTTCTTGTACTCTATGGTCTTATGATTGTATTCACTCACTTTTCTCTTTCTGATATGTGAATCCCATTCTTGGCCAATGATGACTCCTTCTGGATATTACATTTCTAAAAAATCACTTTCAGGTGCCATCTCTTCTTCCTTGATGACTACCTTATTCTTTCCTTTTTCTCCTGCTACAACTGCCTTCTTAGATGTCATTTTTACCTTGCAAACGTCTCCTCTTTTTAATGATGTAATTTACGAATCAAAACCTAGGTGAAAATTTTGTGCCCTAACTCCTCTCTGTCTTCTTGCTTCACTCAAACCCTTCACCACCGAGGACGCAAGCTTCTTTTTGCACAGATCTGTTTGTCACGCTTGGTTTCACACCCTTGGCACCTTAACCCGACCACTTGGCTCTATTCACTTAGATCTTTTCTCAATTTCTCTTATTTATAATGGTAAAAATGTATTCGCATCCCATCCTTATATATTTTTCAAAATTTGATGCATTTATTGCTCCTTCACCTACCAAATATCCTCTCATTCATTGACCAAATTCATTTGTTCCACATGGTACATCTTCGCACCCTAGCTATAACCTTCTAGCGCACCTTCCTACCCTCTAGTCATAGACTTCTCTTCAGTGCGTTTCCCTGTGCATGAGTACCTCATCATTGTACCTTATCCTAGTAGTTATCATGGCCTCCACTTACCTCGGGTTATATTGTCCCTTTCATTCATTTCCATCCTTGGTCACTTTTGAGAAACAATCTTCTTTTGACTTAAAGCACACCCATAGCAGCTTATTCCTTTCACCTTTAAATTCCCACAGTATTTTACTTAGATAAATACAACCACCCCACACTAAAATTATGTGTAGTTCTCTGCGCATAAACATTCTTCACATATTAATTAGCTTCATGCACGCAAGAACACTTATTACACAAGAACAACAACTAAATTGACAAAGCATAATGACAATGAAGGAAATACATTAAGGAAATACATAATTGGAAACCTAATCTAAATGGCAATACTGCCTTATTACAAACACCAAGAAGACTTATTTATAGTAGGGTTCCAGCCTATTCTTGTTGAAGTAACCAGGTATCCGTGTTCCATTAAGTGCGTCTAACTAGCAAGCACCTGATTCAAGTATGTAAGTGATGAAATATGGCCCCAACCAATGTACTTTGAGCTTTCCTGGATGGTGCAAGAACTTAGAGTCATAAAGAAGTACCATTTTTCCAATCTCAAAATTCTTATCCCTTGTGTTTTTGTCATGCCATGCTTTCTACCTAGCCTTTTCCTTCTTTTAAAACCATCATGCTATGGATCATTTCTCATCTAGTTGAATCATTTTCTCAATACGCTCTTCTAAAGATTTCTCATCAGCTAGACCTCCAACGTGTGCAATATCCAAAGAAGGTAACATAAATTCTATAGGAAGAATGGTTTCTATGCCAATGGCCATGCCAGAAGCATCCACATGCACATGAAATGGTTTATCCCATGAGGGAAAATATAGAATGGGTGCAGTAGTAAGTCTCTCTTTTAATATCTCAAATGCATGATGTTGCGGTTCTCCCCAATAAAATGTACTTTTCCCTTTTAGTAATTCTTCCAAGGGTGCAACAATTTTGGAATACCCTTTGATGAAATTTTGATAGTACCCCGTATGACCCAAAAATCCACACACGTCACTTTGACTGGTAGGTTCTTCCAGGACTAGAATGACTACAACCTTAGCTAGATCAACTAGCAAATATTCCTTGCAGATTATATGTCCTAACAGTATTCCAAATGGTGTAGCAAATATGCACTTCTTGATGTTCAAAGAGATACTCAATTGTCTGCACCATTCAAACATTAAGCGCAGATTGTCACAATGATCTTTCACAAGCCCATATAGTGTCCAATCATCTAGGTAGACCTGCAAAAGGTTATGAATAAAATATTTAAATGCCTGAACAACTATGCGCGAGAATACAATAGGTAAATTTTTCAATTCAAAAGGCATCACAGTATAGGCAAAGCTGCCCCATTCAGTAGCAAATGTAGTCTTTTCCCGGTCCTCCTGAGCAATCCTAACCTAATGATACCCAAAAAACCCATATGTGAAAGAATATATTTTGCGACCTGCAATTCCCTCTAGTATTTCCTCTGTAAATGGCATAGGGAATGGGTCTGTTACACAGGAATCATTTAGCTCCCTATAGTCTACACATATTCTAATTCATCCATCCTTCTTAATAGTGGTCACCATTAGACTAACCCATTCTGACTCATCAAGGGGCTTGATAATTCTAGATTTCAACATTTTATCAATTTATTCTTTTACCTTTTCATGCAGATTATGATTCATTATGTAAGGTCACTTCCTAACTATGCATGCACCATCCTTAAGTTTTATCTTCATTTTCCCAAGTGATTCATGCATGCCATTAAGTTCATGATACCCTCAAGGGAATAAGTCCTGATAATTATGGTGTTTACTCAGATGCACATATAAGTCTGGGAACTCTTTATAGCTATGGTTATTTCCACAGAAAGAACATGTAATATTCTAAGGACATTCACGCCTATAGTGGTCAGGAGATCCGCATGTATAACATGTTCCATGAGGGAACTCACCTCTTCCCCCACCACAGCCTCGTCCCCTATATCCACCATGATATGCATGTCCCCTTCCATGACCACATTCAAAACGCCCCTCATTCTTGTCATAGTGCATTTGATTATGATCCCAATCCTTGTGCTCATTCTTACCCTTAGAATTATTTGTTACACTTGTTTGTCGTACCCTAATGTCTATAGCATCTTGGATCTTACCAATCAACTGACAATATTCAGTAGCATGAGTTATGGACTGGTAAATTTTACAAAAGTAGGATACATTCTTCCTTATCACATGTTGTAGCAAAGGAAATTAACTAGTATCATGACAGTAATGAGTGTATAGATCTATGAGGGAAACTATCTTTGGTGTGACCTTCCACTTCACAATTTGTACACCAAATTCCTGAGCACGTTTAATGGGCTGAATTTGTTGATAGCTTCTCTAACTATTTAGCCATAGCTGCAATATGTGCCTCTAAGAATGGAATAATGCTAGTGTCAATGTTCCCAACTGCCTCAGCATGTAAATATACTTCCAGTGCTTCACATGGATTAGTGCTTGTCTTATGTGACAGTGCTCTTCTGAATGGTGTAATCTATCCCATAAAAAACCATTGTGCATGCTGGCTAGTGTGAATATCATAAGATAGCTTAGATAGAAGTGTCTTAAAATGGGCATCATAATCATGTACACTCTTAGTGGTGCCCTGCTTAATATCCTTGAGCGCACTAATACTCTTCTGCTCAAACTCAGGGATATCAAACTCCTTCAAGAAATCATCCTTCAATGTTGCATAATCCACGCAAGTTTTATTAGGGTCAAACTTCCTACACCAGCTGTGTGCACGCCCCTGTAACGTAGTAGCAAATTGACTTGTCTTTAACTTCGCAGCCATGATCCCTTTAGTGTGCCATAAGACATCTCCATATAAATGTTTTTTGGCTGTTGTGGACCTTGAACACCTGATACAAAACCTCATGTGTTTCCTCTACCTCCAGAACCACCAAATCCACCAGAAATAGAACCACCTATACCTCCTGATCCTCCACCTATAGCTGGAATAGGACCTGTAGATGTACTCCCCTATGCTCTTACAATACTACTATACTGAACCACTACAATTTGTGAGGTAGTTCCACTTCTAGAGGTGAATCCAACATTCTACATGCTCACGTTTTGTGTGGATGATGTGCCTAAGAATGCTCCTTCAAATATCATAAGTCATCTTTCCTGCCATTGATGTACTTGCTCCCTGAATTACTCCTGCTCTCCTACTTCCCAAGTTAGCTTGCTAGTTACTTATCGTACTAGATATTGGAAAACCAAGAAAAAGGGCTAGGTCAACAGGTGGATTAAGATGCGCTCCAGCGGCCCAGGTAGTCTCTACTGGCACACTTCTGTGTGAGGCTAGAGGGGGATCTCTATTATATTTTCCAAGATGGAGGAGTTCCTAATGCCTTGGTTCCATGTCTTCTACGTGAGCTATAAATCCTTCACAAACCATCTCTCTCCTCAACACCATACTTTCTACAACAGAACACTGCTTCTCTATCTCCCTCTCGCACGCCTCATTATACTTAATCTACCTCTCCTCTCTCTTCCTCTCTACAGCTAGGTCTTCCATCTTTCACCAAACATGTTCCTACCCTCGCACGTGGTGAGGTTTAGTTAGCCATTGGTTTACTCTCCAGGTTCAAAGTTACCATCAAGATCTTGATCACCAATGGAATACCTTGCAAATATATGCTCCTCTAGGATACCGTTAAAACTGAAATTCATCTACCTCCGGGAAAGAATACGTCGAAATTGAATATTTATGAATATAGCTGTTTATAACACCAAAAAACCACATATCCATAGCGTGCATCGATATAAAATCAGCATCATAAAGGGCTTGAAATTCTTCATGTGTCTAGACAAGTGTACGATACCTCCAATTCTACTGAGATGCATAAGTAGTAAGCCACTCATATAATTCTACTGGGAATATGGTGAAAAATCTCTCATATAGGTTTTCATACAGATTTTATTCTACCTAATTTCATGAGTTAAATTCAGACCCACTGTTAAACCACTGTGCATATTATTCCTCCAGATCATGTATCCACTCCTCAATACTTTCTAGAGTTAACTGATACATCTTCATTATGAACCATCCTGAAAACAACTAAAAAATATGTCCCAACAACATAACCAATGATGCGTCCTAGAATTTACCAGATAACACCCTAGTTGTGCTAGCACATCACTCAGCCTAGACTAAGTGCTCACCTGAAGAGTGCAAAGGTACCAGGTCCCTCTTTAGGGTTGTTGTAGTAGGATGTTAGCGTGATGAAGGAATAAACATATTGATCCATGACTAACCCATCATTCTACAATACATGATACATTCAAGTCTATAAAATAACATGTTTAAACATTAATCATGATTGAATCAATAATATGCACTACTCAATTACACACAGAAATGACACTTAGATTCAGCCAATATCTTCCATTTATTAATAAACACAGAAGCTCCTTACAATAATGTCAATCTATACCAATGCGCATATGGATCTGATACAGTAATTTAGTCATATGCATATATCTCTATACCTTTGTACATCCATCTCTC
This sequence comes from Taxus chinensis, assembly GCA_019776745.2. NCBI lineage: Eukaryota > Viridiplantae > Streptophyta > Pinopsida > Cupressales > Taxaceae > Taxus > Taxus chinensis. The sequence continues at coordinate 113,720,222 of CM034146.1, forward strand.
CCTGTGCATCTCTATATATATCTCTCTGTTCATGCCCCGCTACTATGTAATTATCGTCATATATATAGGGTGGGGACTTTCCCTTCACTGCTTATCTATTCCAGAAATAGGCCCCATGCTATTAATAGCTATGTGCCATTTATAGCCATAACCACATGTGCAAGTGTGCTATCTATAGACCTCTTACAATTAATTGAAGTGACAATCCTATTCTTAGCTCATCTCCATACAAAACAATTCGATCTGATCCTAAAAAGATAAACAATGTGTGGCGCACACGTCTCTACATTGTTGGCGTGTTCTACATGCCATCTCCTAAAAATAGGTCTTCATGCTCAAAATTGGCTAAGTCATGAATGCTGAACTTGCCCTCTGTGCGTGGGTTCTTCTTGTCCCTCCGCGCCCTTGATCCTAGATTTCTCTCCCACACGGACTTCTTGTGTGAGTTATGTCAAGTGGTCTTTGATCAACAGGTGGTCATGTAATTGGTCCTAAAAATCTGATGCAAATGAGGTTATTAATGAGTTGGAGTTCAGGTTTGGGAAACATGAAGCACATGACATGTAGAGCATACTTCCTAACCCAATGTAAAGAAACCCAAAAAATTAAAGTGTAATAGTGTGTCAGGTTTTGGGTTTGGGAAACATGAAGCATATCAAATGTGTTTCGATGGTGGATTTTTACGATGCACTCGGAAATTGAAACCTAAAATCCCCCATTTAGTTAGGTTTCAGAGGTGGAAAACACTTTGCATAAAACATGCATTGTGCTAAGGAAACCCCAAAATCTGATTCAAATAGAAAACAAGGTATTTTCAAAGAAACTCTTAGATGAAAATATGACTTAAAAGAGTTTCATCAAGGAAAATTTCAATTGATTATCTCCATTTTCTCGATAAAATAAAAAATGAGATAACAAGGAGTTAGTGCAATCTTTCATTAACCATTGGAATAACTTGTCCATTTAGGTGGAACATAACATGCACATAATCTTTCAACATTTATTATGAGCCCTTGAACCTCACCTTAATTACAAGACAAGGTCCTTCTCTCCCACCTCTTTAGAAGAATCCTTTGAAAAGGATAAAAGGAAATATTATCTCATGATGGAATTTGAGAAGGCTCCTTTTAAGGTAAAAACTAACAAGCAAGTGAAATTTAATCAATGACCTCAAAAAAAATAATATGATGGATAATGAAGCCTAATACTCTTCCCATCCTCACTTCTTCAAATATGACTATTTTAAATATTGACCAACAACCTTCTAATAATAAGAATCAACCTAACTATCATTAACCACTAAGGAAGAGTTGAAGTGTTGATTTCCTAATCCATTTACCACAATCTTGGATTCTTATCAACCTATTCCTCATTGGCATGATGAGAGTAATTTTTGTTGATGGCATGCTTATTGGGTTCACTCACATGAGAATTATCACATACTCCATATGGTTTGCATCATCTTTTTTGTAATACCTAACTTTTATTATGAGGACATTACTCATGAGCATTTGACCGAAGCAGCCAAATCTCATGACGTGGCTCAAAAGAAGGATCTTCGAAGCCATAAACTAGGCTAGTGAAAAGCTAAAAATATTCTCTAATCTTATTCCTAATCATGATGTTGCTGAAAGCTCTAAAAAGTAAGAGAATACTACCACTAACTTGGTTGACACATATTACCCTCTTGAAAATACGGTGGAAATCAATGATGTAAAACATGTCATAGCATATGTGGAACCATAATATCCTGTAGCATCCAATGTAGGACTCACAGGGTCATCCATCCTTCTATACCTCAAAATCAAGTTCCCCAAGTCAAAAACTTTCCTCCCCTAGACGCCATTACCCCTGTGGAAACTCTCCTACAAGGCCGATTGTGTCTGGGCATGTTCCCATGTCTACAGACACCTGTAGACACCCAAATTAGGTCACACCCTGCCAATTCCCCTTCAATTAACATACATTTGACCATGAACCCTCCTCACATCATTATTAATTCAACTACCTAAATTAAATTAACTTTTACCTCACCTATCCACCTCATCCTAGACCTATTCCAAGCATATTAATTAACCTGGACTAAGTCCCCACTCCCATTAACTAACTAGGATTCATTTTAACCCTAACCTTAATTTCCTATCAATCCTCCAACCAAATTCCCACTCCATTTAATACCATTCCACACTCTTGACCCAAAATCAATTCTAAATCACACCAAAATTGGGAAGAAAAGGCTATTTTTGGAAAAGTATGACCTTTTCTCCCTCAACGATTTTGGTTATTCCTCGGTCAGCACTGGTCACCTAACTTTCATTGGTTCCCTTAAATAAGTATTTCCAATCCATTACCCGGGTTCCTAAATATTGGTTATTGGCATTCTTACTTTTTAAATTCTCAAGCATCCAAGAAATCAAATGATGAACCAAATCATTTTAGTTCTTCACTAGAAAACAACCTCTTTCTACTTAGCTTTAGATCATCCATAGGGAAGCATACATGCTTTGTTTCCACAGCACTAGACCCAGATCCATTTCTTCTACGAGTACCTATCAACCACCAACTATCGTCTATAAACTTGTAATCTCCAGATAAGTATATTAATCCCATTGTTAAGTCCCATTTACTTATGGTATTGATTTATTTATTCTACAGATTACTTTTCTCCCAGATATCTCCTACACCCAACTACTGGACAACCTACCCATTTGAACCTCTCTATCTCCCTAACCATCTATTTTACCATCTTTGAGTCTTCACATAAATCATAACATCTAGCCTAAGCCTTCACAACTCTCTATGTAATCACAGAGAGCTCCCAATCAGCCAATTTTAACATTTTTATCAAATTTCCCCTACCAGCGTTGGTCACCCAACCGGCGTCGACTATTCCCAAGTACCAATGTTGGTCACCCAACCGATGTCAGTCACTGTGATTGGTAATTTCCCCTAGACCAATAAGCCCATAACTCACTCTAATCCACTCCAAACCTTACCAAATCTCACCTAGACCTCTTTAACACCCTTTTCTACACCTATAGGTACTTATACCTAATCACCCTTTCTAGATTAAGTCTTAATTTGAATTATTAGATTAAATATAGCTTATTGTATTTGTGTGAGACACCTAAATCATACAACTATAGTAGGATTTCCTTCTTTTATGTTATTTCTATGCATTAAGTTGTATTTGAACGTGGATTGACAACCTTCTAGGAAGTACCTAGCTTCTTGGATCTAGCTCCTGCTAGGCAGTCCACCGACCTATATTATTAATGTTATCTTGTGGTCTTGTGTTCTATTGCAGGCAGTCTTTCCTAGCCAAAAAATAGCTCTTCACAATCGAATTGATCTTCTACAACACGTGCAACCTTCTTCGAAAACTTCATTGGTATTCCTCCTCACCTTTACCCTTAGCTGTATTATATGCAACATTGTGGTGAAACATTTTTGCATGCCCGGTGGGACCCCGTTTTGTGGGTTCTTTTTATTTTCATATAGGGTGCACTTTTTTTTTGTTTCTTTCCTGAAATATTCACTAAAAATATCTTTATGGTAAATCTTATTTTCTTTCTATTTGTCTAAAGGAAAATGTATTTTGGTGCTTAAAAAGAACACTTCATATTTCTTATGTACTGCATTAGTGAAAACCATTCCTCTACATGTTCTCCTATTGTCTACATCGAATATCATTTTCGATTTGGGTTTTAAAATATGTGCATTTCATCCTTTGAGTGTTACATTAGATCACATAGATTTAATTAACAATCACACGATGGAGGTCATGACCACTTGGTGATTGGATTGGATTGGATTGGATTGGATTGGATTGAGCATATTTCAAATTTTACACACAAGCCAAACCACTTAAACAATTAACAAATTTCTTTAACATCTCCTTTCCAGGAAGAAGCCGTCAAGGATTTAACAACCCATTGACGGTGGGCCCCACCTAGTGTTCTAGTTGGTTTGTCATATCAGAGCATGGACCTCATGACCCAAAAGGTATATCGAGGAATCTTTAGCCAAAACTAACCTGAAAACCAGCCATAACTTGCTTTTAGGGCACCTTCGTTATCCAAACACTCTATTTCATTCACAGTTAGTCTAAAAGGCATAAGCCACTCAACACTAAAATATGATACCTAGGATTGATGTGTTTTTGCTAGTTTTTTCTTATGGGACTATTGATTTCTTTTTTGTCTTCTATGTTTTGAGTTATGAGGATGATTCATCACTTCTTCTTCTCTTTCACACTCCACCATCACAACCAGTGTATTATAGTTTTTCTGAGTGTGATAGGACATATTTTTACCATACACAACTTATGTGTTGGCTTATTTTGACTTAATTCACTTCAAAATTTAAGAATTTCTTCATCTTCTCAAATATCTCAGTAACCAACATTGGTCCAATGACCACCGTCGGTTCCATAATCATACCAACACTAGCTAACTAACCTCTATTGGTTTCTTTGTGTTTTTTATTATTTTGTCAAAAACAACATTCTCTTCTTACATACCAACTTTATGTGTTCTAATTCTTTCAATACACTTATTTCTAAGTCTCTGTCACCCTTAACAAGACCCAATTATACCCACTTTATGCCTTTCTTATTCATATTTACAAATTTCTTGGTTATCCATAGTAACTAGCATCGGTCTAGCGGTTGACATCGACCTTCCTTCCTAACCGGCACCGATTAACTAACTGGTATCGATCTCTGTGTTTTTTTATTTTTATTAGAAACAACAACCTATTTCTATTCTCTAGACTTCACCAAACATCTGTTTCTGAGTTCTATCAGTTTTACAGAGCCTAGAATACCTCTTTTCCACCTTTCATATGGTTTAGACTCACCAACAGGTGTGAGCCCTCATTTTTCATGCTAGTTGTGTACCCTTTCCTGTTATCCCTTCACCACCCTCCATATCATCTCTGACATATCCTAATATCATGACTGTACCTATAGGTGATGAGGATTTTTGTAAATTCCTGGATCACAATATCTTGGCCTTGTAACATTATCTCACCACCTCCTCCACCCATGATTCATTAGGACATCCTATCTTGGGAATTCATACATCTATGCCTACTTTTACAATCCCTACTTCTACCATCTCCACCGCATCTGGTAATGTTGATGTAGCTATCCAATCTACTGTCGCATTGCCTACCTCCACCTCAAAATTACCTATTTCCTAGTTGACCTCTACACTTTCAATATTTTCCATCCCCTCAACATCTACTATTCCTTTGACATCTACCAAACCCTTATCTACGACCCCTGATACAGGATCCCCTTCATCATCAACACATTACATACTTGTGTCTATGGAACCGCTAGTGGTTTCGACATCATATACACCCTTTCAGAATCTGGTCCTTTCTATACCCAAAACTCTTCAACCCATCACCACAAGGGTCTTTACACAAGTTCCTCCCACCTACACCCTACCTCAATAACCACCCATCACCTCCACTTCTTACTCAAGGTACATGCCTTCCTCATCTATTTTCTCTTACATACCCCCATCTCAGTTTGCTTATTTGAAACCACCATAAATTGGTGTGCATTCTATGACTTATTCATCTCATTCACCCCCTTATACAACAAGGGACACTCCTCAATCTAATCCTACAATGGATCTTATAAAGATGATGATGGATAAGATGCAGACCCTCAAAGAATATATTTCTAGCTCTCATAATGCCTTGAATTACAATGAAATCTGTAATGAGCCTATTCATCCATCTATACCCATTCACCCTTATCCCGCACATTAGGATTTTCCCAAGTTTAATCTATTTAATAGCAAGGAAGACCCTAAACAACATTTGCAATCATTTAAACACATCCATTGTTTGATCACCCATGATGATGCCTTACTCCTTAGGACTTTCCCCATGTCCTTAACAGGACCTGATCTAGATTGGTATAGTGCTTTTCCTAGGAACTCAGTCTTCTCTTTCAATCAGTTGGCTTAGGCCTTCCTTGATAACTTCTCCATCAATATCTCTAAAAAGGTCTCCATGACTGATTTATACTCTATTCGTCGGTACGATGATGATTCTATCATTGAATTTGTCACACACTGGCAGGGGATCATTAATAAGCTCACCTTTCAAGTTCCACAACCTGAGCGGATAGAGTTTTTCACTAGGAATTGTGCCAGGAAATTTCCCCAAATCTTTAGGTACAATCATTCTGAATGCTTGACAAGGTGTTCACCATGGCTCAGAAGCTAAAGATCCATTCCCTTAAAGAAGAAAATCTTAATTTGTGCTACAAAAGTGCTCTGTTTAATTCCAATGACTCCTTTTCTTCTACTAAACCAAAAAATAATCATTCCAACAATCATTCTAAGGCAAAAGGATCCGCTAACGTGGTGGTCCTAAAATCTAGCCCCTCTCATCTGTCAAACCAATTGAAACCTCCTCCTAATATGTCCCATGTTTAGAATTTCTAGTACAATTATGAACAAAAATTTTATACCCTCATATAAGATCCTTACCCCTCTATCTTGGAAAATATTTTAAGAGTTGGATCCATCACCCTTCTACCTGTCAAACCACATATTGGTTTTGACCCTTCCCATCTTATACCCACATGGTATAAGGATAATGACTACTATAACTATCACCGCGTTAAGGGACATAGTGATGGCAATTGTAACACCTTCAATAACATTGTCTAGGAAATGTTAGATAATGGAGATCTCATCCTGGAAAACCCTAACGCGTAGGAAAATAAAAAACTTCATGTATTTAAGAAACCTTTTTCAAACCATGCCCCTTCATCAAACTAGGATGGTGGGACATCTAGCAATGACACTAATTTTCATGAGTTTCATGTCATCTTTGACATAGTACTTGTCCCTTATTCTTAGTTTCCTCCCATCCCATCTATTGAGTAAATTCTTGCACGAGCTCCTCTACCCACAGAGGAGCCTATTTCACCTATTCCTTTACCCATAGAGGATCCTACCTTACCTACTCCTCTACCCACAGAGGATCCTAATTCACTTACTCCTCTACCCGTGGAGGAGCCTACCTCACCTACTCCTCTACCCATGGAGGATCCTACCTCACCCACTCCTCTACACACAGAGGATCTGACCCTACCCACTATTTTACCTACCAAGCAGCCTACATCACCTACTTCTTCATCTATAGAGGATCTCACCCCAATTATCCCTCCACCTATTGAGGATTCCACACTACCCATGCTTATACCCATAAAGAGCCTATTTTATCCTCTTTTCTACCTAAGGAAGAGTCTACACCACCTACCTTTCTCCCTCCTTGACCCATAGAGGATCCACTTTTATATCCTCTTCTTATAAGTGATGCTTCTCTCAGGGTCTTCCAAGATCCTGTCAACTTTCTTACATCATCTTAACCTATAGATTCAGAAGCCAAAAACTTACTTGTTTCACAGACCTTAGAATTATTCATAGGGATTACCACCTATTCATCTTCATCTTCCTCTACCTCTACACCATTATCTCATTTGGTTGATTGCTTAGATTATGTTGATTACTCAACACTTTGGGGGTTCCTTCGACTCCCAGTATCCACCCAAATGCATATGTTATCCCTGAATACTTCAACTATCTATCCTAAAGTATTCAAGGCAACCAAATCTATCACACATGAGCCGATCATATCAGCTTTTTATTCATTAGCCTAGCCTTCACCCCAACCTTCTCCTACACTCAAACATCCATCCACACCCAAACCTTCACTTGCACCTAAACCTACCACTACATTGGGTGTTTTGTCGATGTCTATTCTATTCAATCCCCTTGTGAAGATAGATTTGACCACTTCTTCAAAAAACACCACCAAGTCTATTCCCACACCTAAGGGTAAGACCCAAAATTTTGAGCCTTGAACTCTAGTTTCTCCCACGCTTTCTTATTCACCTTCTCATCTTCCATCAATCATAGGCTCACATCCATTGACCTTGGTCAAGCTACCTCTCCCCCAAGGAAATCTTAAAGTGAGGTAACATACACCGTTGCCTAGATCATCTATTCTACCCACACCTTCTTCATCACCCATGACTTTACCTTCTCTTTTACCTACACCTTCTTCATTACCCTCAACCATGATCTTACCCACACCTCCATTTTCACCTTGGTTGCTTCGCATGCCTACACCTTATGCACCCCTTCTTCTTCACACACTACTCCAACACATTTACCTAAGAAGGTTCAACCTAAACCAAACTACCTACCAAAAAGGTAGTTAAACTGACCCAACTCCCAACTCCACCTCTTTCATGAAGCTCACATATACCTTCATCCAAACCCACTCTGAATTCTCATTGTGATCCATTGGTATGATCCTATTCCATCATCCTCATTTGGTTTTTAGAAACCTCCTTTATCACACTACTGCCTATTAAGCCTTATGACCTTCTCAAATCCAAACTAGTATGGTTTGACGATACCAAAATCTATGCATATCATCACTCCCTAGGGCATGATGTTGAAGGTTGTAAGGCCCTCAAAAAAATTCTCCTTCAACTTTGTACTTTAGATGGTCTCTTTGATGAATATGACATGTTAGAGGAGAATTCCATATTCCCTTCACCTACCACCACACACCCTAGTCCTATATCTATTCAGCAGATTTCACCTATATCTCCAAAACCCTATTTTCCTCCTCTAATATTTGAAATAAACATGGTTTGAGTAGTCACTTGGTCAGAGAAAGATAAAGGAAAAGAGAAAATAGTAGCCCATACAGTGCACCTTCACCTACTATTCCACCTACACCTACCCCCAAAGTATCCATCTGTGGGCAGACTTATCATGTTTTTGATGGAGTCACACATTGCACTATGATTAAACAACTTCATCAATCTCCTCTGAATATGTCTTTGTACAACTTAATTCAAACCTCTGATTCTCATTGTCAATCCCTCATTGAGGTCTTACAATCTATTGAGGTTCCACCAAATGATCTGACACCTATGGCTTCCATCTTTACCCCACACCATGTGGTTTCCTAACCATGCCCCCTCAAAATCTGCACCCATTTCCTCTCCTTATGTTTCCGCTATCATTTTATCTAATGAAGAGAATATCTCTCTCCAAAAAAAATGATCATGATCCTTCCCTCTTCATATTTGATTACATCAATGATACTCACCTTCTACATTTTATGATTGATGGAGGTGTCAACATTAATATCATTTCTTCCCATGCATACAAACAAATGTGCATACCTTCCAAATCCATGCATAATAACCCAATTATGTTGCATTCTTTCAATGATACCATGACTTCTACCCTTGGTACCATCATCTTCCATATCCGTGTGGGTACTCACACCATTCCTAAACTATTCTATGTTCTTGAGGGAGAATTACAATATAACATACTACTTTGTTGACCCTGGATTCGCGCCATGGGGTGTGTACCTTCAACATTTCATCATTGCTTAAAATTTGAATATGAAGGGCACTCCTACATCATTTAGGTAGATCCTTCACCATTTAAAGCCTGCAACATGCTTTACCGATCAAATGATGTCCTTATTCTAGTCAAGTCATCTACCATCCCTACCGCTTCATCCTCTTCTACTACCTCATCTACCACTATTTCCACTACATATTCCAAATCCAGTCCATCTATCCCCATTGTTGTCATAGCTTCTGCAGTTATCTCATCTACCAACCCACCTATTTCGATGACAACTAATGCCTCATATTCTCAAACTTTGAGTATCTCATCCATCCCTACTACCCAAGTTTTGAATTTCAATCCCTAGGCAGGTTTTTTTCATGCCTTACCCTAGGGAGTACCACCTCTACAACATAAACACTTTCCTTACTCCTTAGGAGTACAGAAACCTTCAACAACATTGATGTTATGACCATCATGTAGGAGATATTTTTTCATGCATTCCTCCCAACCTTCACACCAACCTGACATATGGGGGACTCAATACTTCTACATATTTTCCTGAACCACCTACCCAAACCCAGCCTTTCTCATCTGATTTCAAATACATCACCAATCACCACTTTTCCCACACCTTTCTTTATCGATGTACCTCAAAGGGCTTTAGCTTTGGTCTTTATGTGCAAGGTCGTCACACAGTTATTCCTTGCACTACTCAAAAAACACAAAGACTTTCCTGGTATCAGATTTTTCAAACCACCTTCTAAGAAGGATAGAATTAACCTCGTAGAGAAATATAAGCCTTCCCCACCTACCTCACATACCACACCGCATTCACCTACGAAGGCCATGGATCAAAAATCCATCCCTCCTAAATTTTTTTCATGAACACCATTTCTGTGGGACCTCTGATCTATCATCATGGTGGAAAGGCACCCTCTTCCCTTCCTCTTATTTACCCTAATATGTTGGATGAAGACACACCTTCTATCAATGTCATTCAATTTCAAGATGATGATTCGATTCTCACCTATTTAAGTGTAGATGATTCTTATATTCACTGGTCATTACCTTCTGAGACACAAAATATGATGAATGAATCGACCATAGAGATCAACATTCACACTCAGGATGACCCTCAAATTCTAAAGATACTCTAGTCTTTAGTTTCTACCGAACACAAGGCCTTCACCTCTTCCTTTGAGATCATACCAACACTTTTGGTTGGTCTTATACCGATATTCTAGGTACTGACCCTAATATTGTGGTCCACAATATCATGACCAACCCCAACGTCAAGTTTGTGAAATAGAAGATGTGAAAAATTCACCCATGTATTGCCCTTATTGTAAAAGAAGAACTCAAGTGCCTTCTTGTTTTTCCTTCATTCTACCCATTGATTATCCACATTAGATTTCTAACATTGTTCCTATCACCAAAATGACAGGAGGACTCCACATCTACACAGACTTTCGTGACCTTAACCTCACCTACCCTATGGATGACTTTCCTCTGCCTAGCATCGACCAACTTGTTGATCTTACAGATAGCCATGAGATGTTATCTCTTATGGATGGATTCTCAGGTTATAATAAAATATTACTCACTCTATAAGATCAACAAAAAAATACCTTCATCAACCCTCAGGGAACCTTCTATTATCATGTCATGCCCTTTGTCTTGAAAACCACTGGTGCCACCTATTAGTGTGTTATGACCTATATATTCCACAACATTATGCATGAAATATTAGAATATTATGTTGACGATCTTTTCGGTAAGTCCTAAAGTTGTTCCAAACACCTCTTAGTTCTTAAGGTTATATTTAATGGTCTCATCCAATATTGTGTTCTCCTTCATCCAAAGAAGTGTGTCTTCTCCGTTCTCTCTAGAAAAATCCTTAGTTTCATCATCTCTTTGTGGGGCATCAAATTTGATCCCTCCAAAATCAAGTCTATTCTTGAGATGCCTCCACCTACTAACCTTCAACAACTTTGTAGTTTTCCAGGAAAATTGTAATCCATTTGATGCTTTATTTCCCAACTTTATAACAGATGTCACCCTTTTCTTCATCTTGTTAAAAAGGATGTCACCTTCAATTGGAATGATGAGTGCCACAAAGCCTTTGAAGCGTTGAAGAAGTACCTTCTTCAGCCACCTATGTTCATCCCACCTAAATATGACAAACCCTTTTACCTTTACATTTCTACCATTGACCATTCATTGGGTACCATGCTCACTCATCGCAATGAGCAACACAGGGAGAAAGAATTTTATTACATAAGCCATATTATTTTAGACTATGAGACTAGGTATACTCAAGATGAAAAGCTTTTCCCATCCTTGGTCTTCGTGGCCACTAAAATTCGCCACTACCTACTTAACCACAAAACCTTCATCATCACCAACACCAACTCTTTATATTACATGTATGTTAAACCTTACCAACACCAAAGAACCTCACATTGGTTCCTAATCCTTACAGTCCTAGACTTGGAATTCATTCATCAAAAATTTGTCAAGGGAAAAACCATTACAGATCAACTTGCTGATGCTCTTCTTCCTAGACATCAATTTTCTAACTTTGATTTTCCTGATGAATCTATCGCTACCCTCTCCCTTGATGATATTGTCTACCAATTGAAATTATTCTTTAACAGATCCAAATTTCAACGCAGGGGAGGTGTGGGGGTCATCCTCATTCCTCTTGACCATGATCCTATGCCTTTATCCTATAAATTAGACTTTGACTGCACCAACAACATTACCAAGTATGAAGCACTTGTATTAGGTCTTTGAACTGCCATAGCCTTGGATGTTAAATGCATTAATATATTTGGTGACTCTTGAATGGTTGTGAACTTGGTCAATGGTTTGTACTAGTATCGTAATGAGGTCCTTCAAAAGTATAAACATCATGTTGACATACTTTTCACCACATTTGACACATACCTCATTCAAACCACTCAGCAATCCACTAACAAATTCATAGATACCATGGCTTTCCTCACCTCAAAAATACCTTCCTCACCTTAGGACTCCAAAATATTTGTCACCATATAGCGGTTGCAGTCACCCTCTTAACTTATTTGCGGTATAAATTTTGTGGGAAGAATTGAAACTGACCCATGTTACATTTGGTATAAGTTGTTCATTGACTACCTCTCCCTTTCAATTATACATCTAGATCTCACTTGCAATGGACAATAAACCCTCAAAAGTGTCTCTTGTTATGTCATAATGGGGGGGGTCTCTCTATAAACGTGACTTTGACATTATCCTCGTACGATGCCTCACTAGTTCTAAAATTTCATACACCATTAAAAAAATCCATTACGGAATTTGTGGTGGACATTTCAGTGGCCTCATCATTGCTAAATGTATCCTTCACCTTGGATATTACTTTCCAACCCTTAACCAAGACTATTGTGAATAATTCAAACATTGTGTGAAGTGTCAACATCATGCTAACCTTTACCACACCCCAAGTCATGCCTTACAAGTTTCCAGAGATGATGTAGCCTAACATTTACCAGTAATAACCTAGGCATGCTGGCACATCACTCAGCCTAGACTGAGCACTCACCCAAAGTGCGTAAAGGTATCAGGCCCGTATTTAGGGTTGTTTGTGCAGGATGTTAGCAAGATGAAGAATTAATGTATTCAAGTCCATAATTAGTATAAAATTCTATAGAGCATATTCCAAATCTAAATCTAAAGAGTAATGGATTCAATTAATAACCATAATAGATTCTACCATGCAAGATATAGTAGTAATCATTTTTAACACCTTGAATCAATCAACACACTCCATTATATTAAACATAATAAATACACAGAATCTTTTTACAATACCATAAGTTCATGCACGCATAAGATCCGGCTACATAATTTCACAATAACTCATATCCAATCCTTACATATTCCTCATATACTATGCAGATCACTACATATTTATAAGGGTGGGGACTTTCCCTTCACTGCTTGCATGATTCCCAAAAAAGTTAGCATGATGAAAATAACCATGCGCCTTTACAATAATAGACACACATGCAAGTGTGCTAACAATATATCTCTTCTAGTTAACTGACAGTAGCAATTCTATTATTATCCTGAACCCATGCAAAGCACTTAGTAGATACTCTACCCAAAATATCCTATGCGTGTCACACAATTATTTATCCGATTTGTGTGCTCTACATGCTATCTCCAAAAATATCCCATACACATGAAAATGGCTAAGTCCTTAATATGTTCTTCTATTTCACGTGTGTGGCCTTCCCTATACTTCTAAATCTTTGAACATGCCATTTTCTCATGTGTGAACCTTCTGTGTGCCTTCTACTAAGTATCATACTTTGTCTGCTCAACATTACCCCACACTAAACTGCATTGTCGCCCCGAAAATGGATACCTCCTGATAATTTTAAAGAATAAATAATAATGAATGGAATGAATGGAAAGTAAAGAATTTTTGTACAAAGAATGACCTTCACCCTGAAACGTCCTCTGTTTTGACTAGAAGAATCAACTCTCGATATTCCTCTTTGATTTCATCCTCTAAGGATTGTTAATCACTTAGTGTGACTTCTGTCTTTTCTAGAATATCTGATGCAATACAATCTAACTCTTCTTGCATAATCTCTTCCTTCTCTTTCTACAATATGATAAAAATGTTGGACATTGCAGTTACCCTTCCTTCCAAAAGATCCATCTTCTAGGCTATAAGTTTCCCAATATCATCCAACATGTCCTTGTGGGGGTCTTAGGCTACTACAAGGGCCTCACACTTTTGATTGACTAGCATTAATCTCTCTGTGCATCCCAATGTCTCATCTTTCATTTCCTTCAGGACTTCATTGTCTCTTACTATTGTATTGATTATTATTACTGCCTCTAGAGCTACATAAATATTTAATGCCTAGTCCACTTTCTTCCACACCTCCTGTAAGGTTTGGAGTAATGCTTCATAGGATGGAATATTCCTTACCACTGAAGCCATTTCCCTCTCTGCTTCCTGCTCAAAATCCTTTGGTTCTGGCATCCGAACTAGTCCATCCTCAAGCACCAAATCAACTAGGGTACGCACATAGCGCATAGCCAAAGGGAAATTTTCGGGTACCTTGGGCTCCAAGTGCGTTCTTGTTTATAGGAAATGATCTCTGATCTTCTATGCCATGTCGATGAGAATCCCATTATTATTCTACTCCAGGTCCTTCTCTCCTTTTAAACGTGTGATATCTACATCTTTGGCTTTGATATCTTCTCTTAGTGCTTTGATAGTGGCATTTTTATCCACATTCCTCCATGCCACCTCTGTAGATACCTTCACTAAGGAATTCCTCACATGTTCATCAGACATAACCATGGTTTTGATGGTTATATGTCTATTCTTTGGTTCCTTTCTCACTCTCCTTGACACATGGGACTCTTCACACACATCAAAATTAGGCTCATCCATGTGATTTTACATGGACCATGACAACTATTTCCTCACACGTGTAGTTTTCATGTAAGGGTCCATCAACTCCCATCCATACAAGTCCTTAAGTCCCATTGTATTCTAGAATTATGTGTGGAAAATTTTACTTATGTCCTCTTCATAGTCCATGACTAGTGCAACATACTCTCCACTTGCCCTCCTTGATATTGGTCCCTTAGGAACTTGAGCGCCAAGGTTTGGAGTTGGATCCTCTATTCCTAAGTAGTATCTTGCTTTGTTTCTCCTGGATTATCTACTCCTTATTCAACCTTCATTTCTTTGTCCTAGGGCTCTTCCACATCCTCTTGTTGTATAGGAGATCCAAGCACACTTTCTTCATAATCCTTTACTTCCTCATTTAGCTTTAATTTTATCATTTTCTTCTTAGTTGTCTCCTTCTGTAGATAGAGTCATGGTGATCTTCATACTAATAATGGAGTAGCGCATTTATTTCTTGTTCATCTGAACACCCTCTTAAAGTGGCATTATTTAAGGTTTTCTCCTACTTCCAATTCTTCATCTCCTTCTTCTTTTGCTTGGGGTGGATTACTTGCGTGCTCATCTTCTACCCTGTCTATGGGTTACGTCCGACCTCTATGTATCAAGCCACCACTTTCTTCATGATCTTCCTCCTCATCATCTACCTCTATAGGTTTTGTGGGCTTCAGAGCTGGTATATTCTCCACTATATTCTTTCCCTTAGGTGGCCCTGGGAGTGTGAACTCATTCTCTACATACTTATTACCCTCCATCTTTGGCTTAAGCTGAAGGTATATAAGTGTGGCTCTACTATATCCAATCACCAAAATCATAGGCTTCATTCTTATCATGTATTAAATTAGCCTCTCAATATAGGCAGTCTGACCTAGATATACATACGTCTTCCGCAGTATGTGGTAGTCACAATATACCTTTTCTGTAACAAATTTTAGGTGACGTGCATTAGTAAAATGGTGGACTGATGCTTGGAAGTAATGCATTGTGAAGGCATATAGAAGTTTGCACCAGGGGCTCCAAGTCCCATATTTCATTACAAATCACATGATGTAGAAGTGTTGCTACACCGCGAACTACACTTCCTTTCCCACCATTGATGGTAACTCCTTGGGGATGTGTCACTCCTCTTCAAATTCTACACAGAGCTGATCATACCACATCTTCACCCTCTGCTTGAACGGCCCACTCATTGACCCTTCACACAAGTATTTGTAAAATATTTCCACAAGGGAATTTTCTTACATGGGATACTCCCATATCTTGTTCTTCAGCCCATCAGGAGCTCCGATCTCCATAAATACAAGGGACAATATGATAGCACCAAAACTAATTTTATCACCTTTGTGTGCTTCCTTGATGATAATCTTTATAATATAGCATGATATGTTGTAAATTATTCCCTGTGACATTCTCCTTGCAATGTGTAGCCACATTATATTCACTTATGACCATCTCTCTTGATCATTCAATTTGGTCACTAGATGTGCAGTTGCCTGTACCACCAGGACTTCTTCAATTTTTCAATATCTATTTCACGTTGACCCTTGGTGTACACTAACTCCTTCTGTGTCTCCAAGATTTCTACTTTATCTTTCAAGTCACTATCTAGATCCACTCTTATGCCCTTTACTCATGTTATTTTTGAAATAAATATGGTTGTAATCCTTACCCTTCATCCGGAAAAATAGCAAAAGTCTTCATGTACTCTGCTCATCAACCACTAGTACAAAGGTTAATATATTCTGAAATACAGGAGCTCATACGAATGGTAGACTCTAATATGCTTTAACAACTTCTCACCAGTGTCATCATACACTAGCACGTCCTCTTTTATGTACTTGTTTGTATTCGTACTCAATAGTGCATCCAATTCCTTTTTATTATTCAATGTGTGGTAGTCGTAATCACTTATCTTGCACTTACGGACATGAGAATACCATTCTTGTCCCACTACCATGCCTTATGGTTATTGCATCTCTAAGAAATTACTTTTGGGAGAAATTTCAACCTCTGCTTCCACTTTCTTCTTTCCCTTGGCTCCTACGGTAGGTGCTTTCTTTGGTTTCATTTGTAAATTTCAACTTTCTATCCTCTGTAGTGTGAAAATTCTTTCCTTCTATCTTCTGTAACAAGAAATTCCAAAAACTAGCTCAAATTTTTGTGCTCTAGTTGAAATCACGTGCCCTAGCTCTTTCGCAACACTCTGCTTTGGTCAAACCCTTCACCAATGGGGACTTAATATTTTCCTATGCACAAATCTTCTCTCCATGTCTGGTTTCACACTCTCTACACCTGAACACGATTGTCTCAACTCATTTTACACTTAGCTCGTTCAAAATTTTGTGATTACAATGGTACAAATGAACTTGCATCCCATCCTTATATAGATTTTCAAAATTTTGGTGCATTTATTACTCCTTCACCTACCAATAATCCTCTCATTAATTGACCATTTTAACAATTTCTGCATGGTACATCTTCGTGCCTTAGCTATAACCTTTTAGCGCACCTTCCTACCTTCTAGATATAGAATTCTCTTCAACACACTTCCATCCGCTTGAGTACCTTGCCATTGTGCCTTCTCTTGGTATTATCCCTGGCCGCTTCTTACCTCACGTTATATTGTTCCTTCATTTATCTCCATCTATGGTACTTATTTGGAAGAAATCTTCTATCCACCAACTCTCCAAACTTGAATAGCACCTATAGCAGTTTGTTTGTTTATGTGTACATATTTTCCAATAACCACCCCACACAAATGGTATGTGTAGTCCTCTACGCATACAAATACTACAAATGGTAATTATCTTCTGGCATGCAAACACACTTATTTCAGAAAATACCAACTAAATTGACAAGGCATAGTGATGAAGAAGGAAATACATTAAGGGAATACATAATTGAAAACCTAACCTAAATGGAAACACTTCCTTATTAAAAACACCAAGAAGAATTATTTATAGTAGGGCTTCAACCTACTCCTGTTGAAGTAACTGAGTAACTGTATTCCATCAAGTGTTTCTAACTGACAAGCTCCTATTTCAAGAATGTAAGTGATAACATATGGTCCTAACCAATGTACTTTGAATTTGTCTAGATTGCATAGAAACTTAGAACCATAAAGAAGCACCATCTGTCCTATCTCAAGATTTTTTTCCCCTGATGTGTCTATCATGCCAAGATTTCTACTTGGATTTTTCTTTATTCTAACTCCAACTTGTTATTGCTCATCTCTCATCAAGCTTAATCAAATTTTCAATCCATTCTTTGAATACTTGTTCATCAGCTAGACCTCTCGCGTGCGCAATATGAAAAGACAGTAACACGAATTCTATAGGAAAGACTACTTTTGTGCCAAACACCAATTGAAAGGGCGTGGCCTTTGTTAACCATGTGTATGTTGTTCTATATGCCCAAATCACTGTAGAAACTTTATCATCCCAATCCTTCCTTCCAACATCACAAATATTTGTCAATGTCTGGCTCAAAATCTTGTTGAAAGCCTCAGCAATCCCATTTGCTTGATTATATAGTGTAGTCTTATAGTGTGTAATCATGAATTCATCCAATAGAATTTTGATTATCTCATTCAAAAAATGTGTGCCCCTATCACTTGTTAAACTCAACGGGAATCCATAGCTTGTAATAATATTTTCCCATAGAAACCTAGTTGGTGTAGCTATTGTACCATCCTTTGTAAGAGTTGCTTCTTCCCACCTTGTTAGATAATCTATGCAAGTAATGATATAGCACAATCCAGTCTTAGACGTGGCTAGTGAAATAGTTACCAAAAAATATATAGCCCATTTCTCAAATGGTTCTACACTAGGAATAGGTTTTAAAGGCATTTCATCTCTTTGTCCTAGTTTTCCAAGGCATTGACAGTGATCACAAGCCTTACAATATGCCTTATAATCTTTATACAGGGTCTCCCACCATAATCCAATGAGTAGAATCTTGTGCGTAATGACATCACCTACATAGTTCCCACCTGCAATACCACCATGATCCTCCTCCATGATATATGTGCATTCATGGTCTAGTACACATTGGCGCAATACTTCATCTCGGCCTAACTTGTATAGGTCACTGTTAATCAACATAAATGGTGCCAAGCTAATGGCAAGTTTTTTCTTCTCTAAGGATTTCATCCCTTCTAGTGCCATATTTGTACGTAGAAAGAAAAAATGTCATCAAATTACGATGGCACGCGTTGTAACCTATATAATTGTGCATCAGGCATGGTATCTTCAATTGCTTGTCTGTCTTCTCCTGACTATATTCTTGATAGATGGTCCGGTCTAGAATTACTTTTCCCTGGTTTTACCACAATTGTGAAATCCAATTCTTGGAATAAGAGTACCCATCGACATATGTTCCCCTGTAAAACGAGATTGTTTACCAAGTACTCCAATGTCATGTGATCAGTATAGAATACAAATGGTGTTCCTAGCATGTACTGTCAGAATTTATGTAGTGCATAGATCATTGAAAAATCTTCGCGCTCTGTAGTTGTATAATAATGCTCGACAGGAGTCAACTTTCTACTAGCAAAATAAATAGGATGATTTATAATACCTTCTCCATGCTGAGCCAACACTACGCCAATGACCTTGCTAGAGGCATCCACATGTACATGAAATGGTTGGTCCCATGAGGGAAAGTGCTGAATAGGTGTTTTAGTATGTTTCTCCTTAAATGTCTCGAATGTGCGTTGTTGCGGTTCTCCCTAATAGAACGTCCCTTTTCCTTTTAGTAACTCTTCTAAGGGTGCGACAACCTTAGCATAACCTTTTATAAATTTTCTATAATACCCAGTGTGACCTAAAAATCCATGCACCTAACTTTGACTGGTAGGCTCTTCTAGGACGATAATGACTGCAACCTTAGCTAGATCAACCAACAAACCTTATTTTCCGATTATGTGCCCCAACAGTTGCCAAATGGTGTGTCAAATATACATTTCTTGATGTTTAAATAGATGCTTAACTGGAGAAATCTTTCAAACATTAGGCATAAATTGTCACAATGATCCTTAACAAGTCGATACACCGCCCAATCATCTAAATAAACCTGTAAGAAGTTGTGAATAAAATATTTGAACACTTGGAAAACTATGCGCGAAAATAAATCAAGCACATTTTTCAGACCAAAAGGCATCACATTATAGGCAAAACTTCCCCATTCAGTAGTAAAAGTAGTCTTTTCCTGATCCTCATGAGAAATCCTAACCTGATGATACCCATAAAATCCATCTGTAAAGGAATAGACCTTACACCCTGTAATGCCTTCTAATATTTCCTCGATGAATGGCGTAGGAAAGGGGTAAGTCACACATGCATCATTCAGCTCCCTTTAGTCCACACAGATCCTAATATGACCATCTTTCTTTATACTAATCACCATTGGGCTAACCCATTCTGATTCGTCCATGGGCTTGATGATTCCAAACTTCAACATTTTGTCAATTTCTTCTTTGACATTTTCGTGCAAGTTGGGGTTCATTTTGTAGGGTCTCTTCTTGACCGGGCACGCACCTTCCTTAAGCTTTATCTTCATTTCTCCTAATGATTCATGCACACCTTTGAGTTCATGGTATCCCCTAGGAAATAAGTCCTAATAATATCGTAGTAAATCAATGATTTTTGCCACTTCAGAGTCAGACCAATAGTCCCTAATTATTGCCTCCTTAGGCTCAGCATCTTATCTAATATTCACTTTCTTTATTTTCATAGGTTCATGATAGGCATGTGTGGTCTTATCTGCACTGTTAAAAATTTCACTTATACCTATTGAATGATCTACATATAGATTTTCTACTCCCTCATCATCCACTAAGTTGACCATCGTTCCTTTCTCTTTCTCAAAGCAAGCACACTTAAGTAGTGTGGCATCTGTCTCTATTTATTTAGCAAAATGTGCTCCTGATTTTTTTCCATCAAATAAATCCTAAATGATTTCTTTCACCTTAGCACTATCTCTCATAGTTAACCACTTTAGAACCCTTAATGTCTCTTCTACTGGAGGTTTAATAGAGAAGTAGTCAAAAGTCTAGATTAGTCCTAAAATCAAATCCTGTCAATTTCCAGTCTCTTTATGAAGTTCCACATATACATCCCAAGCACATGTGCAGCCTTGTAAAGTGGAATAAAATTTGTGCACCTAGAGTGAAGGTGGTAAAGCTTCCTGCCACTCTATCTAGAGTCTCTCAAACTATTAAACATGGTGTTGAATAGATTGATTACCATGATAAGTGCAAATTTTAGTAGGTGCATTTCTCCTAGAAAACTGAGTATAAACAACAATTCTAATTTCATTCCATCCTACAAGATTATCCTTGTGAACCACCTACTAGCACAATGGTGTCCCGCACAGAGTATATGCTAGTATATTCTGTCTCTCCAACTAGTCTATCGACTATTCCTCCATGGCTCACAAAAATATCATAGGATCTCCTTCTCCAGTATATCGAGGTACCGAGTTGTTATTTATTCTCCTGATACAATGAGGTCTATAGTTCCACATAAATGTGCTTCTTATTTCATGCCCTACCAACTCATAAGTATTATGAGACCAATTATCACAAGCAACACTTGTAGTATCACTAATAGAATGTGCATCTTCCCAATGAAGGATTCTTTCTTTAGATGGCTTGAGCACTTCTGGGTCCTGGATGACGTGTACATAAATCCTATTTAGATCTTCCTCACTCAAAGGCTCAACATAGGGCACAATTTTTCCATCTATTAAAGGGATAATAACTCTTTCCTCCTTGTTTTCAAAACTAATATAACCCTTGTTGAACTGAAGATCAACATTATTTTCATAGCACCAAGGGCGCCAAAGTAGAGATGGGAAGCTATCTACCTATACAAGCACTAAAACCTCAAAATCCCCAATGAATTTGGCTCCCTGCATAGTAATGGATGTATCTTTTAAAACTCTGATGGGAGTGGACTTAGCTCAACTAGCCATAAACAACACATTAGAAGATGGTTGTGATGTGGGTCTCCCCATCTGTACCCATGCATCTAAAGTAAGCACATTGACTTCTGTGCCTGTATCAATCAATAAATTACTCAAAATCCATCCATCCACAACAACATTTAGAGTGATTTCCTTGTCATATTCTAGGCTATGAAGGGGAAGATTTGCATGCAAAATCTATCTTCTAGTCTCAATACTTGTGCGTAGATTTTTTCCCTTTATCCAATTTCTGAATAATAGAATGATATTCTCATGGCACAACATTTTGCACACCTCCTTCAAGTCATCAATATTAGTTTAGATTGTCTCCGCTACTTTATTTTTCTCTATCTTCCATGATTGATCCTTTAAACACTGTATTTCACCCTAAAGATATGATCATTAGGTAGAATCTCAATAGATTGTAGAAATTCAATGAGGGCCTGTCGATGAGACTCATAGGTTTGGAAGAGGTCATACAAAGACATTTTGAGAGGAGACTAGTGTAACTATTTAAGCATTGTATGATGGGAAACCCCGTCAGAAACAGGGTACGTGGGTCCACAGATGGTGATTTTTTGTGTAGGCGCAGATGGAATATTGGGTAAAAGAGTAGCAGATGATCTAGTTTCTTTCTCCTTTCCCTTTTCCTTCTGGTTGTGAATGGAAATTTGAACCATATTAATCTGTATTAAAGAATAAAGTGAGTCATGATAGGTGTAGTGATAGGCTAGGAAAAAATGGTGAGGGCATATACTGGTTTTGTGAAAATAATGTAATACATTGGCATTTTGGTGGAGGTTTGGCTAGCTCTCTTATGTGGACCATATTGATCTCAAATGTTGGAGGAGGATAAAAGGGTTGTGGAGGGGGAGATGAAGGTCACTGAATAGGTACGAGATAAGAATGTGTGGTGATAGGTGTAGGTAGAAGAGGATCCTCATCTAAAACATCATCATCATCAAAGTTTTCTTTGAGAGGACATACTTGGAGAAGAATAGTCTTAAAAGCCTTACAGTTTTCCACAACATGCCCTGGCACAGGATGATAAGCACAAATTTTGGTATCGTCAAACCCTTCTAGTTTAGGTTTGAGTGGGTTGTAATGTATAACTAGTGGATGACAAAGGTTTCTAAAATGTTAGCTAAGATGTTGGCGTAAAACCCTGCCAATAGATCACAATGTGAAGTAAGTGTGGGTTTGGATGGAAGTGTGGGTGACTTTGGTGGGAGATGTGCCACCGACACTAGAATCGGAGGTTGAGTAAGTTTGACCACCTGTTTGGTAGATAGTATGGTTTTAGGTTTGGTTTACACCCTCTTGGGTAAAAAATGTTGCAGGTGAACTAGTTATTGAAGGTGGTGTAGGTTTAACTACCTCTTTGGAGGGTAGTGGGTTCTTGGACTTTAGTTGCGCCTTCTTGGGTAAAGGTGAAGAATAAGTGTGTGATGTAGAAGGGAAGGCAGATGATGGAAGGGGAGGGGTTAGCCAAGGTGATAATGGAAGTACGGTGAAGGTTGTAGTAATAGGTAATGTGGAAGGTACTGGTTGAAGAGAAGGGAATGGCATAGGTAATGATGAGGATATTGAAAGTGGTGTAGGTATAGGGGGTAGAAAGGATGTAGGTGATAGCGAAGGCGTAAGCTGTGTAGGTAATTTGGGTGGAACAAAGGATTGTGACAAAGAGGTGTGATACTTTTTTTTTTGTTTTCCTTGGGTAGGAGGCTATGCTTGACCAAGGTTGATGGGTGGGGACCTAGGATAAATGGAAGTGTTGAAAATGACAAAGGGGTAGTGGGATCGAATCTGTTATATGCGGTCTAAGAGGTTTAGTCTTCCTCTTAGGTGGGGGAATATTCTTTGCAATGACTTAGTGAGGATGTGGCTAAATCCATAGTTTGACAGGAAGATAGACCAAGCTTGATGTCGGCATGACACCAAATGTGGCAATGGATTTAGACGTGGAGGAAGATATAGGTGTAGGCAAGGTTTTAAGCATAGGAAAAATTTCATTTGATGGACAAAGGTTTATTTATGGGCGAGGGTGATGGAGAAGATGTCGCTACAACTGGCATGGGAAATGTGGGTTTGGTTGTCTGAAACACCTTTGGATAGATCTGTGGAAGTATCAGCAGAAAACATTTGCATTTGAGTTGAGAAAGCAGCCGAAGGTGTCCCCAGAGCATGGAATTGTCAACATAATCCAAGTGGTTAGCCAAATCTGAAAAGGACACTGCTATAAGGGGGATGGTGTTGATTTCGTAGTAATCCCTATAAAGAATGTATGTGAGACAGGGAATTGGTTGGCTTCAGACTCTGTGGGTAAAAAAGATGAGAGAAAATAAATAGAATCCTTAAAATTTAATGGAATAATTGTCACCAATAGGAAGGGAAATTGCTAATGGATCCCCTATGGGTAGGGGAGATGATAAGTTGGATGCAGTAAGTTCATCTTTGGTGAAGAAGAAGGTAAGCATAACTCTCCCGTGGGTAGAAGAGTAAGTATTGCAGAGTTTTTTTCAGGTTGAGAGGTGAGTGGGGAAATTACATCGGTGGATTTGGTGGACTCTTCCATGGGTGAAGGAGGAAATAAGGGAGAATCCTCTATGTGGGTAAAGGAGTAGATGAAACAAGTCCCTCCATGGATGAAGGAGCTTGTGCAAGAATCTCCTTGATAGATGGAGTAGGAGGAAATTGAGTAGGGAGAGTTGTTATGATGTTGAAAACAACATGAACCTCACAAATGTTACTATCATTGGTCGAGGTTTTTCCACGGTTTGGTTAGATGACAGGGTGTGATTTGGGAATGACTTCTTGAAGATGTGAAGGTTCTGATTAGCCAGTGCATTAGGATTATCCAAGATGAGATCTCCATTATCTAACATTTCTTGGAAAATATTTTTAAAATTTATACAATTACCGTCGTTATGACCTCTAACACGATGATAGTTGCAGTAATCATTTTATTTGTACCATGCAGGGACATAGGATCGAGAGGGGTCAAAACTAGTATGTGGTTTGACGGGTGGAAGAGTGACTGCTCTAGCTTTTAGAAGTTTTTCTAAAACTGAAGAGTAGGGTTATCCTATGGGTGTATAATTTTCATTGCTCTCGCTTGAACTGAAAATCCTGAATAGGAGAAAGATTGGAAGAAGGATTTGATTTGTTGGATGGATGAGATAGGCCTGACTTTCAAAACTACTGCATTGGTAAAATCCTTTTGCTTTAGAGTAATTATTTTGCAGTTTGGAAGAAGAAGAGGTATCATTTGATTTAAACATGGCATTCTTATTATGTAATTGTATCTTCTTGTCTTCAATGGCACAAATTTTAAGTTTTTGAGCCATGGTGAATGCCTTATCAAACGTGTGGAAGGTTTGAAATTGGAGAGTTGGCGAGATGTGTCTAGAAAAATACCTAGTGAACAACTCTATTAATTTGTTTGAGGCAGTTGGAATGTGAGCTAGTTGATCAGGCTCTACCAATAAGTGAAAAAATATGTGATAGATTCGTCTTCGTATTGGCGTGTTGCGTACAAGTTGGTCATGGTGACCTTCTTGAAAATGTTGATAGAAAATTGGTCTAGGAAAGCTTGAGCTACTTGGTTGAATGAGAAAATGGAGTGCCTAGGTAGAGCACTATACCAATCCAAAGCAGGTCCTGTTCAATGACATTGGAAATGTTCATAGGAGTAATGTGTCATCTGAGCGATTAGATAACACGTGTTTAAAAGATCACAAGTGTTGTTGTGGGTTATATTTTCTATTGAATTGGTTGAATTTAGGCATTTCCCAATGCCCAGGGTATGGATGAATCAATACAGAAAATTGAATAGGCTCGTTACGGATCTCATCGTAAGTTAGAGCATTACGTGAGCCAGAGACAAAGGCTTCTAATGTCTACATCTTTTCCATCATCATTTTGATAAGATCATTGGTAGGTTGTGATGACTAGGCACCCCCTGTAGTATAAGGGGGTAGATGAGGAGGGTATGACGTGGGCGGCATCCCAGTATGTGGTGGTGCCGAGTAAGAAAATTGTGAGGAAGGAATGTAGGCCGGAATAGATGTAGATGGAAAGTATCCTGAATAAGTGATAGATGAAATAGGGGGTTTTTGGTGATAAGTGTAGGTAGGTGGAGTGGATGTAAATACTCTCATAGCAATCAGAGGAAGAGACTGTGGGATGGAGAGGAAAATGTTTTGGAAGGGAGTATGGGCTACCATCACCATTGGTGGCTGAGATGCAATAGGTATATGAGAGGTGGCAGGTGCAGATAGACCTACATTCAAGGCGGTTAATAAAGGAATGATTGACATTGTAGGAGTGCAACATACATGTCAAAGGCATGATAGATGTCATAGGTGTAAAAATATCGATGATGTAGGGTCAAGTCTGGGACACCATAAGTGGTAAGGTGGAAGAGGGTAAGGCCAAGCTAGTAGTAGCTGATGTAGATGTGGGCACGAGGGTAGGAGGAATGGACACAGGCATGTCATATACAAGTTGTCCTGATGAATTATAGGTAGATGAATGAATGAGATAGTATTATAGAGCAGCGGGGTTGTGATCAAGGAGTCTTGCAAACTTCTCATCACCAGTGGGTATGGAAAGAGCCTGATTGGGGTCCATGGGTGATGAGATTGAAGGGGGTGATGGGACCTAGGTGGGAATCGGTTGCTGGAGCCTATCATGAAACAAGAGAGCATTAGCCTTGTTTACGATTCAAAACCATGTGACTAATGATAAAACAATTATTCTGAGCTTCACTGATGATGCGGAAACACAGAAGTAATGGGGAAAAATCAGTTTAAAATGAGTGATTATATTGTTGTTCTGATTGGAAAGTCAGAATACAGAGACCGATGTCGGTTAGGGTAACCGATGATGGTATAAGGGTAACTGGTGCCGGTCGGCTCAGACCGATGTTGGCTACTGTGAAGAATAAGGGATTCAAATATTTGGCAATGACAGGTGAAAATGGGTCAACTTGGATCCTAAAAATGATATCAGAGACTCAAGAGTGGGATAAAAATGGTAGAACAAACCATGAAAAGAATAGGAAGGTGGAGAATACTATTCTGGAAAAAATAACCAAAAATTATATAAACCGATGTCAGTTTGTTAACCAATGTCCAGTAAGATGATACAACTGATGCCAGTCACTGGACTGATATTGGTTGCTGTGAAATCTGGGAAGAGAAGAAAAAATGAAATTTTGGTGATTTAGATCAAATAAAAGGGCCAACCTAGAGACTAAGTATGGCTATGAGGAGTCCTAATAAACCCAGAATAAAATTGGAATACACCAGTCATGATGTGGGGTGTAAAAGGATAAGAATGAATGAAGAAACACAACTCACACCTCAAAACGCAAGCAGACAAAAAGCTAACAAACACAAAATCCTACGTTGTAGATTTTATGTTGTGGCTTATGCCATTTAGGACTGAATATAAGCAGAATAGATTTTTTAGTTAACAAGGGTGCCCTATAAAATATGACAACTATGGTTGGTTTCAGGTAAGTTTTGGCATGGGAGATCCTTCTCTGAGATGATGACTAGATAGAGAAACCAGCTGGAGCCCACTGTCAATCCTTTGATCGTGTGATCGTTGACAACTTCTTTTGGGAAAGATGTTGTTTAAGAATTATGTGATTTGGTATAGAGAATGTGAAAAATGTGATATACGCTTCAATTTTTCAACCATCATCTAGGCATGACTTCCAACATATAGGTTTCCCACAATTTTAGATTAGCTATAATGCAACAAACTCAACAATGTAAGTGCACAAGTTTTAAAACCCAAATCCACAAATTATATTTGATGAGAACAAATTATGAAGAGGTTAAGGGTATGACTTTCACTAAATGCAATACAAGAAAAGAAAGAAGAATTGTTTTTAATCCCAAAAAACAAGTGTCACTGAGATAATCAGAAGAAAATAATATTTCCAAAGAAGAAGCTTAATGTGAACTCATTTTGAATGAAAATAGACACACAAGATTTTCCCTAGGAATGAATAATGCAAAGAACCCCTGATGGGTCCCACCGGGCGTGCCAAGATGTTTCACATAATTTTTTATCTTTTTGGTTAAAACTAAATAGGTAATAGGTTAGGAGGAATACCTATGAGATGTAGGTTGAAGGTTGAATGCACACATTATTGAATTTTTGATCCAAGATGATCGTGAAGAGCTTCCCTTTGGCTAGGAGGAACGACCTGTATAAGAAACACAACAAGACCACCAAATAGTATTAATAATATAGGTTAGTGGAATGCCTAGTGAGTGTTAGATCCGAGAAGTGAGGTGCTTCCTAGAAGGTTGTCAATCCACTTTCAAATACAATTTAATGCAAATATCATGAAGTAAGGAAATCCTACTGTAGTTATATGATTTAGGTATCTCGTGCAAATACAATAAGAAAATCTAATCTAACAGGAAAGGTTATGATTAAATCTAGAGGTTTGGTAGGTTATTCTGGGTTTTTGCAGGTCTGACAGGGGTCTGGGGTTGATTGGGTGAGGTCTGGGTTAGTTTTTGTTGATCGAGAGGCTTACTAGTCAAAAGGAATGAAATGACACAGAGACTGATATCAGTCAGGTGACCGACGTCAGTATAGAGGTGAAACTGACGACGGTTAGGTAACCAACATCGGTAGGGGAAATTGACAATAATTTGATAAAAATGGTTTTAGGGCTTCTTTGTGATTGCACAAAGAGTAAGAAGGGTGTGGTTAGGTTCGTGATATTACTAAGAAGACTCAGGGATACATAGGGGGTAGTTAAGGAAGGAAAAAAGGCTATAGGTGGTTGGGTTGGTAGATTGGTGAGGAGGTGGAGATACAAGAATACAGGAAGAAATAAAGTATAATGAAAGAGGTAAGGAATCTATACTTTAAGAAAGCACAATATGATTGAAATCATGTATACTTACTTACATTCATAGATCTGGGAGGTGAATGTGGAGGGTAGGTAGTTGATCTGTGAAGATATTCTGGAGTGATTGTCATGGCAATACTCTTATAATGTTCTTGTGGATATTTCAATGCTCTAGAAGGAGAATTGGATGCTTGCTTGGGCATTTGGTTGTATAATTTGTATCATCTAGATGCTGAGAAGTTTTGGATTTGTTCTTAAATGCAATAGTTCTCCCAAAAATTAAAAATGACCAACCTGGGTAAAAGGTTGTAGAATTTTATATAAAGTAATCGATGGCGGTTAGGTGACCAGAACCAGTTGAGGAATAATCAGCGTTGGTTAAGGTGGATAAGTCTAGGTTTTCCAAAAATGGCCTGATCTTTTCTATTTTTGGCATGATTGATATCCTTAATCCAGGTCTCAAGTGATAGAGTCCACCCAGATAAGTATGAGTTCTTCTAGGAGAGGTAGTGGGAGTTAATGCTAGGTTTAGACTAAGTCTTAGTTGGTTAGGATTGGTATAGAATTAGTCTTAATTAATTAATAGGCTATGAATGGGTCTTTGAGTGAGGTGGATAGGTGAGTTGGTTGTAAGTGAGGTGGATGGGTGAGGTAATTAATTAATTTGATTATTGTAATGAAATTAATTAACATGTGTGCACTAGGGACATGAGTGGGTATAGTATGAATTTATTTAAATGATGGGGGTTAAGGGAAGTTGCCTCAATTTTTAGTGTCTACACTAGGGTTTTGGTAGGGTTTTTGACCACCTTGGCTTCTTAGCAATAGTTCATAAAGCACATGACATCATTTGATCTCATTCTAACTCTAAAATATTCTTATCTCTATGACTCAACATCCTTTAATGTCTTAGGTCCCCATACAATTTTTTCATGTGCCAACCAACACAAAATATCTTATATTGAGCTATAAAATACACCTTAATGATGTCAGTAGAGCTAAAGCCATCATATCATGAAAAATATTCAACATTAAAACCTAAAAAATTTCCCAAAACTTTAAGACAACCTCTTTCAACTTCCCTAATACACATCTGAGCATAATTGATTATGTATCATCTCAACCACCATGACTTTCCTGGCTAGGTCATGGAACTAGGTCTAGTTTAAACTTATACAAAGTAGGTTAACACTATACATGAGCTTCAAATTCCTTCAAAAAAGTACCTAACACCTTTGATAAAACATGTCTCACTCCTCTACATGCCCTCATTGACCAACAAACCTCTATAGTTGATCTTCATGCTCCATTAGGCCATCAAACACCTAGACTAGGTCTAGATGCATACATATAGACCAATTTGACACCTTGCATTCACCTTCTGGGACCCGTATGAGTGTCTCATCACACTACCAACATGTTCTCCATGCCTTTACCTTGGTTCAAAATCCTTCATGAATATCTAAACTTCATGTGCCAATACCCATGTTGACTAGACCTCCTAATTAGGCCTAGTTGACCAAGCAACTCTCACCATTTCAACTCTCACAACCGTGGCACTACTTGTCTACTCATGTCATCATAAATACAAACTTCTCTTGCACTTCTTATCATCATACTTTTTCATTAATGTCCTTGCACCTTTTACATCAATGAAAACACCAACACACACATATGCTAACAATTTCCCCCTTTGTCATTGATGGAAGACACCATGATAGTTATCCCACTTTTTAAATTAATTACAAAGGCACATACCTGTAGAATTTATTCTTCATCTTTAGCAACATATAAAAGCCACATATTTTTTGGAAACATCAACCAAAAACATCAAAACAAGCTGAAGGTCCTCTTACTCTTTTCTTGACTTTGTTTTGGCTTCATCATATCATGAGAGCATTGTGTCTCTCCTAGGCAGATGCACATTATAGCTTACATAGCTATAAATGTAATCTTGATTTAAAAACATTATGTTAGACCCATATTCAGTCCTAACCTAGCTGAAGACACCCAAAAACTAACTTATATATTTTTATACATAGGTAACATCTTTAGGACCAAGATCCCCCTTCAGACAAAATTTTCCATTTTTCTATTTTCTACAAGAGAATACTAAACACATGAAACACCACCTTATTTCTTCCCCCTTGAAAACATACCATCATCCTTTAACTTTGTATGTATACACAAGAGCACGTACCTTTACCAAATGCCAAAGAGATAGGTCATATCTAATACCACAGTCCTGAAGCAACTTTTTATGGCTCTTTGTCTTCTTTTCATGTCATCACATGTTGTTAGACCATATAACTAGTTCCCTCTTTCAAAATTCCTACAACAATCCACATCTCTACCTAAAAACCTTTTCTTTATACCTTAAACACCTATTTGAAGATCATTATGAGATCTTTTTGTCTTATGAAGTCTTTATACACCATTTATTCACAATTAAAACTCTCCTTAGCATATTGTACCTTGTCATGATGTATACTTCAAACATACTTTACTTACAACACTTCTAGATCCACATCCCAAGGATAATGAGAACTCAAGCTCCCCCTTAACTCAAGAAATAATACATAGCACCATGAAGCCTCATACACAAGAAATAACAAGATGTGCTTCTCATTACTACACAACTAACTCTTCAAAGATAAAATAAAAAACATATCTTACCTTTTGATGCATTTGCACAACCTCCATATACCTTCAACAAGATTTATAAATTTACTAATTTCCTCTTCCTATAAACCTTTTGTTAACCTTCCTTTTTCATCATTGGGACGTTATCTCCTTACCAAATACATACTTGTGCTTCTTGTTTAAGATTGGATCATCAAGCACAAAACATACAAGATTGACATGAATTAACACCATATTAACATATAACATATATCTTCAAATAACTATAAATACCCCATGGAACAACATATAACTTTTGGAGAAACCTTTTACACCTTACAAGATCTCATAAGTCATGACATACCTTTTTTATGCTCTTAGTATCAGAACATCAACTTGTCTTTCATTTGGATACATATAACAATACCAAAAATCCAACATTCCTTTATTTATGACTTCACCATACATTTTTAACCTTGAAAAATCACACACAAGGGACACATAATTCTCCTTGAACATATACAAACTAGTTTTACTCTTCAATCTAGCTATAGACAACTTCATTTTTGAATTAAATCTCTCATACTGTTAGAATATGTTGTATATTTTGCATACTATATACCCAAGATTATTGTGCATGAAGCAGCCTAGAATTTACCAGTAATAACCCAGGCATGCTGACACATCACCCAACTTGAGCTGAGCACTCACCTGAAATGCAAAAAGGTACCAGACCCCACTTTAGGGTTGTTGTTGTAGGATGTTAGTATGATGAAGACTTAATGCATTCAAATCCATGATTTATATAACATTCTACAGAGCATGTCTAGATCTAGATCTATAGAGTAACAAATTTAAGTAATATCCATAATGATGTCAATCATGCAAGAACTAATTATACTCAAGATTAATACTTTGATTCAACCAATACACTTCATTAAATTAAACACAATAAATACACAACATCTTATTACAACAAGTAATACCATAAGATCATGTGCGCATAAAATCTGACAGCATAATCTCACAACAATTAAATTATCACACATATTCTTTCAATAATACGTAGATCACTACATATTTATAAGGGTGGGGACTTTCCCTTCACAAGCTGAAAATAGCCAAGTTCCTTTACAATAATAGCCACACATGCAAGTGCACTAACAATAGACCTCTTCTAGCTAACGGGTTGTAGTAATTCTATTATTATCCCTCACCCATGAAAATTTCTTAGTAGCCACTCTTCCAATAATATCCCATGTGTGTCACGTAAGTCATTATCCGGTTTGTGTGCTTTGCACGCCATCTCCAAAAATAGCTCGTACATGTGAAAATGGTTAAGTCCCGAATCTGCCCTTGTCTTTCGTGTGTGTGTCCTTATATATCCTTCCACACCTTTTATTGTGCCATGGTCTCATGCA
Source organism: Taxus chinensis (assembly GCA_019776745.2). Classification (NCBI taxonomy): domain Eukaryota; kingdom Viridiplantae; phylum Streptophyta; class Pinopsida; order Cupressales; family Taxaceae; genus Taxus; species Taxus chinensis. The sequence goes on from CM034146.1 coordinate 113,753,009, forward strand.
TGAACCTCATGTGTGCCTTTTGCTAAGTATCACACTTTGTCTTCTCAACATTACCCCACACTAAACTGTATTTCCTCCCTGGAAATGGTTGCTTTGTAATATAGAATGAATAAAGAATAAGGAATAGATGAATGTAAAGAATTACTAGACAAATAATAATTATTTACTCTATAACATCCTCATCTTCAACTGGAAGAATTAGTTTCGGATATTATTATTTTATTTCTACCTCTAATGTTTTCCACTCACTCAGCATGGCCTTTTCCTTTTCTGGAATATTTACTGCAATAGACTTCAACTCATCTTGGGAAATTTATCCCTTTTCAATCTATAATACTAACATAATGTTAGACATTGTGGACATTCTTCCTTCCAAAATATCCATCTTCTGCGCTATAAGTTTCCCAAGTTCATCTAACCTATTCTTATGGGGCTCCTAGGCCACTGCAAGGGCCTCACACCTTTTCTTTACCAGTGCCAATCTCTTCGCATGCCCCAAGGTTTCATCCTTAATTTCCTTCAGGACCACATTGTCCTCTACCATGGTCCTTATTCTTATGACTACCTCTAGAGCTGTATAAATATTTAAGGCTTGATCCATATTTCTTCATCTCCTCTTGCAAGGTTTAGAGAAATGCCTCATATGATGAAATAATTTGCACTACTGAAGCCTTTTCTCACTCTACTTCCTACTCAGGGTCCTTTGGTGCTGGAATCTGAACTGGTCCATCCTCAAGCACCAAATAGACTAAGATACACACATAGTGCATAGCCAAAGGGAGCCTTTCAGGTACCTTGGACTCCAAGCGTGGTCTCACTTTCAGAACATGGTCTCCGATATCCTCTTTCATGCTAATAAGGACTCCATTCTTCTTCTACTCCAGTTCCTTCTCTCCTTTCAAGTGTACGATCTTTACATCTTTGGTCTTGATCTCTTCTCTTAACACTTTGATAGTGGTAGCTTTGTCTATGTTCCTTTGTGCCACCTTTATAGATACTTTTACTAAGGCATTACTTACCTATTCATTAGACATAATAGTGGGTTTTATGGTTATATGTCTAACTTGAGGTGCCTTCTTCAATCTTCTTGACACATAAAATTCTTTGCATATTTCAAAGTCTGGCTTATCCATGTGTGTGTGCATAGACCAAGATAGCTTATTCCTTGTGCATGTGGTGGCCATGTCTTCATCCATCAGCTCCCATCCATATAAATCCTTAGGGATCATAGTGCTTTGAAAATGGGAATGGACAATTTTACTTATGTCCTCATCATAGCCCAAAGATAGAACAATATACTCTCCACTTTTTCTTTTAGTTCTGGGCCCCTTAAGAACTGGAGCGCCAAGTTTTGGAGCTGGATCTTCTATGTCTTAAGCATTATTTGTTTCTACTTATCCTTCCTTTACTCCTTCTCCTCAATTCTTCACATCCTCATCTTTCATTTCCTCATATTTCAGCCTTCCATGTCCTTTGGTTGTGTAGGATATTTGGATGCACTCTCTTCAGACTCCCCCGCCTCCTCACTCAGCTTCAATTGTATCCTTCTTTTCTCAGTTGTATCCTTCTCTGGAGAGATTCGTGGTGATCTCCATATTGATTATGGAGTAGCACCTTGAGTTCTTGTCCACATTAACACCCTCTTACAACGGCAATCTTTAGGGTCTGCTCCTACCTTCAATTCTTCATCTCCTTCTTCCTGTGCATGGGGTGGAGTACTTGTGTGCTTAGATTCTACCATGTTCGAGGGTTGCTTTCATCATCTATGTACCAAGCCACCATTGTCTTCATGCTCTTCCTCCTCATCATCTACCTCTATAGGTTCAGTGGGCTTCAGAGTTGGTACATTCTCCACTGTATGACATCCCTTAGGTGGCCCTGGGAGCACAAACTCATTCTCCACATATTTTTTACCCTCCAACTTAGGCTTAAGCTGAATTTAGATAAGTGCGTCCCCACTATCTCCAATCACTAAACTCATGGGATTCATGTTTATCATGTCTAAAATTACCCTCTCAATGTAGGCAGTCTGACTTAGATATACATAAGTCTTACGCATCATGTGGTAGTCACAATCTACCTTGCTTGCAAAAAAATTTAGGCATCGAGCATTATTGAACCAATGGACTGACACTCAGAAGTAGTGCACTATGAAGGCATATGTTAGCTTACACTAGGGTCTCCAATTCCCATCCTTCATTGCAAATCACGTGATGTAGAAGTGTTGATATACAGTGAACTGAACTTCCTTACCCACCACTAAAGGAAACTCCTTAGGGATGTGCCACTCCTCTTCAAATGTCACGTGGAGCCTATCATACCACATCTTCTCCCTTTGCTTGAATTACCTAGTCATTGACCCTTCACATAAGTACTTCTCAAATATTTCTGCAAGGGACTTATTTTTCATGGGGTACTCCCAGCTCTTGTTGTTTGGCCCATCGGGTACTCCAATTTCCATAAATACCAGGGACAATAGGATAGCATCGAAAATGATTTTATCACCTATGTGTGCTTCCTTGATGATATTTTCCACAATGTAGCTTGATATGTTGTAAATTATTCCTTGTGACAATATCCTTGCAATGTGTAGCCACATTGTATTCACTTGGGACCATCTCTCTTGATCATTCAATTTAGTGACTAGATGTGTAGCTACCTGTACCACTGGGTACTTCTTTAGTTTGTTGATATCCATTATGCGCAGACCCTTGGTGTACCCTAACTCCTTTCGTGTCTCTAGGATTGTTTTTTATCTGTCAAGTCATTGTTCAGGTCAAGCCCTATGCCTTTTAATCCTGTTATAGTTGAAATTAGAGTGGCTGTAATCCTTACCCTATGTCCGGTGAAATAGATAAAGTCTTCATGTACCCTATTCATCAGCCACTAGTACAAAGTTTCATACTTTCCAAAATATGGGAGCTCATACAACTGGTAAACTCCAATCTATTTTAGCAGTTTCTCTCTAGCGTCATACCACACCGGCATGTCCTCTATTGTGCACTTGTTCGTCTTCATACTCAACAGCACGTCAAATTCCTTTTTTTTATCCAATGTGTGATGGTTGTAATCACTTATCTTGCAATTTCAGATGTGATAATCCCATTCTTTTCCGACTATCATGCCTTATAGGTATTGCATCTTTGAGAAATTTCTCTTATGAAAAGTTTCAACCTCTGCTTTCACTTTCTTCTTCCCTTTGGCTCATACGGTAGGTTCTTTCTTTGGTGGCATCTATAAATCTCAACTTTCTATCCTCTGTAGTGTGAAAAATCTTTCCTTTTACCTTCTGTAATGAGAAATTTCAAAACCCTAGCTCGAATCCACGTGCCCTAGTTGAAACCACATGCCCTAGCTCTTTCACAATTCTCTTCTTCTCTCAAACACTTCACCAATGGGGACATAAGATTCTCCTATGCACAAATCTACTCTCCACGTCTGGTTTCACACTCTCCATACCTCAACATGATTCTCTGAACTTACTTTGCACTTGGATCATTCAATTTTTTATGATTTACAATGGTAAAAATGAACTCATATCCCTTCCTTATATATATTTTGAAGAATGTAGTGCATTTATTACTCCTTAACCTACCAATAATCCTCATTATTTGACGCTTTTCACATTTTTCCGTGCATTACATCTTTGCGCCTCAGCTATAACCTTTTAGCGTGCCTTCCTACCTTCTAGCTACAAGCTTCTCTTCAACATGCTTCCATGTGCCTAAGTACCTCGTCACTGTGACTTCTCCTGGTAGTTTCTATGGCTGCTAATTACCTCACATTAAACTATTTCTTCATTTATCTCCATTTATGGTCCTTATTTGGAAGCAATATTTTATTCACCAACTCTTCAAAATTTGAATAACACATGTAGCAGTTTGTTCCTTTATGTGTACCCATTTTTCAATTTCCACCCCACACAAATGACATGTGTAGTCCTCTATGCATACAAATACTACAAATGGTAATTATCTTCTAGCGAGAAAATGCGCTTATTTCATAAAACACCATCTAAATTGAAAAATCATAGTGATGAAGAAGGAAATACATTAAGGGAATATATAATTGAAAACCTAATCTAAATGGAAATATTGCCTTATTACAAACACCAAGAAGACTTATTTATAGTAGGGCTTCAGCCTACTCTCGTTGAAGTAACGGGTAACATTATTCCATCAAGCATTTCTAACTAACAAGCTCTTATTTCAAGTATGTAAGCTATAACATATGGTCCTAACCAATGTACTTTGAGTTTTTCTAGATGGTGCAAAAACTTAGAGTCATAAAGAAGAACCATTTGTCCTATCTCAAGCTTTTTGTCCCTAATGTTCCTATCATGCCATGCTTTCTACCTGGCTTTTTCTTGCTTCTAAATCTAGTGTGTTATTGCTCGTCACTCATCCAACTTAATCAACTTGTCAATTCTCACCTCTAATGATTGCTCATTAGCTAGACCTATAGCACGTGCAATACTTAAAGAAGGTAACATGAATTACATAGGAAGAATTGCTTCTACACCAAACACCAATTGAAAATGTGTGTCCTTGTTTAATCTCTTGTATGTTATTCTATACACCTAAAGTACCGCAAAAACTTTTCATCCCAATCCTTTCTTCTAACATCACAATTTTTTGTCAATGTCTAGCTCAAATTGTTGAAAGCCTCTGTATTCCCATTTTCCTGAGGATGATAAGGTGTAGTTTTATGGTGTACAATCATGAATTCATCCAATAAAATTTTGATTGTCTCATTTAGAAAATGTGTGCCCCTATCACTGGTCAAACTCAACAAGCATCCATAACTTGTAATAATATTTTCCCATAGAAACCTAGATGTTGTAGCCATTATACAATCCTTTATAGGCACTGCTTTTGCCCACCTTGTTAGATAATCTATACAAGTAATGATATAGCGTGATCTAGTCCTACGCACGACTGGTGAAATAGGTACAAAAAAATCTATAGCCCATTTTTCAAACGGTTCTGCACTAGTAATAGGTCTTAGAGGCATTTCATCTCTTTGACCTAGTTTTCCAAGGCGTTGATAGTGATCACAAACATTGCAATATTCATTACAATATTTATATAGGGTCTCCCACCATAATCTAGCGAGTAAAATACTACGTGCAGTGGCGTCACCTACATAGTGGCCACCTATAATACCACCATGAACCTCCTCCATGATATATGTGCGCTCATGTTCCAGTACATAGTGGCACAAGACTTCATCCCAGCCTAACTTGTACAGGTTATCACTAATCAACATAAACAGTGTTGCGTGAATAACAAGTTGTTTCTTCTCTAAGGATTTCATCCCTTCTAGCACCATTCCTATTTGTAGAAAGAAAACAATGTCTTCTAACTCTAATGGTGCACATTGTAACCTATCTAACTATGCATCAGGAATGGTATCTTCAATTGCCTACATTTATTTCCCAACTATATTTTGGATAGATGGTTCGGTCTAGAATTACTTTTCCCTAGTTTTACCACAACTATGAAATCAAATTCTTAGAATAAGAGTACCCATTTGTATATGCGCCCCTGTAAAATGGGCTTGTTTACTAAATAATTTAATGCCATGTGATTAATATAGAAAAAAATGGTATTGCTAGTAGGTAATGTTTGAATCTATGTAGCACATAGATCATTGATAAAGCTTCGCGCTCTGTATTTGTATAATTCTTCTCTATTGGGGTCAACTTTCTACTAGTGAAACAGATAGGATGATCTATAATACCTTCTCTAGGCTAAGACAACATTGTGCCAATGGTCATGCCAGAGGCATCCACATGTACATGAAATGATTGGTCCCAAAAAGGAAAGCACATAATAGGCGTTGTAGTAAGTTTCTCCTTTAATGTCTCGAATGTGCACTACTGTAGTTTTCCCCAGTAGAACATCCCCTTTCCTTTTAGTAACTCCTCCAAGGGTGTGGCAACCTTAGCATACCCCTTTATAAATTTTATATAATACCCAATGTGACTGAAGAATCCACACACCTCACTTTGATTGGTAGGCTCTTCTAGGCCGATAATGACTGCAACCTTAGCTGGATCAACCAAAAAACCTTCCTTGCAGATGATGTTCCCTAAAAGTGTTCTGAAGGGTGTAGCAAATACACATTTCTTGTTGTTCAAAGAGATGCTTAACTAGTGACATATTTCAAACATTAACTGTAAACTATCACAATGATCCTTACGAATTCCATACACTGTCTAGTCATCTAAATAAACCTATAAAAAGTTGTGAATAAAATCTTTGAACGCTTGAACAACTATGCGTGAAAATATAGCAGGTGCATTTTTCAAACCAAAAGACATCATAGTATAGGCAAAGATGCCCCATTCAATAGGAAAAGTAGTCTTTTCCTGATCCTCCTATGCAATCTAAACATGATGATACAAAGATGATGCATATGTAAATGAATAGCTTTCGTGCCCTACAACGCCTTCTAGTATTTCCTTGGTGAATGGCATAGGAAAGGGATCAGTCACATATCCAGCAATCATCTCCCTGTAGTCCACATAGATCCTAATCCAGCCATCCTTTTTGATACTGATCACCATTTTTCCAATCCATTCTGACTTGTCTAAGGGCTTGATGATTCTAGATTTCAAATTTTTTTCAATTTTTTCTTTGACCTTTTCACGCAAGTTGGGGTTCATCCTGTAGGGTCTCTTTCTGACTAGGCGCATACCTTCCTTAAGCTTTATCTTCATTTATCCTAATGATTCATGCAAGCCTTTGATTTCATGGTATGCCTGAGGGAATAAGTCTTGATAATCTCATAGAAACTCAATGATTTTTTCCACTTCAGTGTCAGACCAATAGTCCCCAATTATGGCCTCCTTAGGCTTAGCATCTGATCCAATATTCACTTTCTTTGTTGTCATAGGTTCATTATAGGTGTGTGTGGTCTTATCTGCACTTTCCAAAACCTCATACCTACCTTTTGAATGGTCTACATCCATATTTTCTACTCCATCATCCACTAAGTAGACCATATTTCCTTTTTCCTTCTCAAGGAAAGCGCACTTAAGTAGTGTGGCATCTATCTTTGTTTCTTCAGCAAAACATTCTCTAGATTCCTCTTCATCAAAAAAATCCTGGATGAGTACTTTCACCTTAGAATTATCTCCCATAGTTAAGCACTTTATAACCCCTAATGCCTCTCCTACTAGAGGTTTATTAGAGAAATAATCAAATGTCTGGATCATTCTTGCAATTAAATCCTGCCAATTCCTAGTCTCTCTATGGAGTTTCGCATATCCATACCAAGCACACGCATAGCCTTGTAAATTGGAATAACATTTGTTCACCCAAAGTGAAGGTGGTAAGGCTTCCTACCCCTCTGTCTAGAGTCTCTCACACTTTTGAACGCGGTGCTAAAAAGGTTGATTACCATGATAATTACAAATTTGAGTAGGTGCATTTCTCTTGAAGAACCTAGTAGAAATAAAAATACTAATTGCATCCCATCCTACAAGACTATCCTTGTGAACCACCCACCAACACATTGTTGTCCTGTGCAGGGTATATGCTAGCATATTCTATCTCTCCAATTGGTCTTTCCACTGTTCCTCCATGGCGCATAGAAACACTGTAGGATCTCCTTCTCTAGTGTAACGAGGTACCAAATTATTACTTATTCTCCTGATACAACATGGTCTGTTGTCCCACACAAATTTTCTCTTTACTTCGTTCCCTACCAAATCATAAGTATTATGAGCCCAATTATCACAAGCAACACTTGTAGTATCGCTAAAAAACTGTGCATCTTCCCACTGAAGGATTCCTTCTTTAGATGGCTTGAGTACCTTTGGGTCCCAGATGGCACGTACATAAATCCTATTCAGGTCTTCCTCACTCAAAGGCTCAACATAGGGCACAAATTTTCCATCTATTAAAGGGATAATAACTCTTTTTTCCTTGTTTTCAAAACTGATATAACCCTTGTTGAATCGAAGATCCACATTATTTGCATATCACCAAGGATGCCCAAGTAGAGATAGAAAGGTATCTGCCTCTGCTAGTGTCAAAACCTCAAAATCCCTAGTGAACTTGGCTCCTTGTATGGTAATGGATGAATCTTTTAAAACTCTGATGGGAGAGGCCTTAGTTTGGTTAGCCATGAACAATACTTTTAAAGATGGCTACAATGGAGGTCTCCCCATTTGTACCCATGCATCTAAAGTAAGAACATTGACTTTCATTCCTGTATCAATCAATATATTACTCAAAATCCACCCATCCAAAATAAAATTTAGAGTGATTTCCTTATCACAGTCTAAGCTATGAGGGGGAAGGTTTGCATGCAGGATCTGCCACCTAGACTCAATACTTGCGCGTAGAGTGTTTCCCTTTAACCAATTCCCTAACAGTGGAATGATGTTCTCCTGGTGCAACATATTGCACACCTACTTCAAGTCTTCCATATAAGATTGTACAGTTTCTGGTACTTTCTTTTGCTCCATCTTCCGTGATTTCTCCTTTAAACATTGTATTTCACCCTGAAGATTTCTTAGAACCTCCATAGTTTCTTGATAAAAATCCTTCTAATGGAAAATATCTGGGTACCATGCATTTATAACTTCCTCCTTAGTGATGGTAGGATTCTAGTGCAATGCTTCTTTGGCACGCGCCACTTCAGCGCAGGTAGTGATCTTTATAGGAAATGCCTCGGATTCTAGTTCTCACTTGGGCATCCACTAATTTTCCACAACTTTTTGTATCCTAACCATCCATACACCTTTTTTTTCTTGTTTATGTTGCTTACTAAGATGCTCATATAGGTCCGGGAATTCCTCATAACTATGATTCTTTCCATAGACAAAACATGCAATATTCTGAGGACATTCATGCCTGTAGTGGTCAGGAGATCCACATGTATAACAATTTTCATGAGGAAACTCACCTTGTCTACCACCATAGCCTTGTCCTCTGAATCCCCCACGGTATCCTTGACCTCTACCACAACCTCCTTCAAAATTCCCTTCGTTTCAATCGTAGCGCACTTGATTGTGATCTCAATCCTAATGCTCATTCTTTCCATTAGAGTTATCTGATACTCCTGTCTGCCATACACCAATATCTATAACATCATGGATCTGACCAATCAGTCAGAAGTCTTCCATGTTATGAGTTGTAGACCTAAAAATTTTACAGTAGCAAGATATGTTCTTCCTTATTGCGCGTTGTAATAATGGGTAGTGGCTAGCATCATGGTTTAAATGACATATCTCACAATCTAGCAGTAATGAGCGTAATGATCTGTGGGGAAAAATATCCTTGGTGTGACCTTCTACCTCACAATTTTTACACCAAATACCCATGTGCATCTCATGCGATGAATTTTCTAATAGATTCTCTAACTTCTTCACCATGGCTGCGATCTATGCTTTTAAAAATAGGCTCACCCCAGGGTCTATACTTCTGACTGCCTCAATGTGTAAATTTGTTTCAAGTGCCTCATGTGGATCAAAGTATGTCTTATGTGATAGCACCCTTTTAAAAGGTGTAATTAGACCTCTAACGAACCATTGTGCATGCTGGTTTGCATGAATATCATAAGAAATATTATATAAAGCATTTTGAAATGGGGATCATACTCTCTAACACTCTCAGTAGTTCCTTGTTTAATATCCTTGAGTGCACTTATAATCTTTTGCTCAAACTCAGAGATGTGAAACTCTTTAAGGAAAGCATCTTGTAAAGCTGCATAATCTACACAAGTCTAATCAGTGTCAAAATTTTTGTACTAGTTATGTGCATGCCCTTATAACGTAGTGGTAAATTGACCTACCCTACACTCAGAAGTTGTGATTCCTTTTGCACACCATAGGATTTCACACATGTGCACGTGTTCAAAAGCATCTTCTATGACCCTATACTCTAGAAGACGAAGATACATCTCCATGTAAATATTTTAGGGTTGGTGTGGACCTTGCCCACATGATCTAGAACCTCATGTGTTTCCTCCACCTCCAGAACCACCAGATCCATTAGAACTAGAACCACCTATACCTCCTGATCCTCCACTTGGAGCTGGAGACAGACCAGAAGATGTACTTCCCCGTGTCCCAAATAAAGTACTGAACTACACCCCTACAGTCTGCAAAGTGTTACCACTCCCAAAAGTGAGTCCAAAATTCTACGCGCTTTAATTCTGTGTGGATGATACACCTAAAAAGGTACCTCCAAAAAAAATGAAGATGTTTTCCTTGTCATCATGTACTTTCTATATGACTTACTCTTTCTCTCCCACTGCCTAAATTAGCTCATTGACTATTTGTCGTACTATATACTAGAAAACCAAGCACAAGGGAAAGCTTACCAAGTAGATTCAGATGTGTGCCCGCGGCCCAAGTTGTCTTTGCTAGCGCGCTTCTATGTGAGGCTGAGGGGGGTTTCCCTTTCATGCTTTCCCAAATGGAGGATTTCATGATGCTCTTGCTCCACGCTGTTTGTGTGAGCTTCAAATCCTTCGTGAGCCATCTCTCTCCTCAACGCCATTCGATCTACAACATCCCGCTATTTTTTCATCTCCCTCTCACCTGCCTCATTATACTTAAGATGCCTTTCTTCTCTCTATCGTTATGCCTCTAGGTCTTCCATCTTTCACCAAACGTACTCCTTCCCCCACACGTGGTGGGGTTTAGTTAGCCATCAATTTTCTTTCCAATTTTAGGGTTACTATCAAGATCTTGATCACCAATGGAATTCCTTACAGGTAAGTTCCCCTGGGATATCCTAAAAACTAGAATCCTGCTACCTCTAGGCAAGAATAAGTGGAAATTGAGTACTCCATAATACAGTTGTTCTAAACACCAAAAAACAAAGTATCCACATCACGTGTCCAAATTAGATCAGCATCATAGAGGGCCTGAAATTCTTCCTGCGTCCAAAAAAGTGTGTGATACCTCCAATCCCTTTTAGATGCATAAGCAACCAGCCGCTCGTATAATTCCACTAGAAAAATAGTGAAGAATCTCTCATTCAAATTGTCATACAGATTTTGTTCCACCCATGCACATGCGTTAAACTCAGATCCAGTGCTGAACCTTCATGCATATTCTTCTTCTAGATGATGTATCCACTCCTCAACACTTTCTAGGGTCAACTGGTATGTCTTCATCGTGAACCATCGTAAAAATAACTGAAAAAGAGGTCCCAACAACGAAACTAATGATGCAACCTAGAATTTACCAATAATAACCTAGGTGCACTAGCACATCACCCATCTTGGGCTGAGCACTCACCCAAAGCACACAAAGGTATCAGGCCCCTCTTAAGGTTTTTTGTTGTAGGATTTTAGCATGATAAAGACTTAATGCATTCATATCCATGATTTATATAACATTCTACAGAGCGTGTCTAGATATAGATCTATAGAGTAACAAATTTAAATAATATCCATAATGATGTCAATCATGCAAGAACCAATTATACTTAGGATTAATACTTTGATTTAGCCAATACACTCCATTATATTAAAAAAAAAAATACACAGAAGCTTATTACAAAAATTAATAATGTAAGCTCATGTGCGCATCATATCTGACAGCATAATCTCACAACAATTCAATTCTCACACATCATCATCCAATACTATGCATATCACTACATATTTATAAGGGTGGGGACTTTCCCTTCACTACTTGCATAACTCCTAAAGTAGGTTGCATGCTAAAAATAGCCATGTGCCTTTACAATAATAACCACACATGTAAGTGCTCTAACAATAGACCTCTTCTAGCTAACTGGCAGTAGAATTTCTATTATTAGTATGCACCAATGCAAATCTCTTAGTAGTCGATCTTCCAATAACAACCCATGTGTTTCACGTAAGTCATTATCCGGTTTGTGTTCTCTGCATGTCATCTCCAAAAATAGCTTGTACATGTGAAAACGACAAAGTCTCAAATCCGCCCTTGTCTTTCACGCGCATGTCCTTCCCTATCCATCCATGCTTTTGACAGCACCATGTTCTTGCGTATGAACCTCCTGTGTTCCTTCTTCTAACTATCAAAATTATTCTTCTCAACATTACACCTCTGCCACGAGCGTTAAAGAGGGTTTGGGGATGGCCTTGACTGGGAGGTTTAGGGGGGCCAACGCCCCCCCCCCCCCCCCCCTCCGTAATTGGGGGTTCGAGGGCTGGCATCCCTATTTTTTTAGAGTATATATATATGTTATTTTAATCTATATGTGTATATGGGTGGCATCATAATCCATGACTTATGGAGAACCATTATGGGTTTTTTATTAGCCCATGGTTTTAGTACCCATTGTATTGTAAAAATACTTTGATAGTTTCCTACTTATTCTCTTGCATATAGTTAGAGATGCAGTAGGGTAGAGAAGAATTTGGAAGTACATTATTGTATCAAGTAAATGGATAAGTTAATGTAATAAGAGAGAGAATTTACTATGTTGCATTTTTTCTTGAAAGGGTTTCCCAAGATAAATATTATGTTTTGTCATTTAGTTTCTTTGTTTATCTTTAATATTCTGTTAAATATAGTTTTTTTGTTTATTAGTTTATTAGATCAATTCTCTTCACAGGATTGTCACAAACCTTCTTGATAATTTTCATGACACTAACATACCTTGTATCATACTGTCACTCAAATCACTGTCACTTTTTTATGGTTTATAAGATTCGTCTAAGAATTTTTAAACCTTTACCAGGTCTTCAAACACCCATAGAGTCTTGCAACAACATATCTTCAGGAAACGTATAGATTTATACCTTTTGGATCATCCTTTACGACTTCAACCTAAAATCACAACATCTCCAAGGAACATATGATGTTCGTCTTTGAACAATAGAAAAAATATCTTCTTGAAGCTCAATTTTCATATACCTTCTTAGCACTTTGATCATGTAGACTTCTTTACACAACAACACTAGACCTCTGGAGCGCACTCTTTCTTAAAATATTCTCCCAAGAGAACACATATGAATCAAAATGGAAACATACTCCAATAATCTCGCATTATTCCACTCAAATCATACATACATTCTTTCAAGCAATATCAAAACCTTATTCATCTTTATGAGATCATCTTTCAAGCCTAAGCACACAAGAGACAACTAATTCTAGGAATATTTGCATCTCTATTTTGAATTGGGAAAAAAACATAGTACAAAGAATCTTGTGATGCACATGACCTTAAAAACACCCTTCATTGTACATGTACAATCTTGAAACTCTTTAAACACTCACATATGTAGACCTTATAAGAGAACCTTACATGTCAAAAAAACTTCATTACCCTTTATAGACAACGTAGAATTTTTTACTATACATACACTCCTTCTCATAGCTTGGATAATACAAACATGACCTGATATAATGACTCAAGAGAAAACTCAACATACCTTGACATGACTAAACCTAAATAACTTCTAGGAGCACGATATACTATCCTTATACCTTCATACTAAGATCACTACAGATATAAATGAGTTCTTGAACATTGTACTCATCTTCAAAACCTTGACACAAACTTAGAATTCACTTAATTCCCCTTGAACCAACAACCAGACACCTCACTAATTTTCAAGACTTCAAATACATAAACTCAAACCTTATGAATAGTCATATATCATACCTTATAACCTTTGAAGTATTCCTAAGTATATCTAGACTTCTTAACTTCTCAAGTACTGGTGACTGGATTGTAGTTAAAAACATGATTTTATTTAACTTTTGGTTTAGATTCAATCATAGCAAAGCTACCCCTTTGTCTTGATGGTAGATCTAATTCATACTTCTTGATTACACTTGGTTCTTCTTTAACTAATTTATCAATGTTAGTAGATGAAAAATGAACCTAACCTTCCTTCTCTCCTGATATTTTCTGAACCTTGGTACACAACTCTCTTTTATTTTTGGGTCTAGAGAGATTTCTCTTTTCTCATTGAGGTCTCCAAATCTTGTTTTTTACATTCAATTGATTTATGGAAAAACCATTACATCTAAAATAATAAACCTAAATTAATATTTTTGAATTATGCTCCATCTCCTTGTTAGCGAACCTCCTTGTTCTATTAGGAAAAAATCATACAATATGTCCTATATCATGATAACTATGGAACTTTATTGGCTAAATCATATTATAAGTCCTTCCATTATTCCATGAATTATCATTCCTTGAGGTCCTTTTCTTGTAGTCTCTAGCTCTATGAATAAAATCAAGACAAGCATAACAATAACCATTGAAAGAAGACCCATACCTCATTGCTTTTGGTTTTCTAACAGGGTTAGACCTCTTGGTCTCCTTCATGTCTTCAAAAACACTTGGACCTACCACGTTATCAACACACCTCTTATCCAAACTTTCATATGTATACAACCTACTAGATGTATCCTCTAAATATGATTTCAAGGACTTCAACTCATCTTCATATCTGATACAATCTTCTTCCCTAACTCTTAGGGTTTCTACTTCAAACTTAAGCTTGTAAAATTCATATTTTCCATTTAGGGATCCTTTAACCCTCCTAATTTAGTATTTAAAATTTTTGATGGCTTGATCATGCTCTACCTCCATATCACTCATTTTCTCTTTCAATCCATCGATCAAGGACTCTGTAATTTCACACTTCCTTATTAAAAATGTCTCAATATAAGATGATTTTCCCATTTCTACGCTTCCAGAATCTCCTCCAAGTTGTTAGACTTGTTTCACAAATATCTTGATATGATACCAATTATTAGAAGCATAGATATTGATATGGGGTTGAACTGGACTTTCAAATCTTTTAAATCATTTTCCATAGCTTACAACATCACTTAAAATAACCATTCAACATATATAATCACTATAAGTTTATTAGGCATGTTACATCTAATCACAAGTGCATAAAATAAGAGAGAGAAAACACAAACATCATATGTAATGTGGGAAACCCTCAAGGGGAAGAAAACCCACGAAAACTTTTGAATATATTACTTGATCCAAAACACTTACATGAATATTACACATCACACAAGAGTTCTTTAGTGAGGTACCAACCTCACAAGGATCACCAACCCCTAGTTTAGTAGGATACCAATCCTACAAGGAGGATACAACCCCCTAAGGTGATTAAGCACTAACTCAACCAATTTAATAAGAAGTTCACTTGAATATTTTTTTTCTCCAAAATTTGGTTTTGATCACTAGTTCATCTAAATCCACATCAAACCCTCTCAAATAATCCTCTCTTATTATTTGCTCAAATTTGCATCATATCATACTGATTAGGTAAATAGACCTTGTATACCCATTACTTCACTTTTATCAACACATAATACCTCTTCTCACCTCTTCCATTGATCCCTCTAAACTCTTACTTCACCTCCTCTAGTTCGCTCAGAACTCTCTCTTCTCCACTAGCTCAAACAAGCAAATACAATGCACTTTTATACATGACTCAAGCTTACAAACACCGTAGGTAGGCCATGGCCATTAACATAATTAATTAAAACAATAAAATGCATCTACAACATCATATAAAATCACATGAAAGGACCATATAGGTGGGTATCAGACCAAGACACACAAAATGCATAATTAGGCCTAAAAAGGCTAGTCCCATCTCCATTGAATGTTGCTTGGACACTAAGGGAACAATGAAGATACATCAAGACTCCAAAGGCTCAACACATGTCATATACATCATTTAAACACTTTCTATAAGCTCAGGAACACCAACTAAACAAGTCAAGTCACCAACAATTAGGACTATATCCTACTCATTCTAAACACCTCCAATAGACCAGTATTCAAAGATTAAAAACAAGATTCACCATATCACATAAAATATGACTTGAAACCACTCATTGGAAATAAAATTACCTTAGAAACATCACAAACCATGTTATACTTCATTACTCAACTCATAGAGTCATCAAAACTTCTTTGCCCTCCAAGATATTTATATAGCCCAAAAACTAGTCTTGGAAACTTGTTCTTCTCATACATGTAATGAAAATTTCCAAGCGTATAAATGCATGGAAGAGGATAAAATTTAACCCTTTATGGCCATAAAAGTGTGTCCCACTTTATGGCCATAAATATTTTAAAATATGACTAGTAAATAAATAATTAAAAATAACTATTAAAATTTAAAAAATAAGGTAAAATCTAGATGCCCTGCACCTTGGTATTTATAGCCTCTTAAAAATGCATGTTTGGTCATTTTATATGTGTTTGGTCATGTTTTGGTTGTCAGACATAGTTTGCTGAAAGTACAAAAACTACAAAAAAGTGGGACACAGTTATATGCTTTGACCCATTATAAATTTTAAATATCTAGATATCATGAATCAAGACAAGATATTTGTCTTTCAGACTAATTTCACCAAAGAACCTTCATTGTCCTTAAACCCTATCAAGTAGGTCAACTAATGACCTCATCATTGTCAACCAAAATGATCTATAGGACTCAAAAAAAAATATAAAACATCACATTGGATGTCTATAAAACCCTCATATATATTAGACATCTCTTTTATGCAACAAATTCCCAAGAACAACCTTTCACCATGACTATCAAAAACTACCAACTGACCCTAAAAACCTAGTCTTCAATTTTGGGCATGTGTAGACCTCCAAATGAATCTAACATGGTATGAAATAACTTTAAAAAATTATCCTATATTCCCGTCTACCTAGAATATCATTTTATACAATAGATCTAATGGAAAACTTGAGAGAAAACCAAACTTTCTTGAAAACAAAAAATTGAAGTGGGATGCATCTACTGTAAAGACACCAAATCACCACCATCAAGAAGTTGGGAGATTCATTTACATCCTCAAATAATAAAATCTGATAATTCTGTGCATTTTGAGCTCATACCAAAAATGTTTCCTCTATCACTCATGAACTAAGGATTTGGTAAGGTTTTTGAGCACCTTGGCTTCTTAGTAATCGTTCATAAAGCACAAGACATAATTTGATCTCATTCCAAATATTAAACCTTCTTAACTCTGTGTCTCAACATCCTTGAATGGATCATATCCACATGCAAACATTTCCCCATAAAAACCAACAAAAAATATCTCATATCAAGCTGGAAAACACACCTTCTTGAGCTTGGTAGAGCTAAAAACATCATATCACGCAAAGTATTCAACATAAAAACCTAATATTTTTCCCACAACATTAGGAAAAACTATTTTAATTTACCCAATGCTCATTTTATCATACTTGGTTATGCATTTTCTCAACCACCATTAATTTCCTAACTAGGTCATGGTGTTAGGTTTAGTTTAGACCTAGATAGAGTAGGTTAACACAATACTTGAGATTCAAAGTCCTTAAAACATCCGTACCACCTTTGAGACAACATGTATCTCTCCTATGCATTCCATCATGGGCCAAAAAACCTCTGCAACTAATCTTCATTTTCCATTATGCCACAAAGCACCTAGACTAGGTATATATGTAGACCAATAAACCAAGCTCACACACTACATTCACCTTTAGAGACATATGAGTGTATCATCACACTAAAAACATGTTCTCCATGCCTCTACCATGTTTTACAAGCCTTCATGAATATCTTAACTTCATGTTCCAGCACCCATACTAAATATACCTCTTGATTAGGCCTACTTGACCAAGCAACTCTTGCAACCATGTCACTACTTGTCTTCTCATGTCATCATCAATAAAGAATTCCTCTTACACTTATTGTCAATATAATTTTTCATTAATTTCCTTAAACTTTTTACATCAATGAAAACACCAACACACACGCATGCCAACACAAAGTTGCCAAAAACTGTTGGTGAAATAATTTATCTTGTTCCAAATTATTGAGTTTTCACCAACAGTGTGGGGCTCCACTCCTTCTTGTGTATGGGGAGGATCCCATTATTAAATGTAAACTACCTAAACCATATAAAAAAATATTGGGTGGCCAATAGGCCAAGGATCACAACAATAACCCTCTCTCTCCTTATTTCCCTAAGTCTCCTTTACCGCTCTTCGATGCAAATTATTCCCTTGCACCAGGTACAAGTATTTTTCACATTTTTAGTGGAGTGTTCCTGCGTGATTCCCAGCCTATTGGCCACCCTATAATTTTTAGAAATTTTAGGTAGTTTACATTCAATAATGGGATCCTCCCCATACACAAGAAGGAGGGGCTTAGCCTCACACTATTGGTGAAAACTCAATAATTCGCAACAAAATTTTTTTATTTTGCCAAAAAGTGTAATTTCATATCTTTAGTAAAAAAATTCTATGTGGCACCAATATCATTCTTCTACCTATGATCACATAACCATTAATACCAGATGAACTGGTTGGGTTCGAGATACAAAGATGTCATGGTCACCTTTTACCTAGATATAATCTAATGTTGATCAATGAAATTATCCTTTTGTTTAATCCAATTGAGTGGACCCTTTCCATAAAACATACACATTTTCTTTTTTTGCATCGTGTTCCTATACTATAAAGTATTTGGATTTAGATTGGGCTAGCTATAAGATCCACCATGGCTAGTTTTTCCATTACTTTGAATTGAAGACCTTGATCTAAGTAGGATTGAGATATAATCCAATCACTGGTTGATCTTTTCTTGATCTCCTTTACTGGCCATCTCAGATTGTAGGATTCACATATCATACTCGAGTTGGCCCACCTTATGCTCCACCAAAGTAAACCTTGGCACTAAGGATACCTTAGTCACCACTTCTGACTCCAAATCCTCAACTATTACCTCATCATTGTCTAGGGTTTTACCTGAAGTAAACCGGGTTCTTTTTACTTCTTATGGAAGGCCCCACCACGATGCCTCAGAATAGAAGATTTAAGGATCAAGGTTGGAATTTAGGGTTTGGGATTTTGAGAGGATGTCAAGAAAATATGAAAATAATCAAAGAATATACTCAAACTAATTTTTAATTCTCTTCTTAAAAATGTAAAGAACTTAGAAAAATTATACAATTTACAACCTATAGGGTGAATTTATGAAAAAAATTGAAATCGATATAAATTTTACAAATTAGAGAAAAATATTCTGAAATTTTTAGATAATATTACTTGGAATGTTTCTCAATTATGGTAAGAAAATTGTAGAAAATTATGATATTGTATTGGCAGTATAGCCAAATCTTCACAATTATAGGTTTGACCTAATTTTGGTGAAGATCACATGTCTGATACCACATGTAATGAAATTAATTAGATAGATATGAATATCAGAATTAATAGGACACCAAAGAACACTAGAATATAAATAAATGATCTCAATATACAAGTATAATGACTTGGCCACTTCAAGGGAGCAACCTCCAAACTATACAATAAGACTCAAGTGCTAAATATGATGATAATATCCTACTCTTTAACTCCTACATATACCCTACTATACTATCGAGATCCCTAAGCCCAACCCACTAAACATATGAAAGCATAAATAAATATGATATGACATGATAAGAGATTATGTTAGCCACAACTTGACTATCCATATCCTTATATATGACTTGGGTTTAAGGGCATAGAAATTGATGTTACACTGGAGATGGTGATAACCTAGATGTCTAGTCAATAGTATTTACAATATTTTCATTTAACTTGTAATAAATATGTAGGATACTTGATTTATTGTATTTTATGATTATCATATATCATGACTTAACCAAACCCTCTCATTTAGAAGAAATACGGTTTCCAACATGAATCGTAAAAAAATGGTGTAGGTTAACAGTCTCCTTGCAATAAAATGTATGGAATACCAATCTCATGTATTATGAACAAGATAAGATGTAGGAATCAATATAGATATTTTACTTATGCATGTCCTTGTATATTCAACATTGATCATTTTTGAATTCTTGTATTATTCCAATTAATTATTTATCCATCTCAAAAATTGTTATTTAGATTCAATGCTAGGTGTGAAGATCTATGAATTCAAAATTATTTCTAGTTAAAATTATATAATAGTGAGAATTCCTTAAAATTATCAGTGTTAATTGAAGGCTCGTAGACAAGCCATGCATTTAGGTACTTTTTGATGATGTAGATGATTGTTCTAACACTCAAGTTTGAGTAATTGAGGAAAATTGTTATATATTTTAACTAACACTTAGAGATGATATCATGCATTTCTCCCATGGTTTCATATTCATAACTTTCAAATTTAAATTTTTTTTGATGTTCTAATTGGTTTTGGAAGCTTTGTGTTGGACTAGGAATGTATCAATTACTTAAAAAATTTGATGCATAATTTTAATAGTACTATAGTGCGTTATTGTGAATAAGGATATATTCATATAAAGGAAAAATAATGGACTTGAATAGATCACTGAAGTGTGGATCCCTACTTAAGGAAATGTGTAGCATATTGCATGAGTCTTAAAGGACCATATGTCATACTCAGCTTTATTGTGTTATGCTGAAAATAACTTTCTCTCTAGAATAATAAGTATTATGTGATAGACTAAAGTTAGGGAGTTAGAATGAACACTAGCTACACTATGTGTATCTTATAAGTTGTGTTGATAAAGGATGGACTATTGGTGATAGATAGAAACCTAAGATCCCTATTTTGATTTCAACATCATTCATAATTGAGGATTCTAGAAATTAAATCTTGTTTCCCTTTATAATGCATTAGTTATATACTGCTAAAACAAAATATAACAATTATGACCCCACATGTAGTTCAGTAAATGAGCTATCCTTGAGAATTCAAGTCCTCATATCATGAAAAATAAAAAATACATCAATAAGGATAACTTAAGAATGCTTAGGTTGATGCTTATAATGAATATAAATAGGGAAGCATCTATGAGGACCCAATCCCACTTGGTTGTACTATATTATATCAATTCATTAATATAGTTTATACACTTAGCCATGTAAAGGACTAGTGATGGGAGTACTAAAGTTTGGGTGTGCTTCCTCACTCAAGAAAGGGATCCAAGCGAAGCAGATAACTCTTGCTAAGAAAATTAATAAGATGGGATCACACTTAATCATGGCAAGGTAATGTCTATTCCGACCTAGCTTAGTGGGATAATTATAAAAAAAATAGTTTGGATTTTTTTAGATGTTGCATAAATGCTTACACACACATCAAATTGAGGCATTTTGAAAATTAATTCTAATGTGTCAATTGTTAATTTCTATGGGGCTAATGATTTTATGTGTTTATTGATTCTTGTTCCAAGATACAATCATGTTGGCATTGGTTCCTTGTGTTTCTTAGCTCTCAACTTGTGTCCTTTCCACTCATGAAAATTTCAATTTTTAACCTTTTGTGGACCTTTGCAACTCTACAGTCTTCTCAATAATTCTCCATTTACCCCTATTTTGGCCATTTCTACTATTATGTCACCATGATTTTCTTTCCTTCACTATTTCCCACTCTTCTAGACATTTTCCCATAAAAAGTACTTGTACAATTTGGTTATTTGTTTTTGGGGCCATGTGAGCCCTTGTTTTTAGTTTCCTCGAGGTTATGTGTCTCGTTTATTGGCCTTTCTAACCCATTTGTATCTATTTTCATGTGAAAATGTCTTTATTCAAATGAAAAAAATTAGAAATTTGTGTGCATGGTTTTAGGACATAGTGACAATAAGATAGAAAATGAACTATAATTACACAGGATTGATATTGAATGAGCAAGAGCATAATTTATTATACCAAGAGCATCTTAATGCCAAAAGTAGGTTGTAAGGTTTTATAGAGCATGTCACATTTACTACTTGGTGCATCCACTAATAAGAATTCCTACTAATAAATTACATTTAGTGCTAGTTTCAAGACTTTTATCTCAAATGGAGTCTCATTAAGATAGACTCCTATATCAACACCATGTTTTGGAATAGAGGATTAGATTCATCAAGTTGATTTTGTAATTGTGGGGGATGCCAAGATTGTACTCTTACAATTGTGGTTGAGCCAAAATCACAATTGTATGATTTTGGTCGAGGTGGCTAGAGTTTGTTATTCAGTGTGGTTTTATTTCATCTTGTTGTCTAAATATGTCTTTTTACTATGTGTTGCTGATGTCTACCTCTAGCTTAGTGTCAAATTACTTGTGTCATTTTAGAAACACTAATAGTCTTTTCAAATACCTCAATTATGTTTATTATTCCAATTATTCTTATACTCTTAGAATTATCATTGTTTCTATAATTAAACATGATAATTTAGTATGTTATATTTTTAATTACACTAAAAATTAAGACAAATAAAAAATAACCCTTCCCACAAACCACTCTTCATAATACAATAATAGATTTTATATATGACAAATATCTCTCAACTTTTCACATAACTTTAAATCCATTTATGCAACTACTACTTTACAAATTAAAAAACTTATCAAACTCAAACAATAAGATTGACATAGATTAGCATTACACGTGCAAATGGAGTTGGTGTACTATAGAGTACCTCTATAAACATTACTTATATTAGATCTTCCTCGCCTTCGTCTCCTATCTTTTTGGTTTGTTATGTCATAAATAAAAAATATAAAACTTGTGGTTTTTAAGTAGAATCATTTATGCCCTTGAAGTTTTAAGCTTCCCTATCTAAAGATAGTTGTTAAATTAAAGAACAAAAAATAGATGTATTGGAGACTTTAAAGAAAAATTATCGACTAGTGAAATTTGGCTCAAACCATGATGACAACATCCAATAGCCCAATAAACTACAAAATATTACATCAGCTTTGCAGACAAAGCACGGCTGTTTTTGTTTGTGAAGTGAAGTTATGAAAGGAAACCCATTCACCAAATGTGGCCGGCCTTCAGAGACTGTTATGACCTCATGGTCATAACTGTGTTCATAAAAAACTCTAAAGCTCCTGCTACACTCCAGATGGCTTTAATCTGTCTTTACCAGAGTTTTATGTAAACATTCTGAAATATTTTATTGTCAAATGGGTCTATGGGGGATCGTCGAATATTAAAATTGGTAAAAAAAAAATTGTAACGAAGAGCCCATATTATGAATATTTGTGAATATTAGAATCAAAGATAATAAAATTTGAATTTTGAATTTACTGTGTAGCAATTATCGCTCATGTTTGTAAATATTATAACCAAAAACAACAAAAATTAAACATTCAACTCGTAACTTGCAAGTCACACAATCTACTACTACACTCTACACTGTAACAATTAGTACATAAAAAAAATCCACCGTTAAAATAAAAGTGAAGGCCATTTGGCCTTGAAAGGCGGAGGATTTTGAGTGGTCAAGAGTTTTCCAAGATTAGATAAACGACAGGAGATAGATTTAGGTGTTTGTTTGGTTTTAAATTGTGCTTTGTAATTTAGCAGATTAGAAAGTCCGAATGGCCATGACAAGAAAGGATTAAGAATGTAAAGCCCTTATTGCAGGCCAATCATTCTTTATTATATTCTTCTTAATACGGTTCTATGATTGCCTTATAACTATATTAATTGACATCATCATGGCATTATTCATGTATGGAAGGAGGAGTAGGAGGAGAGATTTGGGGGTCTTTGATGTTTTCTGCCAAACGTTGACTGATTTTGGGATGAAACAGGCCGCTTAAACCAAAACATTTCCTTTCTTAATTCAGTGTTTTCTTCGTCTTTCCTTCTCACAGAATGTCTAACATAACATCTGCGTCTGGAGAAGCCAGTGTTTCTTCTGGAAACATGGCTGATGACCATCCTAGGCAGCACCCACTTGGAGCACCGCCAGCACACCAACAATTGTCCATTGCAGCGGCTGCTTCGGGAAACGGGAATAATACTACAGGCCAAGTCCCAGCAAAGAGAAAAAGAAATCTTCCTGGAACTCCAGGTCTGGATTTTTTCGTTTATCTGATTTCAATTGAAGCTTTTGTTGCATTGTAAGGTTTAATCTGGGTGTAGGTGAATTGGCAAGTTCGAGTTTACAACTACATGGGTTTTCAAAAGCCGTCTTATGCATCATATTGGTGTCTCTGATAAACAAAACTACTTTTAGTTTTATTAAAAAAATTGACTACATCAAATTGGTGTTTATGGGAAAAAAATTGGTGTAGGTGGATTGGCAAGTTCCAGTTTACTACAATCTTTTTATGGCCAGTCAAAAGCCGTCTTATACACCAAATTGGTGTCTCTGATAAACAAAACTACTTTTAGTCTTTACTTATTTAAAGTTCTGAGTTTTCTACTAAAATCTCATACATCAAATTGGTGTTTATGGGAAAAAACTACTTTTACTCTTTACTTGGTAAGCATAGAAAATTCAAATACCTTTTGAGATGGGATCTATACAGTCGGCCAATCTAGGGTTATTTGGTGTACAGTGACTTCTGCAGAAAGAAATCCTACACCATTGGAGTCAACGGATTCTCAATATTTCTTTCTGAATTGGCTGAAGGTCTTATTGAATCGATGTTAACCATCTCATAGCAGAAACATCTGGTTCACCGCTGGTTCTCAACTGTTAGTCGAAGAGACTCATGCACCATTTATTGGATTTCTTCACTACTATTTGGAGGTTTTGTTACATTGAACGCATGTACCTCAGGCTGGCAATTTTACAGTATTTGTATCCATTTTCATGGTTAAACCCTAAACTTATATGTGCAGATTTATGGCTGCCACTAAGTGTTCACTTCTTTGTTATTGCCTATAGATGCAATAGCTAGTGACTAGTGAATTATCATTCGTATATATAGTTTCTATTGAAGGTCTTAATGTGTATAGTTTCTGTTGAAGGTTTTATTACATAAGTATTCTATTATTTATCGGCATGGCAGCTTCATTGCTGCAATTTCATGGCTAGCTTTAAAAATGGCCAAGTGACCATTTTGTTTTTAAAACAACATTTTAAAAGAGAAAATAGATCTTGGCCTCTTCTTGTTTCTAAGTAAATTCCTTGTCTTTCACTGACTTTTGTTGTTTCTATAGTCTGAAAAAATTAGAAAGTAGTCATATCCAAGAAAAAAAACAACACTGGGATAAGAACCCAAGTGACTGCTCAGTTAATTATTTGCTTCTGCGCCCAATTCAATAGGTATCACAGTTTTTTATTTCTCAACTTCAACCAATTTGGGTTCTGATAACTACAAAAAATTATCCAGTCCATAATTCATCTGAAATCCAGATAAAGGTGCTTGAGAATGACAGATATGTCTGTGAACATATAATTACTTGCGAAATTGCACTGTGCAGACCCGGAAGCAGAAGTGATTGCTTTATCTCCACGGACTCTGATGGCCACAAACAGATTCATCTGTGAGATTTGCAACAAAGGGTTCCAACGAGATCAAAATTTGCAGCTCCACAGGCGAGGGCACAATCTTCCATGGAAGCTGAGGCAAAGGAGCAGCACTGAGATAAAGAAAAGAGTTTACATATGTCCAGAGCCATCCTGTGTACACCATGACCCAACCAGGGCTCTGGGGGATCTGACTGGCATAAAAAAGCACTTCTGTCGAAAGCACGGAGAGAAGAAATGGAAGTGCGATAAGTGCTCCAAACGATATGCTGTTCAATCCGACTGGAAAGCCCATTCTAAGACTTGTGGCACCAGAGAGTATAGATGTGACTGTGGAACTCTTTTCTCCAGGTAATAATTAACCATTTCTTACAGCCTTTTAAATCTAATATTAGTATCTGAACAAGTTTCTTCTAAGTAATTATACTTCGTACATCTCTTATGAAGTTATGACTAAGAGTAGCGATTTACAATTATGGATTTAAATGGTTCAGTTGTATTTTTGCAAACACTAAGTCTAAGAAGGTCGATACTGTTAGTGTAAGGATTATGATGTTTACCTTTCAATAATGAAATGAATTATAATATGTAATATTAATTTTCATAGATAAATTACAATTATATATATATATATATATATATATATATATATATATATATTGAGGGAGATCTTAAATAATTTACGCATGCATGAATTCCTAACTTAAACACCATTCAACGGTGAACGCACCAGTGAAATCAACTTGATGAAACCACCATGTTCACTTCTGTTGCATAATAAAATCACATAAAATCGTAACTTTAAACACCATTCAACATGAACACACCAGTGAAACCAGTTTGATGGTCCATCTTATTTCCCTAATCTTCAATACAACTATCAAGAAAAGACAACCAGAGCCCAAGTGTGGAGAATTACAATCAAATCTTATTATTAAAGATTTTCAATTTTGGAAACTTAGAACTTAAAAAGGAGGATTGGAACCAAGTAATCTCATACAGTTAAATTCAGAAGAACAAACTATTATACTGCTCATAAACTAAAATGAGAACCAAAAAGATAACCATTGCTAGATTAAGACTGAATAAAATAGGAAATTACACAGGCTGGTCAGATTGTTAAATAACAGCTACTAGAACTTTGATGAAACTATGTTAAATAGTTGAAAAGTTGAAAATCTTGATTTTATTTCGTAGTGTATCTTAATTTTTAACTGCATACGTAGTCCTCAAAGGTGCTGCCGATGTCTGATATTGTCTTGTCCTACAGAGAATATTTGTGTGCCATAAAAGAAAGCAAGCTGCAATAAAATAAATGTAGATAAAGGAATCTTTAGACCATGTGTGACTAGCATATTTAATGATCCGACATACTGCTAAAAGTACAGCCAAGCAAAATAGGTTATAATATTTCTTTATGAATTCAATTTTTATTTAAGTGAATTTGGCTTTATACAATATAAATAATTTTATGATGTACTTTACTCAGACGACGAGCCTTTTATAAAATTAAAAAAATCTATGAAAAAGTAGAAAAAGGTAAAGGGTAAGGTTATCCCTTTTAAGATTTATCAAGTTTGGTATGAATATATTTTGAAATTGTTTGTACAATGTAAAATCTTCATTAAAAAAAATATGTGAAATATATAATAATTTACAAATCACTTTTTATCTCTCAATTATTACCAATATAGAATAAACCCAATTACAACCCAATCATATTTCTATTCTATTAATGCAGATCAGTTTCCGGTTGTTATCTGTGTGATACTCTTAACTTATATTGAGCTTTGGTATTAGTGTAACATCTCACTTAAAACTTTCAGCTAACATTTTAGATTTATGAAAGACACTTTCTTATTTTATAATGGAATCACAAGCAGTTTTGCTACTCGTCAAAAAAACTGAAGTTTATTTTGTATTTTACAAAGTGGACACCATCACATTGTTCTTTCTGAAATGTGGGAGTCCCCATTATTTTGTAATTAAATGGGAATATGTTAATTTTGTTTGTTTCCAGGAGGGACAGCTTCATCACCCACAGGGCATTCTGTGATGCTTTAGCTGAGAATGGGAACCGAGGTCAAGACGGAATGAACCAGCAGCTGCAAGGAGTAGGGCCTCCAATGTCCTCCACCTCGTCTCCTGCAATACCTTCATCAGCCATGAATATGAGCAGAAACAGGCTCACTTCTTCCCCTTGGGAACACTCTGCCCATGATTTGGGATCTCAGCTGAGACCAGGCCTCTCATTGCTATTGGGACAAGACAGGAAGGACATTGTTAGCCAAATGCAGCAGCTCCAAGCAAATCCTAACTCCATGAACATGCCAGGCCTGATGTCGGGATTATCTGATCATGAATCCCAACTGGGTCAGCAGAAGTCTCTATTTTCAATGCCAATGGCAACCCCAAATTCAAACAGCATGTATTCTGGGCTTTATAGTTCTGGATTTCGTTCTGTAGACTTTGGAGGAGATTTAGCTTCTCCAAATCACCATGATGGAAACAGGCCGAGCAACCACACCGCCCAAATGTCAGCCACAGCATTGCTTCAAAAAGCAGCACAAATGGGTGCAACTGCAAGTACTTCTCCTTTGCTTCCAGGATTTGGCATGGCTGGGTCGGACATGACAAGCACCACTGCTGCATCCCTAAGGGCAGCTTGGCAAGACTCTTCACACCATGACCACAGGCTGGTGGATCAGTTACATTCCTTCAACAACAGCCAGCATGCTTCAGCCAACTCCTTGGGATCGCAGTACTTCGGTGGAGGTCAGCAAAAAACATCAGAAAACACATCCCCCCATGAAACCTTAATGCATAGCCAGCTGCACAGTGGTCTGTATAATATGGGGGATAATCATAACAGTGTGCAAGCACCTACATTTGGGGGACAATCTGTTATGGACTCCATTGCTAATTTATCTGCAAGTGGGTTTGGCAGAGACAGTAACACCATTGGAGGATCCCAACTACAGGGAAGACTAAATATTCCAGTGGGGGGAAAACTCCAAGATGGTGGAGATAAATTAACAAGAGATTTTCTTGGAGTTGGAGCTGCTGCAAGAGTTATTGGAAGAACAATGTCTGAACGTGAGCTTGTGAATGTTAGATCTCAGTTGGAATTAGGAGGAATTGAGTTAGAATCTTATGCTGCTAATGGCAATCAAACTGATAACCACCATGGCCAATCAGCACAAAAATCATGGGAAGTCTCCTAAGCTATAGTGAATAATCATAGTAAACAATTATTTGATATGGGCAGAAGGGGAAACCATATGTTTCTTAGTTGCCAAGAGTTTTCATTTACAGACACACTTTTTGTTGTGCTTGACTCAATTGGTTGGTTGATTCCCATGCACGTAAGAACGTAATTGTACAATTGTGTGAGTTATTGGAATCTTTATTTGTTCACCTTTGCATCAAAGTGTATAGACTGAGGTTGGGAATTGATTTCTTATAACAACTTTTCTTAATTACTCTATACTGATATTTTCAGTTGCAACAATGTTTACATAATTTTTAACATTTGTAATTATAAGTTATGGACTTTGTTAAAAAAATTAACCTCGGAATTTTCATTGTGTTTAATGATAAGGTTTTGATAATTTTATTTTATTTTTCAAAAAAATTATTGTAATATTAAAAAAATCATTAATTTATATAGAATAGTTTAAGTTATGTTTATGTATAAATAATAATAATGAAAAAGTAAATTATTTAGTAATTATGAGGATATAAACCCTTAATTTATATATTTTCTTTTTTATTATGTAATTAGATTACCTCAACAAATATATAAATATTGATTATGTATTATAAAATTCCTTACTTTTAAAGGTAGTTATATTTATATTTTTTTAAATGACATTTTATCTTCAAGCCATTCTTTCAACATCTATTTATGCATCAATAATTTTACTATACACCAATTAGAGCATGCTACCCATTGGCTAAAGTTTATACAAAATGCATCTCCCTAACATTCACAAGAGGTTCACTTAGTAAAAGTTTGTTCGAAGGGTATTAAAGAATATCCTTAATTCTAGTTTTTACCTTTAATTATTCAATTGATAATACCCTCTACTTTTATATTACTAGAAGGAAAATACCCCTTATTTTTTCGATCTACCTTACTTACCCATTTTTTATGACAATTTTATTTACCCCTTTTTATTTCTACCCTAATATATTAAAAAAAAAATATCATATTTCTCACTCAATTTTGTTTAATATGCATTTTCATAGTTTGAAGCCATTCAACTATTACCAATCATTTATCAATAGTTCTTAAAATACTTAAGATGGTGAAATAATATCACTTATGTTGAAAAGCATACTCAATCTTAGTTTTCTATCATCTTATTATTTATTCAAAAAGTGATTATAATTTAACTTTATGACCACGCTCTTTAAATTGGAATTTTAAGGTATTTAGTTTTTAAAACTAGGGTTCAAATTTTTTTGTTTTATATTAAAATTAAACCTCCCTTTCCTTTGGCCCACCTCTCTAACCTACCCTCAATATCTGATTCAAAATATTAATAAACTAAACCCTTGCACCCTCTCATGTCTACCTGTATATTGACTTTACTTTTATTCATTTTAATTACCTCAATATGAACTCACGCGCCATGATATTGCCTACATAATGAACCCCCCGTGCTAACATCCATCCCATAGTCTTTATCATGTTGTCTTATACCCCATCATTTGCCATCATTGCCACTTGTGCGGTCTTTTCTAACAATCATATACATTAGTAGGGGAATACCAAAAAGTGCATGCCTCAAAGCCACGTCTCCTACAATCCTTGTTATCATCAACACCACATCTCTTCCAGCATGACATCAGTAATCACATTATTTAAAATTGGAAATGCTTCCTCCCCCCATTTCATTTCATATTCACACCATTTTGTCACTATTCCAAGCCATTTTCAATTAGACCATACATTTTTTTTTATCATAGAGGAGTCAAGGCATTGAAGGAGATGACATTTGGAGGCCATAAAATAGAGGTTATAGGTTACATGTGAGTTTTGTAGAGGAAATATACCCTGAATATGGTAAGTTGTGCAGTGTGTTTTTGTTTATGCTGGGAGGATGTAGTATGCATTTCATATTCGTTGAACCATTTCGAAATCGTAATATTATTGTCTTGTGCAATCAAGCATCTCACATTGGATTTTATATAAATTTAATAAAATTAGTGTTTCCCTAGGATTGCCAATAGAAAACTATTGTAGATAAAAATTAATTGTTGTCTTAAGACTATCCAAGGTGATGGACTTATAATGTAATGGTAAATATAAATGAAATCTAAAGTTGAACTCTCTTTTCACTATTGTGTAGGAATGATGTACAATTTTTTTCTTTCTTAGTAGAATGAAAGAAAACTAATTTTATCACACCACCACTATGATAAATATTGTTTGTAAGAAAAAATTATGAGAGCATAAATGTGTTTCCCAACGCCATTATTTGTTAGACCGAGTTTTAAAGTTATGAAGAGGGTGTGCGCAAAATATAATTATTATAGGAATATATGGAAACCATGTGTATAACCATCAATTTTGGATGCCATAATTGTACTATTTTTGTAAGAATGGACGTTGTTTATGTTAGTATAAATAATTATCCATACACTAATATATGTGATTAAAATGTAATTGTAATATTCATTGCAATATAATCTATGGATATTACACTAATTCATGCACACTTATCCACACCCTATTTATAGGGAAGAGTATCAATCAAGCTATTTCTTTGATTGAATTCCATTATAATAGCATAAAGAAAACTTATTCTCCAAAATTACTCTCATAACACTGTAGCCTTTTACTAATCTTCTTAAGAGCATACATATTTTAGAGAGTTTGTTGTATAAGTGTGGATAATAATTTTAATGATGAATTTATGGTGGTGATTTTAATCTAAAAAGGCAATCACACTATCTATGTTCTATATATGTGTGTGGTGTCTTAATTTTAATATTTTATTGATTTATCATATATGCATATATGTTTGTATACCTTATGGTTGTTTAAAATGATTTTGAAGAATACCAAGTAACTTTAATATAGTATCAAATAAATAGAAGCTTCACCTTGTATTGCACGAGTTTAAATATACAAATTACATTTTTTCTGCTAATTTAGATCTATTGTAACTTTCAATTTTTTCACAAGTTTCAATATTGATTTAGTGGCCTACTACAAATAACCAATCCTATGCTCTCTCATTTCTCTACATGGGATCTATGTTGATTAGAAATTGGTGATTGACGTGGAGTACTAAGAGTTGCATAGGTTAGGGCTATGTTCTAGTCATTATAAACTCACAATTATTGTTGTTATAAAAAAAAAAGTGGAACTCAATTTTACCTAATCCATGGTGTGAAGGGTAATGTCCCACTAATCAATCCATCATAAAACACTAATGCAAAATTTAGCTTTAATCTACCTCACAATATATAGGAAGAACCTATGATTTTATTATTATTTTCCAATTGGAACCCTTTCAATAGTTTGATCATATGGTTCATAGGTAAGTAGTTAGCCCCATGTTGATACTTTCTACATACCTCAGAGATAGGTTAGTGTAGACATAGGAACAATAGAATCTTTCATACTTAGCATCCTAAAAAAAGGTCTAGTTCCCTATTTACAAACACGGTAAGTATATCAGAAAGCCTACACATCAAATCATAGGGAGGTCACTTAGTAAAAAAATTCTAAAATACACGTGATCACAAGCTTATGAATATTACCTCTTATGTTTAGGATTTACCACTACATACTCTCTTTATTAGGGCTCCCTTTTACACCATTACCCCTGTTTTATATTGATATATTGGTGCAAAAAATATAAATATAAATTATCACTTGTATGATTGCATGTGTTAGATAACATCTTACCAAGGTGACCCCTTGTGGATAAAATACTCCCTAACCTAGTAACTCCTCAAAATTTTGTGCATATTTGGATGTTTTGCACACTTTTTTGTATCCATATTTAGATGCAAAATTATTAGAATAGTTTTTGTATAGAAATGTTGTTTAATTATAGTGTATATATTTTTTATTTTTGAAGATAGAATTTTGTTAAAAAAAAATGAATTGTTAGTTTCAATTTAAACTTGTTCCAAATCCATGTTTTTATAAACCTAGATTGTCATATAGTTTCAAATACCATATTTTTTATACATGACCAAATATTTTTAATGATGCGCCATTTTTATTTTCTATCCAAGGTGATCATTTTGGCATGTTTTTTTAATTTTTCTGAAAAAAATCCAATTTTTTTTGTAGGGATGCAATCCAAAAGTTATTAAATATAATTTTGTTTTCATGTGAAAATTATACCATTATGATCCTTTTGTCGAGATGGTTATTTTAACACAAATATTTTCAAAAAAAATTCTATAGGTTATATTGGAGTTTGAAATTGCACTGTGTGGATTGGGTGAAGAGATGATGAAAAGTGAGTCAATTGTAGCAAGTGGTTCTCTTCAACAAATTAAGTTTGACTTAAGAACAAAAAATATGAGAAGGGAGTCACTTCAATACTTCTTCTAGTTCTGCAAGGCCAAGTGGAGATATAGGGAAAATTTGAGTGGCGAGGTTTCGTAAACTCGCAAATATTATGGATTTTGGAAATTGGAAATGGAAAAATTTTAGCAGTCGACTGCCACCTATTTCGCTTTAAATTTTGGCTGACAAATCATTTGTATGCATGTATTTTTCCCACGTTTTCAATCAAAATGTGCAAATATTCACCGAGGTATAATACATAGCCTAGGAGGTTGCAAGGGGGGGTACCCCCCTTGTAGGGTCCAGGGGGCCTACCCCCCCCCCCCCCCCCCCCCCCCGATGGGGGATCTTTGGGCTGTGTGTTCGGGTGGGGGTTTGGGGGCAGTGCCCCTGAAAGCCACATTTTATATGTCTATTTCTAGGGGACACGACTGTCTATTTCTGAAGAGACGAGTGTCTTAACTACATAACATACACAGGATGGATGGTTGTCTTAACAACATGACATACATGGGATAGATGACCGAACAACATGGATGCATCCAACACAGGTCGGATGGCAGACCAAAAAGGCTGGACATATGACTAATGGATTCCATCCAATGCAAAGGTTAGACGGTTTTCCAATGCATGTTAGACAACCAACCAACATGGATGCATCCAACATAGATCAGATAGTATACAAACAAGGTTGGATTGACGATTAATGAATTCTGTCCAATGCACAGGTTAGATGACCATCCAATGTAGGTTAGATGACCAAACAACATGAATTTCATACAACAACAAACATACGTCCATCCAATACACATCCAACTATACGAAACCATCTGAAAAAACACCCTACCAAATCGCCTTTGCCACAAATAATTTTTTTGTAGATTCACCAACCATTCTACAATAATTTTTCAGAGGGGGGTCTTAAAATGAACCTTAAGGAAATACCCTAGCAATTATATCACAAAATGAGCTCAAACACACATTATATTTTTCCACAAATGCAACCTCCTTGACTGAGCACACAATTAAGTTACTTATAACATAGTCAGACATTTGCATGAAAATACACAAACTTAAATTTCTTTAATGAAGCAATATACAAATTTCCAAGACTTTTTGGTTTTCTAATAGACATTTAAATAAATACAATGAATATCCTAGCATGTATGAAGTCAAGTTTATAGTAGAGAGGCCTTTAAAGGTATGCAAGATGAAACAAATGTCTTAGAGGGGAAAATACAACAAGCTTTAATAAAATAGGGGGGTTAATCATTACAAATTCAACATGTTCCTTTTCTATTGGGACACATATTAAAATATTTGATGAAGGAATAAGAAATAAAATTCAGATGCAAGAATTTATACAATTTTTATAAGCTCCTCACAATGCAGATAAATGCCAAATCCCATATAGCAAGTTTTAATTATTTATCAAATTGATGCAATTAAGAATATAAAAAACTAGCAAATTTACAATATTGAAAAGTGTAAATGAAACTATAATTCTACAAGGATTTTATATTTAAATGATTTATTGATTACAAATCAAACCTATGAACCTAATTACCAAGTGGAGATTGTAATAATATGAGTTAATATACTTTATACTCAAATGATAGTTTCCTTTCTAATCCACTATCTTACTTATAACTCAATCAATTATGAAAATCTAACATCTCTTATATTTGAATTACAACATCCTTGAATTAATCATAATTATTCATAACTCAACACCTAAAACATGGCTAAACTAAACACCTAGAGAATAAAAAATTGAACAGATCAAAGATATGGTAAAAAAGGACAAGATGGAAGATGATTGAAGACTCCAAAACTTCATTCATTTATACACATTTCATAACTTTCCAAAATTAGAAATGGAGGAAATTCATATTTGAGAAGTACTAATGAGAGAGGAGGAATGAATAGTTGTAGACATTAAAATTTTGTAAATTTTCCTTGTGTAATACAATTTTTTACCATGCATCCTTGCCCAGAAAAATTATCACATTGATAATCCAATCTCCTCATCTCTCTATCCATTGTAGAACTTGTGAATGTTTACACTATGATATGTCATTAATTATAGGAATAGTATTCAATCAAAGTAACATAAAACATATAATTTCCATGCTACAAATCTCAATTTATCTTTTCATCTATTTGGTTCAAAAAGGTAGATAAGGGTTGAGATGTAGGGATTGGTCTTAGATGACATGTATGGTCATGATCCTTCACAATCACTGACTCTAATTTCAATTTAAAATCATTATTTGAGTCATTTCGTCATCCTAATTAGAATGCATCACCTATGGAAGGTTATATAATCAAGTCAATATCACTTTATAAGTTAACTGATATTCTCACAAGATACTATTGTAAACAACATTCCAAGAGCACTCGAAGTGTTTCTGAGTCTTCCTAAATCAACTACACATTAACTAGAGCACTCCTTACTACAATTCTGAAGCACTCAACTAGGTGAAAGTGTCTAGATTCATCCAATTCCAAGCATGTAAAGGTCATAAAGCCATGTCTTAGCAAGATAAAAGGAACTCTAAGTATTACACAGGGGTTTAAATAAAAATGGTTCGGTCATGTAGACAAGGAACACTAAATATCACTACTACTATGTTAAGTATGTTCTATAGTACGCAGTTAGACCTATATCTTCTATCAAGAGACATAAATGATTCCCTAGGGGCCTAGTTACATATACGCACTTACATGACAACCTAGGAGAAATGCATGAGGATTGATCTTAAAATGAGGGTTTATATTGCAACAATTGGATTGGTTCATAAATTGGTATTCTAACCACAAAGGGTATTCCAACCTCAAATACACACACATATTTTTCTCATTTGATTTTCTAATTCTTTGATTAAGGTCTCTGCAAGATGTTATCGTTTCTATCTTATTGTAGGTTACTACATGTCATCTCAAAGGTGTGCGAGAAAGAGTGACATAAAAAACATATTCTTTAGACAAGGGAAGCAAATAAAGCATTACAGATATAAACTATCAAAGGGTATGAAACCATACAACTCCATGTCATGATCATGCAATTCCAGTCTAGACTATCCAACAGTGTTACAGTTTTACCGCTACTCATTTTCCAGTTCCATAACTTCAAATGTAGAATCTTCAATTCTAAATCCTTCTATTTCACTTCCTTACACATCCATAACATTCCTAAAACATCTTGAATAGGCTAATTTAATCCCTTCTCTCATGTTTTGAGAAAGTACTTATCATTTTTTTGTATAATTTCATTTTTGAATGCATTATTATGATTGTCTATAAATGATGTTGGAATTTGATTAAGAAAATATAGGATTTAGAAATGCCTAAATCTAATTGCAATGCAGCAGTATATAAATAAACAATGACGTACAAAATTTGACTCAAGAAAATAAGCAATTAAGAATTAAAACCCTAAGTGCAAAGAGGAGATAGGAGAACTTAATTGATTCGTAAATAATCCTTAATTATGCCATAATGACAAACTGATGAACAGAGGGAGGATACTGTCGTACTGAAACCCAGTAAATTGTGTGACTGCAATATCTTCCAGGAATGGGGTTCCTAGAATGGGTTAGGGGTGCATGTGAGTGCTACAGACCTGCTTTGGGCACCTGTGACTACTCAGAAACTCAAAAAAGTAGCTTCAGAGAGTCGTAAGATGTTTATTGTCCTTTGTTTCTTATCACTAGTGTGTTGCACCAAATTTGTTTATGTCACTAATAACCTGCAATGAAGAAGTGACCTACAAAACCCTTAAAATCACATAAAATCCCAAAAATAAAATAATGCAAATGAGGGGTCGGACTATCCTTAATTGTCAAATGAGTGATCTTACAATTGAGAATTGCACTACATTTTAGATTCAATTTAATTCTATGTGTGTGTGAAGAGATTATGCCCTGGGTGGCTCTTGTGTGAGTAACACTTGATAGCAAGTAATAACTATGTGTAGAAAATGTAGATAGATGTGTCCATGAAAGAATTAACTTCCGCTCCTATGAAGTGTATGCAGAACAATGCAATCCTTTTCCCTTGTGTGGATGTTAGATGGATGTTTGAATGATTTTGATATGCCTTTGGATGCAACCTTAGGTGGTGATAGTTAATTCTTAGTTCTTGGTCCTTTATTATTGCCACATAGCTTTATGTTTATTTTATTCCCTTTCTTGAATTTCGTAGGTAACCCTAAAAAGGATGAATACCAAAAATATAAGATGCCCAAATGGCTAGAAAGGACCCAAAATATGTCAACAAAGTACAAAGAGGTTAGGGGCACCCAGAGGGGATGGGGCACCTCGTGCTGGTGTCCTTGATGGGTGTTGGTGTCTAGAGTGAGAAATTTCAAATTGTGAAAAGATAGACTAGGCTAGAAGGAGCACAAGATCAACAAAAGCAATAGAATAAGAAAAGATGGCCAAAGACATGGGTTAATGAGTACTTTTCTTACTTAGGAATCATATGAATAGTAGTATGTGATCATGACTAAATAGATACCCAAAGTGCATGATTTAGTATCTACATTTATTTATGTTGTTAAGTGAATGATCGATAACATAAAGTAGATAAGAGATGCATACATGACAACCATGTATATTGATAGTGAAAAGCACGCGGAGAGACAAGGGAAAGCATGGAGTGATAAAAATGTGAAGTGTGGAAACTAGAGAAGAGAAAGTGAATAATAAGTGATGATGATGACCATAGAGAGAGATAGAGAGAGAATATGTGTAGATGTCACTATTATACTTGTTTTTTATGTCGATTGATGTTGTGGTGATGTGACTACCGCTTCCCATAAGGACGGACCTACAAAAGAGAAAAATGAACAAGAATTCAAATGTGGGTATATATATGATCCAAATCTGTAAAAAGTGTGTAAAAGTATGTAATAAAATGAAAAAGGAACATGTGCACCTGATTTGTGATGATTAAAAAGTGTATAAAGGATCATGAAGATGATGTAAAAGAAGGAGTTTTTGGGTGATCTCATGCCAAGACATGGAAGAAGTGTAGGGAGAAAAGTTTGGTATCATCCTCCAACGTTTAACTACTTCCCACAATGTAGAACACCATTACAGATGATGTGTAAAAATCCAAACTGTTTCAAATAGTTCTGATCCAACACGAAAGTAGAAAATGTTGTGTAGTGCATGCATTCCGATTGTTAAGGGTTATGTGTCATGCAAAATCCTATGTGTGAATTGATGCAAACTAAAAAATGTTGTGTGACTATTCCCTGGTCACATGCATCCAAGAAGGGTCAAGGGCACCCGATCGCTACTTTTCGGGTTTGAGCACTGGTGACTATGTTGTACTGACTCTTGAGGACCCAAGTCAAGATCTGGATCATTAATGAGACTAAAGAGTGTGTTGAACTATATTGAATTGTGACTCTAGACTCATGTATGGGGTGACTGATTCACCCAATGATGCTGCCTCGTTTGGGGTGCATGTGACGTCACTGGGGAATATGCAGCTCAAAGGAGGATGAATCACTGAGCTTAAAATAATTCCTTGTAAGGGAGGATTTTTCTTGGTAGAAACCAAGGCCCACATAAACAAAAATGGTGAGGAGACAAGTGTTAGTACAAGAAATATAATCACTCATGTAAAAGATAATGTGTAAGCCAAGCATGTAAAAAGATAGTGTAAACACACAAGAAGATAAAGTAGACCATGAAAAGTTGATTTCAAACATGGGACATCACTCATGATGTCACAAGATAATCAAGGCCGTAGTGGTTGCAAGCATATAGACAATTAGAGAACAAGCAAGACATGGGGCAAAGCTCACAAACAATGATAAACAAGAGCAAGCAATGTAATAGACAACCATCAAATCATATAGACCTGTAAGATAAATGTTGCACATGAAGCACCCGTTATCATGTTAGAAAGATAAAATACATGTTAAAAAGTGAATAATCTGATATAGTAGAGTGTTATGAAAAATTAAAAAATATCACCTGTAGTGTGTGTAAAATTGGATGCCCATAGGAGCCATTGTGAGACTAGTATAAGGTACTATGCCAAGTATCCATGTTACTTGTAAATATATGTGTAAATCCTGCAATCACAACTAGAAGGAAAGTGAAGGCGCATTTGTGTATGATAGATGACATACAAAGTATTACCTAGCATATGTAAAAAGTGTACATGTAATGAGTAAATGTAAGCAAGAATAATTGCGACCAAGATATGCAATATGTTGTGGATGAGATGGAATGGAATGTAGTGTGAGTGTTATAGGAGCATCATTTCCTCTAAGTGAATACAGATGAGTATGTATATGATGAGTTTAATTTATACATGCCCCTTAGAAGTCAAAAATGAACTGTAAAACAAGAGTGTGTCATAGAGAAATGGTTTGAATGTGTGTGGTAAAAATATGTGAGCAATAAAAGCATAGAGCATAGCGAGTGAGTGTTGAGTGAATGCATGACTGTGGTAAGTTCCATGTGAGATTTCGACCCTCAGAAATCGAGTATGGACTATAGAACTAGAGTGCATCATAGGGTAATGACCACAACGTGTAAAAGTAGATGCAAGAAAGATATATCGTGAATGCATAGAGTAGATAATGTGTAGAAAGAGATGAATGCATGTGTAGTGTGTAGTGTGTAGTGTGCAGTGTGTTCCCTCAACATTCAAGTGTGAACTAGAGCACGAGAGTGCATCATCAGGTAATGAAGATACAAGAGTGTATTAAGATGTGTATGATGTGTGTGAGAGACTAGAAGAAAAGTAAGAAATGAAATGATAGAAGTGTGAGACATATGATAATGCTAGAAGGGGGGAGAATAAGTGCAATGACCCCAAGTGTGCCAATGATGGATATTTAGGAAATGATGTGAGAGATATCTTTCCATTTTGGGAGAGCATTGTTTATGTCATGCTAAGAGTGAGGGCCAACAAAATAGTAGGACCATGAGATGGTGGTGGAATTTGAAATGTGTCTTGGCCATCAATAGAAGGAGTAGTTTCTTTGATAAAATGAATTGGAAATGGAAGTGGATTAGGATGGGGAGGAATCTTGAATGGTGGTAACGTAGGTGGGATTGATGAAACTACAAAATACTTGATAGGAGAAGAGGGTGGAATGATTTTGAGAGGTGGAATGATGTGAGAGGAGGAGGTGATATATTGATTTTGAGAGGTGGTTGCTTAGGCGGCTCTTGACTTTCCGTAGAAGGAACCTTAGAGATGATGGCATGATGCTCATTAGATATAAGAATCATATTTAGGAACCCATTGAGATGTAACAATTAGAGAGGACCATGTAACATGATGTTGTGCAATGAATGAGATAAAACCTTTATGCTCAAGATGATTCATTCTTCATTGTAAACCATATAAATCATTGTAATTATGTCCATTAATTCGATGATAAGTGAAAAATGGAATACCTTGATATTCAACCAGATAATAAGGAGGAT
Source organism: Taxus chinensis (assembly GCA_019776745.2). Classification (NCBI taxonomy): domain Eukaryota; kingdom Viridiplantae; phylum Streptophyta; class Pinopsida; order Cupressales; family Taxaceae; genus Taxus; species Taxus chinensis. The sequence continues at coordinate 113,793,229 of CM034146.1, forward strand.
ACCAATGAGTAGCTAACAAACTGATCAATTGATGACTGAGGAGCTTAGTAATAATGTCATGTTGTTTAGCATTGTGATCAAACATGAGAGGCTCTGGTAATGACAAGACTTGAGGCTCACTGATATGAGCACATGTAGAAGACATAGAATGAGAATGAGAAGAATAACTAGCATGATCCTGAGAAGCATTATTAAGATCTTGGATTTCAAATTTTAAAGATGTAATCATGGATTCCATAACCTGAAATTTATCTTGAAATAAATAATGTAAATCTTAAATAGACTTGTAAATTGATGGATTGGTAATATAATTAATGTATTCATCAGAGTGATGATCGAATATGGCATTGAATTGTGAAGGCAACATATTGATAAGGAGATATTTAGTCATTAGGGTTTGGTGAAGATCATATTTACAAAATGGTTGTATTTGAAGCAATTAAAGCTCAGAGACTTGATAGACCTGTTATGGAAAAATCAAAGTACCCCTGATTACATGCAAGTGATTAGTTGAGGAATTTAATGGGATTTTTCAAACAAGGAGTTATCCCAAAGTGTGTTAATTTAAAATCATTATAACCCTCCGGAGAAAGGTTGGCTTCCTGTCCTAACCTATGTCCAACTACTCCAAAGTGCAGAGAGTTGCAAATATAACCCTATTTCTAGGGAGACAGAGATAGAGAAAAGACATGAAAATTAAAACCTACTCTAAGGTAAGGTGATGCACCAAGGAGTGTTGAACAACATGCACAATAAACACAATAGTACCATAACCTTGTAATGAAAACAATAACCTTACATGCAATGAAATATCATAAGTGTGCAATAGAATTTAGAAAAGGGTTTGAAACATCCACAAATATGATTTTATTGCTCTCAAATTTGATACAATACATCACATTTTGGTCTGAAGGCATATATTTTACATTACAATGTCTAGGAGGGAGGTTTGATATCTCCACAAAATCTCTTGCATACAAGAAGAAGAAGGGAGGGGCATATACAAGGTGTCCAACCCTTTACAATGAGCCCCTCCTTACAATATATATGAAGAATGAGAGAAGAGAGAGAGAGAGAGAGAGAGAGAGAGAGAGAGAGAGGAATTCAAAATCTTTCTTCAACCACTAAAAAATACATTAAAATCACCTATAACAATTATGGGTGCCACTACAAAACCCATACCCCCATGTAATTTTCCTTGTTGGGGAAGAAAGGAAGCCCATGCCTTCATCATTTTGGTAGGTGAGAAATCAGGAAACATTCCTCTAAAATGGCGGACTATGTTTCTTCATTTTAAAATACTTCACCTTACTAAAATTAAGAAAACTATTTGTTGTTGTGTAGAGTACACTGAGAGATTTTCAAAAAGTCATATTTTGTGAAAATCTAATCTCCCAGTCAAAATTTATGGCCATCTGAAGATGAGGGTGCCATATTGCAATAAATGCGAGTGGTTGATCTACCTTTTTGGGACCTTTACCTGCATCACACCCTCTGAAAATATGAAATTTTAGATTTTCATATTCAGAGATTGGGTATTTATACTTTATAGATCGTTTTCATTGTTCACCTTCATGAGCTCATGAAATCTCATGCAAAAACCCCAAAGTCTGAATTTGAAAGCCCTACGTCCAAAATTTGGACTTCGGGTTTTGGACCTTTGTGTTTTCGGGCTTGGGTTTCAGAATTTTGGGGGTTCGAGTTTCACAATTTTAGGGGTTAAGGTTTCGGGACTTCAGGGGTTCAGATTTCAGGATTTCAGGGGTTTAGGTTTCAAGACTTCAGGTACTGTTCATTCATACGGGGGACACATTTCTCTGAAAACCTGAAAGCCCAAAGTCTGAATTTTAGACTTCAAATTTTTGACCTTTTTTCCTCCCCTCGTATCACATTTCATTGCTCGACCCTCCTGCCAACCCTAAACTCTTGAATGTCTTAATTTTGAATTTTGGACTTCGAACTTTGATGTCCTTTGGACCTTTTGAGCTCCTTGATTCAGAATTTTTACCTAGAAAATTTGAATGCTTCCACATCCAAAGAAAAACTCTTTGGGATCCAAAGTGCCTCATAAAACATGCATCCCACTAAATCCTAATGCCTCAATACTTTAACTCGCTCAACTCGAGCCCGAAACATGAGCTCCCATGGCCGAATTGATCCTTCTATTTTCTCTATGCGAGGTCATGTTTGTCCAATTTTGTCTGAGGGGAAAAATTGGATAACAAGACCTTATGGACCATGATATAATAAAAAGAAAGATCCAAGATTATTCAAACGCAGGTTCACCAAATGATTAATAAAATATAAGATTTATAAATTCCTAAATCTAATTGCAATGTAGCAGTAATTAAATAAAACAATGAAGTACAAAATTTGACCCAAATAGATAAGTAATTAAGAATTAAAACCCTAAGTGAAAAGAGGAGATATGAGAACTTGGCCAATTCACAAATAATCCTGGAATATGATGCATTAATAAATGGATGAATAGAGGGAGGAGACTTCCACACTGAAACCCAGTAAATTATGTGACTGCATGATCTTCCTAGACTGAGGCGTCTGTAATGGGCCAGGGGTGCCTGCACGTGCTACAAACCTACTCTGGGTTCCTATGAATACTCAGAAACTCATAAAACTAACTTCAAAGGGTCATAAGATGTAGGTTTTCCTTCACTTCTTGTCATTAGTGTGTAACACAAAGCTCTCTGATGTCGACAACAACCTACAATGAAGAAATGACCTGTAAAACCCTCAAAAGTACATCAAATCCAAAAAAGAAAATAATGCAAATGAGGGGTCAGACTGTCCTTAACTGTCAAATGAGTGATCTTAGAACTGAGTGTTGCACTACATTTCAAACCCAATGTAGTTCTATGTGTATGTGTGTGTGTGTGAAGATATTTTTCCCTTGGTGGCTCTTGTGCGCATCTGTATACAAAAAATCATACACTTTGGGTAACTATTTAATCTTGATCACATACTACTATTCATATGATTCCTAAGTAAGAAAAGTACTAACTAACCCATGTCTTTGGACACCTTTCTTTGTTTTTTGTTTCCTTGCACCCTTACTTGCTCAATATTTCTCTTTATACTTTGGAATTTATCATCCTGGACACCAACACCTAGCTATAATGCTAGTGTCAGGTGCCCATGACCTAAATATATTTTTTTCACACTTTTCAAGTTCTTTTTAATCATTTGAGCATCTTATTTTTTTGGTAGTTGACCTTTTCAGGTTTAATTATGAAATTCGAGCAAGGGAATCATATAAATATAAAGTTATGTGATCATAATAAAGGACCAAGCACTAAGAATTAGGTATCACCACCTAAGGTTGCATCGATTAAGGATCGAAGAGTTCCATTGTATACATCTAGCACCATCTAAGGGACACAAGGGCTGGTTATTCTATATACACTTCATAGGAGTGAAGTTCATTCTATTTCATGCACACATATATTACATTTATTTACATCTAGTTACTTTACTCGCTATCAAGTGTGACACGGACAAGAGCCACTTAGGGCACGATTCCACACACACACACACACACACAAAATTACATTGGGTCAAAGATGTAGTGCAACACTCATTCATAAGATCACCATTATGACATCTTAGGACAATTTGACCCCTCATTCTACACTTTTTTTTTTAGGATTTGATGTCTCTTTGAGGGTTTTGTAGGTCATTTCTTCATTACAGGTTTCTAGCAACTTTGGAGATCATTGTGAAACCTCATAGTGACCAAAGGTGAATAATATAAAATACCTCATGACCACTCAAAGGAGGTTTTTTGAGAATTTATGCAAACATAGGCACCTAAAAATAGGTCTAAGGCACCTGTAGGCACCCCTATCTTTCTCCAGGTTCCCCAGTCAAGGAAGATCATCAGCTCACACACTTTTTTGAGGCACTGTGTGACACTTCTCCCTCTCTATTCATCTTGTCAACACTTCAACACAATTCAAATTTCACTAAAAACTAGCTAAGGCTCTTCTTAAGGTTTTTGCAACTAGGGTTTTGTTGGTGCCCATTTTGATCCTCTGTCATTTTTCCATGTTTCCCCTTTGCTCTTTATGCTTTGAAACAATTTTTCCTCATGAAATTGATGATGTGAAGTTGTAGCTCCATTCTTGTGCATTGGATTGTTTGCAAACTCATTACCTTGCCCTAATTTACTAAGGAGAAGTGCATTTTTGCCCTGTTTCTGAGAAAAAACAGCTTTGGATTCTCCCATCCTTCGCATTTGGTGAAAAAAACAACTTGTGTCTGCGTTTGAATTCTTTGAGTTGGTCATTTTTTCTTCGTTTTTCCACCATTTTGAAGGAATCTTTAATTTTTCCCTACGTTTTACCCTAATTTTTCCCATTCAAACGCCTCTTCCATTTTTCCCATGTTTTCTTGGCCTTTGGAGCTTGAAATTATTCGATTTATACTTATTTGCCCTCAAAAATCTCTTGCCATGGTCGTAAATTGCTTTGAATCACTTTCCATTTTTCCTTTGATAAAAAATTTCTTCACCCACGAAAGAAAAATTGATTTTGGGTGTCATTGGCAATTTCTGCATTTTTTTATGGTCATATGGGCATCCTTTTCTTGTCAAATTTTAGCTCAAAAATCTTCTCCTAGCATGGCCGTTTGTGATTGGACAAGGTTTGGCAAGTCTAGTCAAGTAACTTAGCATTTTTTGTGTTTTTGGCAAAATGTCTAAATTATCCCCATAAGTCCGTAGGCCCTCAGCAAATCAGGGGGTGCCATATGGTAGTTAGAAAAGTCAAAACAGTGGAGGGGTGGAGCTGCAGAGGCATGGTGGAAATTTTTCCTTTAGTGAAAAGGAGTTAAAATATGAAATGAGAGCGCATGCCCCTCGGAAAATCATAGGTAGACACGTGTCACATTTGCATCAAAGGAGGGGGATGCGGATTGGTAGAAGACTTAGAGATCTTTTGTCTATTTTGGCAAAAGATATGAAAATGTAGGAATGAGCCGAAACCCCGTAGCGAATCACATAGAGACACGTGGCAGGGTAAGAGGCGAAACTTCGGGCCTCAGGGGGAACTTGAGATTTTTTCTCATTTTGGCATAAAGGGTTAAAATTGCAAAATGAGGCCACAGCTCCATCAATGGTCAATATTGAGCCACGTGTATGGCTCAGATCAAAATAAGGGATTCCAGAGCATCGGGTCTTTGTGGGAAATTTAGCTTTTATCCTATAAAGGTAAGAAATCAAAAGGAGGAACATAAGCCTGCCACCAATTAGTGATCGACACGTGTTTGGGATAGAATCGGAGGTGCGGGTCTGCGGGGATAAATTTGAAAATTTTCCTTTTTTCCAAAAAAGGTAGAAATATGTAGAATCGGTCCACGATTCCACTGGGACCCGTACATTGGGACACGTGTCAAGCCCGTTTTCAAAGGGCGGAGGGGCAGAGAAAAATGTCAAATTTTTACATTTTTCCAAAAATGTTAAAATGTCAAAAAGTGATCCCAAGCCCATTTCCAATCACATTGTGACACGTGGAGGGCTCAGATTGAAGGGAGAAAGGCAAATCAACGGTAAATGTGCATTTTTTAGTTTGGCCGCCATTTGAGCTCTAGGAAGTTTGGAGATGCGGTTTTTGCATCAATTTTCACCAAATTTTTGGTGAATTCATGTCATTTTTGCCTTCAAGGATCAATGAAATCAATTTGAAAATTCAATTTGTAGATCTGAGGTACTTTTGAAATGAAATTTTGTTCAGGCTCAAGCAAAAATGTGAAATACCAGATCAAAAAGTTACAGAGGAAAATTTGGAAAGTGTAAAGGTGAAATGATGGAAGAGGAAGATGTTGTGAGCGCCAAAGGAATAATACATGATCCCATGACAAGGAATGATGAAGATTTGTAATAATTTTCTTTTTTGAATGCCTGGCATCTCCTCCTCGTAAAATTGGTTAAGTGTCACTTTCAAAAAGTCATGAGTGAATTTGTAACAAACTAAGATGCCATAAGATATTATTTTCTTGGGAAAGAAGGACCAAATGTAATAGAGAGATATATAATACATGTTTTGAGACATGCAAAGAGGTCGGGAGTTCATTTTCACAAGAAAATTTTGAGAAAATTTCATCTTCTGAGAAAACTTTTAGAGAAACCAGGTTAACTTCCTCTGTGTCAGATTTTCATTCATGTTGAGTTGGTTACAAGTGTATAGCCATCAAAAAGATCTAAGATTGTTTACATAACTCTCCCCTGGTGATGAATCTGATAAACTTTGAGTTAATTTGTGTTAAATCTATGGAAATTTTGTGTTTATTTCATTTCAAAATGTCTGCAAGTAGTTGTTCTAGTTCCTATTGCAATCTTTTATCAAAATCTATCTAAATCACACAAGTCTCAATCCTTGTTATAGTTTAGTGGCATCTGCAATTTCATTTCCTAGAAGAGCTTTCATCTGGGAATGAAATAAATGATTTAAAATCACGTTTCTTTAATCTATTGATAGAGATTGTTTGTAAGCTTTCGGGTGTACCTTAGGCATGTTTTATCTTATATTTTGATGTTTTATTGGGTTTTCTAACTCGAGCCTTCATGTTAGAATCTCAAAGATTGTGTGAAAAAGTGCAAATTTGGGTCTCCATATTTCTCAAACCCTGGTGGCCATAGGGTTTATTATTCATATTTATCCTCAATAATCGTGGTACATCATGGTTATAAATCTCATGGATCATTCTAATTATTTATATCTCTTGTAAAATGTTACCCACACTTTCTTTGATGCAAAATACCACCCCTCTAATTAGGTCCATGTTTATCTTCTTTGTAAGGAACAAGTACCACTTGTTGATCTAACACATGCAGATGCTTAGGATTCTCACTCAAACCCCTATGATGGTTATACTTAGTTAATAATTATCCAACATCCTACATTAATAGATATACAATTTTAATATATTCCTCATAAGTGACAACATCCACCTCATTTCGATTCTCCTCCCATGGCTACTAATGTTAACATTGTCATAACTCGTTTTACTAAGCAGCCCATTAGAAGTAACCCACCCTTTCCTACCCTACCTATGGCACCTACTACTAAACCTAGTGATATTTTTGAGGGGTTTTATATATTAGATCAATTAAATAATAACCCCCACTAATATCTCTTTTCTCTATTTACTACAAAAGGAACCTATCTAGAAGGACATATAATATGAGATGTTATAGTCTATTAAATTATCTTCCTCTATGCAACCTACTACATTTGCTTCTATCATGGACACATTTAAATTAATATATACAAAAATAATTTTTATCCTGACAGATATCCCACCTATAATTAGTAAGTATCCTTGTACACCTCTTATAGTGACTGCACAAATTCATGGTTTCCTTATCAATCAAGTCTTGATTGATAATGGCTTTGGTCTCAATACTTTTTGTAGTTAATTTCTTAAGAAAATGAGAATTTTTATTCATTTGGCGTACAAAAATATTATGATTGTATGGATTTTTGATAATTTACCCAATATATATTAGGCACTATCAATCGTAATCATTTAGTGGGCCCCAAGAGGTTCCCCACTACCTTATATATAATGGAAACATATCTACATTACAAACTTCATCTAGGTCACTTAAATTCATGATATGTAAGCAGTCCCATCTATTGTTCATCAATGTATCATATTTATACATGATTTATGTGAGTATATTATGGCTCCTGACCCAAAACCCCTTAAATATTTCCAAGCCAAAACCTCTTCTTCTTAAATCCCATTTATCACTCATGTAGACACTCAAATTAAATAATTTACACTTTGAAAACTCTTAATTTAACTATGCACTCTTGTTATCACCTCGACGATCACCCGACTAAATGAACTTATGATCCAAGTGTTGCACTACATTTCAGACTCCATGTAGTTCTACATGTGTGTGTGGATAATAGTTCCCTAGGTGGCTCTTGTGCAAGATGCACTTGATAGCGAGCAATAGTTAGATGTAGAAGATGTAAATAGATTTGTGTATCAAAAAATGAAATTCCCCTCATATGAAGTGTATACAAAAGAATGAAATACCTTGTCCCTTGAGTGGATGTTGAAACGATGCTTTGATGCTTTCAAAATGAATGTGGATGAAAACTTAGGTGATAGTAATAGATGATTAGAGATTGGTCCTTTATTATGGTCACATAGCTTTGTATTTATATGATTACCTTGTTTGAATTTTGTAATTAACCACTAAAAGGCCAACTACAAAGAAAACAAGATGCCCAACAACTAGAAAAGACCCAAAAGATGCAAGCAAGATACAAAGAGGTCAAGGCACCCAGAGGGGACGAAGGCCCCTAGGTGTTGGTGTCTAGACTTAGAAAATCTGAAGTAATGAAGGTAAGTCTAGGAAGTGGGGTGTGTAAGACCAAGATGAAAACCAAAAAGAAAGAAAAGAGGCTAAAGACAATGATTAATTAGTACTTTTCTCGCTTCAGAATCATATGAATAGTAGTATGTGATCAGGAATTAGAAATATATCCAAAGTGTGTATTTAGTGTCTACAATTACAACAAAAAAGCAAACTTCCATTGTAGGATCTTGAAGGGTAGATTGATTAGAAACCTAGAAAACATAGAGAGGGCTACCCAATCTGATATTTGGAGAAAATAAAGGGGCTACCATCATTAATGCATGAACCAACATATGAGGAAGGGTTGTAAGATTTATCCAATTAGCCTATGAATTCAATAGAATCAAATGTAACAGAGAATGATGACATTTCAAAATAAGGTAGAATAGTAGAGTTCAAAATTTCAGTCACCTTATTCTCATGATTTACCTCTTCTTTCAAAAATATGAATGCATGGTCCCATATTATGAAAAAAATATAGCTATTTATCACAACAAGTCAATTCTTTCGAGAAAAAATTGGTAGAGCTCAAGAAATTAACAATCCAAATTATTATTTATTTAGTACATTCAAGACAAGTATATAAGCTAAGACTTCTCCTACAACGTGGAGACTAGCTTTAACAACTCTAACAATATTTCCAAAGATATCACAAGTTGATATAAACTTAATGTACAGAAGCTATTCTCTCAACTCACTCCCATAAATATATCTTATGTATATACAATGTGTATCATGAATCACTAACATAAATTATGTAACATTTCCCGTAGTGACATGCTCAACTACAATATTCTTGACTCTTATGGCATGCCCATTCTTGTGGCTCATGATATTGATCAAAATGAAAGGCATATATCACCATCACTCCATGGTTTTTCGCATCTTTACCACAAATCTAGACACGAACAGGAACCCATCTACTTTATGTTCACCTCATGTGTTTCTAGATCACCACGAACCTTTTCAAGATCAACGGTCTACATTACACTCTAGTGATTTTGTTCTCTCTACAAATTTTTTTACATCAGGGGTTTACATAAATAATGAATCTCATTTATTAAAATTGTAAACTACATATGTACTTATTCACCAAAAACCACATTGAAAATATGAGAAACAAGCAAATGAGGACTGATTCCTCATTACCTCAAGCAACCTCTATACATGATCATTGCCATTTTATCTAGAACAATATGGAAAATTACCACTGCCACTAGAAGTTTCCCTTGACTTTATCCGATTTGGAGAAAAATGGAAATGGAATATTGGTGTTATATTTCCCCCTATAATGTGAAATTTCCATTTATTCAATCCTTAAATATAAGATCACTACACAATAGAAAGCAAATATTGAACTAAAAAATATACCACGACCTTATTGTGTGGCCCCATCGGTTATGGCTAATGAGAGGTCGATGTTTGACCTCCAACCTCATGTGTCTCCATCCTCCACTAAATGAAACTTCTTACTCAGTAAATGTGAGCTTGAATAATTGTTTCTACATTGTGATTATTATTTTCTTCCCCATGCAATGTGAAACACATTATTTTATTAGATGTTGGGTTACACCAAAAATGTATCCATAAGGATTTTTTTAAAAATAGATACTTTTTACAACGACTCAAAATTGATAGTTTTCTTTTGATGACTTGATAAATTCGATATAATGACTAACATGACAAAAATGACTACTGATAAGAGGATTCTAATTACGATCTAGTATAATTGACAGACATATTACAAATCATTAAAAAACTACAAACCCTTAGATCATTGACACTTTAACGAAAGCTTTATTTTGACATTTATAAAATAACATAATAAATAGACTATTCTAAACAAAATGATATAATTTGGCTTTGAATATATAGCAATTCAAACATATTACAAGACCATGACAAATATACACTAATACTTTATTGATTTTTGACTCAAAAAAAGTAGGGGTGAAATGACTTAAATATATAAACTTAAAAGGATACTATTATAAATTTATAACCACCAAAAAAATACATTGTATGGACTAAATTAAAGAAAAAAACACCAAACTTGAAATAAAATCATGTGTTCTTACCTCACTATTAACAAACCAAAATAACTATAAACTATAGAACCACATTCAAATGTAAATCCTAAAAATAAAAAACAATATTTTTTCAACTAAACCAATATGGTAACGGGCTAGGCTTATCTCTCACACAAGTTCACACAATAGGGAAACAATATTTTCCATCATGTTGCCATTAGTTTGTCACGTCACCGTTAGTTTTAACGGAATAGGTAACAACGTACTATGCTATTACTTATCCTATCAAATTTTCATTTGCAGTTTTTAAAAAGGAACTAGCGTCGTATTGTTTCAAATGTGAGTGCGCAATAGGATGGTGAGGCACGAGAAATAGGGCGTGGGGGTCATAGGTTCGAGGCCGGCTGGGTGTAAGGCAAGACCACACCGGTCAAAGTTTTGTGTAGGTTCGTGATGACTGCAAACCTACGTGGTGGATAGGCATAGTGATGCTAATGTATGCACATAGTCATACACATGGAGACAAGATTGGCATTGACCAATGAACATGATTCTGCAACAACATTTAGACCATGCACAACATGAATTTAGTTCAATAGTTATGAGCATGAAAGTAATTGAAGTGACACCAGTGAATGGTGCTCATAATTGAATGAATCAATTATGGCCGACGTGCTTTGAAGATAATATGTAGGCTAAGGTCTGAGTAATTGATTCAGAGGAGTCAACATCTACAATGGTCATTCAAAAAAAATGAGAGTGTGCAAATACCACTTTTACATCACAATCTTAGGAAGATTTGTATGGAGTTTAATCATATGGAAGGATAATATTCCTATATGGCCCCTGTAAAGCTCAAAAATATTATAGCACTCTGTATAGATTTCTCCTATGATCTGTTGTTCATCTATATTAGATCAATACACAAATTTATTAACATTTTCTTATTGTATAAGGCACATGTATGGTTTTTGAAGGCTTCCACACGAATGCACATATATATGAATGCTTATGTTTAGAATAAACCAAAAAAATGGAAGAACATGCTTGATCTATATGTAGTGGGAATAAATTAAATGTGGAGACCAATGATTGAAACTAAATCATTAGTCTTCGTGACAAATATATAAGCCAAGACCTCTCCTACAAACATGGATACTCGATCTAACAAATTTAACAATATTTCCATAGATATCACAAGTGAATAACAACATAATCTATGAAATTTATTATCTCAACTCACTCCCATAAATATATCTAATGGATATGTACAACTCGTATATGTTAGAGTAGGTATTTACCTTAGCTCATGTTCACCTAAGTACTTTATTTACCTTTATTGTATTTATCCTCACCCACTTATGTGTGTGGATATTTCATTTATCTTATTTAGATGTTAGGAGATATTATCTAGTTGTTAGGCATAGTTCTTTCCTTGATCTATGGTATTGAATAGATCCTTAATGTTTAGTTCTCTCCTAAATCTATGGTCTTGACTAGTTCTTTGATGACTAGTTCTTTCCTTGATTTATGGCTTGATCTACAACCTTGATTGGTTCTTAGATTGTTATTCTTTGCCTATTTAAGAAAGGCCCATTCTCATTGTATTGGATTGAGTTCCATAATAATATATGATATTGTTGCTCATTTGTTTGCAAAGGTTTATGTAAAGTTATTCTGGTGAATTAATTTCATCTTATTGATCATGATTTTTGATTAGAATCTGTGTTCTTGGCTTGGTACGATCTAGTTATCGTTCTTTTTATGGTATCAGAGCAAGAGATTGTTGTTGACATCCGTCTAGAAGCACACAGGTTCGCCTCAAGATTTGTGCTAGTTAGGAAAGAAACTGTGGAAATATTTTTCTGGGTTTGTTGGATTTATTGAGATCTACACAGTCCAAAAATACTAATTTTTACCAGAAGAAGTAGTTGGATGTGACTTTCGAAAACAAGCGGCACACCCTAAAATAGTAAGTTGCACAACACTCATTGAAATCCTTAGCCCCTGGTCATATGAGGGCTTAAATATTGTGAGTGATTAACTTCAGCCCCCTTTAATTTTATTTGTGTGGTGGAGGAAAAAACATTTTACTTTGTTTTAGAGGTAGCTAAAATAAATAGCAGAGCAAAATATTGAAAAGTTTGTATCTTTTGCTTGGTAACTCAGTTTTAATTGTTGTTTTTTGCAAAAGTGCTTGTTTTTTCGTGCTCTTTCCATTGGAAATATTTATTTTGAGACTTGCACTATAATTATAAAGTGCCAAATATGGAGGAGTGTTGTAATCAATTGTGGACATAATTTTAGGTAAGACCTGTTGATTGAGAAACAGGGACGGAAGCCTGTGTAGATTTTATCAATCTCAATCAGTAAACAGTACATTGAATAGGCTGCAATATTTATAGATATTGCACAGCCATATACATCCAGAAGAATGAGTTGCACAGGTGCAACCAAAAACCAGAATGAATAAGCTTCCAAATCACCCGGGAAACAACAATTAAATAAAAAACAAATATATTGTTTATAACAATATAACAATGTGAATACTGACAAATATGGTTGATTAACCATATAACCATTTAAAATTAATTAAATAATAATCCTATGCATAATTAAATAATAGGATAATATAATTTATCCTAACATTCCCCCCCTTAATTGTGCATTGTCTGGAGAGATGAGGAGAGAAATGCTCTGAACAACTCGAACTTGTCACGTGCAAGTGACTTTGTGAAAATATCTGCTCGTTGTTCAGACGTTGGACAAAATTGAAGCTGGATGTTGTGCTTCAATACATGTTCGCATATGAAATGAACCTGAACTTCAATGTGCTTTGTTCTCTCATGAAAAACTAGATTGCGAACAAGTTTGAGAACACCTTCGTTGTCAACATACATGGTGGTCGGTTTGTCCTATGGTATTCCAAGTCCTTCCAGTATGCGACGTAGCCAAATCGCTTCACAGACAGCTTCTCCTGCAGAACGATACTCGGCTTCGGTGGAAGAGCGAGAAACAAAGTGTTGTTTCTTACTTCCCCATGATATTGGTCCAGATCCCATAAAGAATACAAATCCAGAAGTGGATTTTCTATCATCAATGTTACCTGCATGATCTGAATCCGAATATCCAGTCAAGAAGAAGTTTTCGTTCTTCTTGTATTCTAGACCAAGATCCACTGATCCTTTGAGATATCTCAAAATGCGCTTTGCTGCTTTCCAATGAAAAATTTTGGGTTCTTGCATGAACCTGGATAGATAGCTCACTGCAAAGCTGATATCTGGTCTAGTGTAGGTCAGGTAAATGAGACTCCCAATCAGCTGCCGATAGAGAGTGGCACTTACCTCAGGAGATGGATCTGAACGAGATAACTGTAATCTGTTCTCCATAAGTGTAGCAATTGGTGTGCAATCCATCATCCTAAACTTCTCGAGCGTTGTCTTGGTATATTTCATCTGAGAAACAAAGATGTGATTCTCTTTCTGCCATACTTCCAGTCCAAGACAGTAATGCATAAGCCCGAGATCTGTCATGTCGAATGATCGCTTAAGATCTTTCTTCGTTTCATCAATCATCTTCACTGAACTACTAGTGATGACTAGATCATCGACATAAACTACAACAATCACCATCTCCCCCCCTTGCTTTTTGAGGTAGAGATTGGGATCGTATGGATTTCTGACAAATCCATGTTGTACGAGATGCTCATCAATCTTGATGTACCATGCCCGGGGTGCCTGTTTTAGGCCATACAGAGATTTCCTGAGTCTGCATACCTTTTCTTCTTGACCAGGTACTACATATCCCTCAGGTTGAGTCATGTAGACTTCTTCTTGCAAATCTCCATTCAGGAAGGCACTTTTTACGTCCATCTGGTGAACTTTCCATCCAAACTGAGCAGCTAGAGCAAAGATCATCTTGATCGTTTTGATCTTAGCTGTGGGAGCAAATGTCTCCTCATAGTCAATGCCTTCTTTCTATGCGTACCCCTTTGCTACAAGTCTTGTTTTGCACTTGTCCACTGTCCCATCTGCTTTGTACTTAGTTTTGAATATCCATCTGCAACCAATGGGTTTCTTCCCTGGTGGAAGATCGACAAGCTACCAAGTGTTATTCTTCATCACTGATTGATATTCAGAATCCATGGCATCTTTCCAAGCTTTTGACTGTAGGGCTTCCTGGACTGTAGATGGCTCGTCTGTTTCAATAACTCTACTCATCAAAGCAAAGTTAACTTCTTCTCTTGCTTTACTGCGAGTCCGTGGTCCAGGGGTGGATGTATCCGGTGGAGCATCCAGTCTTGCATCTCGTAATGTGCTTGTACACCATTTAGGCATACGTTGAGCTGTTCCCATGGGTTGTGGTTCTATCTGATCAACACCATCATCCCCATCATCACTTTCATCTTCTGAGGGAACATTTGCTTCAGTTTTTACAACTGGTGAAAAATCTACATCTTGCGAGTTAGGAGGAGGAGTCTCTACTTCCTTCTTCTCAAAAAACTCAACATCTCTGCTTGTGTAGACTTTTCTGGTCTTAGGATCCATCAGTCTGTACCCAAGAGTCTCTTCACTGTATCCAATGAAGATGAGATTTTGTGACTTCATGTCCAATTTCTTTCTGTTCTGTTTGGGTATGTGCATGCTTGCTTTGCATCCGAATACTCTCAGGTGTGCAATGGATGGTTTCCTCTTTGACCATGCTTCTTGTGGTGTAATTCCATCAAGAGCAATTGTGGGCGCTCTGTTTAACAAATACACTGCTGTTTTTGCTGCTTCTGCCCAAAATGTCTTTGCAAGTTCGGAATCATCGATCATGCATCGCACCATTTCCATAATAGTACGATTTCTTCTCTCGACAACACCATTTTGCTGCGGTGTGTGTGGAGGAGGAATTTGTCGACGAATCCCATGAGTTTGTAGATAGTCTCTGAACTCATCACTGGTGAATTCCCCCCCTCGATCTGAGCGGAGAGTTCTGATGTGACGACCAGTTTCTTTCTCAACTACCACTTTGAACTTTTTGAACGTTTCAAAGGCTTCACTTTTCTTGCGAAGACAAAAAATCCACATTTTGCGTGAATAGTCGTCAACACAGAGCATGAAGTACTGGAACCCTAAATGACTTGGTTGCATTGGACCGCACAGATCGGTATGAACCAGGTCAAGTTTTCCATGAGCTCGAAAAGTACTTGTTTGGAATGAAACTCTATGTTGTTTCCCTGCTAAGCAGTGAGGACACTTGTCTGTATCCTTCTGAAGAGATGGTAGCCCATGTACCATATTACACCGGCGAAGTGTGTCGAGATATTTGAAACTTACATGACCAAATCTCCGATGCCACAACTGAGCTGAGGTGGAGTTTTTAGCCACAAGTGCTTGATCATTTTTGTGAATGAAATCAAGTTGAAACATTCTTCCCACATTTGAGGCTTTTGTAATTATTTTCGAGCCTCTGGATTTATCTCGAATCAGACACATTTTCTTGCTGGATTGACTATCAAAGTCAATTTTCAGGTTGTGATCTAGGAGTTGACTGACCGAAAGAAGGTTCTTTGTCAACCCAGGGACATATAGGACATTTGATAGTCTGCAGTTGCGTGAACCAAGGGGTAGAGAAATGTTTCCAATCCCCTGAACTGTATATGAAGAATCATCTCCCAACGAAACATGATTTTTCGATGGCATGTCCGTCATTGAAATAAACCAGTCTCTGTGGCCGGTCATGTGTCGAGTGGCTCCCGAATCAACATACCAGACATCACTAGATGACGTGGATGGTTCACTTGATCGAGCAGTGAACAAGAAGTCTTCATTGTCAGGCTGATCTTGTTGCTCAGCAATATTACCTTGCTGGTGGGGTCTTCTTTTCCAGTTCCCCTTTTTCTACCCATGATAATTGTTTGAATGTCCCTTGTAAGTTTGTTGTTGTTGAGGTCCAGCATTGCTTGATGAACCTTTCTTATATGTATTAAACCAACATTCTTGCAAGTCATGTCCTCTTTTGAAAATGGGACATCGCTTCTTCTGTTGATTGTCCCCATGATACTGATTCTGATGTGGGGACTTCTGACAGGATTTAGGTTTTCCTTTACCTTTTCCTTTCCATTTTTGATGTGAAGACAGTGCCTGCTCTTCTTCATCATCCTTGTTGTGCATTGCTTCCTCTTGTTGCAGTAGGTTTACTAACTTGTCAAAACTAATTGTCGTATCTGACAAGTTTAGAGTTGTGACAAAAATTTGGTAAGAAGAAGGGAGAGTTCTCAGAACAATGGGAACGAGAGACTCATCTTTGACCTCTTCTCCTAGGGCTAGATGTGAAGCCCTCAACTCTGCAACTCTTCTTAGGAAGGCTTCAATTTTCTCATTCTGTTTGAATTTCAACGTATGTAACTGACTCTGCAAATTGAGTATGACATTCTTGTTCTTGGCCTCATATATTGTGCTCAGTTTATCCCAAGCTTCTTTTGCTGATGTAGCATCTCGAATGTGGACTTGCACATCGTCGGATACTCCAAACAAGATGATGAGCTTTGCTTTCTGATCTACTCTATCGAATTGTTGTTGTTGTGTTGCATCCGTTGGTGATCTGGTTAGAGTACCAGTCACAACAAGCCAGATTTCTTCAAACTCAAGCTGTGTCTTGATTTTTGTCTTCCAAGCAGTATAGTTGCTTCCTCTGAGCAATTGTGAATCCAGAAGAAAAAATTTGGGGGCATTGGTGCCCATTTTGCAGAGATCACTGACAGGGTTTGGCTCTTATCACTCCAGGTATAAGGTCTCCCAATCTATATACCGTCAGTCCGATATACCGAACCTTTCTATATACGCGCCCTTCCGATATACCCGTCGGTACGTGGAAGAAGCTCGCCCTTTCTATATACCCGGCGGTACGTGAAAGAGGCGTTAACGTACGTGAAAGAATTTGATACGTGGTACCAAGACAGTACTGATGGGGTCTGTGCGATTATTGACACCGGCTCAAATAAATATCCTCATACACGCGCGTAACTTCGCTATATACTCGGATAATTTCTCAGTCTGGATTTATGTCTTGCAATCGTTCACAGACGGATGGGATGGCTCATAGTGTGTGCACTGTGACCTTATTACTCCCCGTCGGTTTATAGGGACGATGCCCAGACAAAGCTGTTGCAGCTATATTAGGTGTTAAGTGCAGTAGTAGTCGCGACGGCTTTACCCGTAAGCGCTTCCCAGAGGCACTGTATATACCGAACGCTGCGAATGAGATCTAGGATCTCGTGAGTGTTACAGAACCAAATTTACTATTTTTGATTACAATTCTGCCAGTTTCTGAGCAGTTACAAAGTTTTGCAGTTGACTATGGCAACCTGCAAATTAGTACAATATACAATACAATTTGAATGACAGGCAAAAAATTTCAGTTTCGGGGTCCTGGTGACCTCCTGAGCCCTAAATGCTAAAAATTGCAAAAAAATAGCTGAAAATGCAATTTTTAGGTGGGTCTCCTTTTGCAAAAAATGTCTGGAATGAGAAAACAGACCAAATAGGAGAATTTTTTTTTTTTTTACCCTAAATTAGGGATTCTCCGCTAAATTTAGTTAGTCGTAACTAAATTCAAAAAACCTGCTAAATTTAGCAGTTCTGCCAAAAATTCCGCCAAATGCAAAATGTGAAGTTGGGGGTGGGATTTGAACCATGCACCTCCCACTTCTAAGGCTTTCCCTCTATCCAACTTGGCCACTTAAGGGCGCTTGATGTAGAGATGAGCAAACTTGTATTTAAAGTATGTGAAAAAATGGCTTACCTTAGAAAATGCGCCCTAGATGAAGGATCCACATGGCAGCAGCTGGTGAGAGGCGTTTTTAGGTTATTTTTTAGCTAAAAATCCGGATCTGAAGCATCTACAGCACTTTATCTCCTTTGGCCGCCACTTTTACCTTATTTCTCACCATTTTTTTCCATTTTTTTGATTCTTCTTTGATCTTTGCTCAATGAATGATGCAGGTCACGTTTTTTTGAGTTTGGGCGCCTTTTTTTCTTTGCCATGCACTGTACAGCTTGTATTTTTGCTGTATTTTTTCCTTGGACTGTGTTTTGAATGCCTGGACTGCGTTTTTTTTTCCTTTGGGCGCGTTTTGAAGTTGTTGGGCGCGTTTTTGACTGTATTTTCTCACAAAAACGTTTTTTTCTCCTTTGTGCAGGCGCTGGGGGCAGCAAAGGGCGCGGTTTAGCTCCAAAAATGTTTTTTCTTATGCTGGCCGCGCATGGGACAGCAAAGGGCGCATATGCTCTCAAAAAAACGTTTTTTTTTCTCCTTGTACAGGTTGCTGGATCAAGAAAAACACCTCCTCTTTTTTTTATTTTCTTTGCTCTGTGTATTCACTGCAGGTGCACAGACAGTCCTCCAAACAAGCAAAACAATCTCCAAATACAGTAAAACAAAACCCTGATTGGGAAATTTTTTTTTTTTTAAATTCAATACCTGTAGCAATTTTTGCCTGGTGCTGAGTGCACCAGTGCAAAAAAATTTTTGTCTTCCAAGTACCTGGAAGGAACAGGCGGATGTGGGGGAGGCAGGGATGGGGCTGGGAGTTTGCACGAGGCTGCACAGGCTCTCAAATGCTGCAAACATGTCTCCAATCTCCTCTCTCTCTGCTGCTCTCTCTTCCACACCTTCACAGGGCCAGAATTTCGCTCTGGTACCAAATGTTGATTGAGAAACAGGGACGGAAGCCTGTGTAGATTTTATTAATCTCAATCAGTAAACAGTACATTGAATAGGCTGCAATATTTATAGATATTGCACAGCCATATACATCCAGAAGAATGAGTTGCACAGGTGCAACCAAAAACCAGAATGAATAAGCTTCCAAATCACCCGGGAAGCAACAATTAAATAAAAAACAAATATATTGTTTATAACAATATAACAATGTGAATACTGACAAATATGGTTGATTAACCATATAACCATTTAAAATTAATTAAATAATAATCCTATGCATAATTAAATAATAGGATAATATAATTTATCCTAACAAGACCGACATCCTAAACTTTTGGGAGTTACATTCTTCTCTATCATGGATTTTGAGAATGATATGCTTTCTCTGAAGTATGTGGACTTCAAGAGGATATTGTAAATTTTTTGGAAGAAAGTAGATCGCTCAAGAAGTGAAATTTTCTTCTACAATCACTCATTCATGATAAGAATACAATAATCCATTCCCTACTGTAAAAACTTGCTAGCCTACAACATCAGCATGATATTGTGGACAGCCATATCCATGTTCCTAGTCCACTTGCAGCTATTGCTCTTGTACCCACTGACATTGATCTATTAGTCTTTGAGCCTGTTCCTTCTCTTGATGCTTCTAAACCTATGAGTCTTGTTACTACATGCTCTTCCACATCTGTGCCTATTACAGTACCACATGTTGTGTATCTTATTTCTGCTTAATTACATGGCCTTTTTGAGAAGTGTACCACTACCTTCAGTTCTTGCATGCTTTATTTTATGGGTTTCACTGGCGGAGGTATTGGCAGACACTCACAGGGTATTGTTTCCCCTCTTCCACATGTTAAGTGGAATTCTCGCCATGACATTGTTTTTTGTGTAGATACTTCATTGGGATCACACATTGACAGAGCTCCTTTGTTTGTTTGCTCAACTCTTTTTGAGGATCTTGAGAAACACATGAGTTATGCATCTTCACTCAGGCTTGAGAAATCTGAGATTTCAGTTGTCAAACATGATCAACCTGAAACACATTCTGATGTTATTTTTCATGCACCCATTGTGAATTTTGCACCAAGTCATATGCAGGCATCTTCTTCATTCATCCGTGTTGATTTGTGGTGGATATTTGATCACTTGTTGCGGAGACATAGGAATTCATTGAGAGGAATCTACAGGTGTGGCTCCTCCACCATTCAGCTTGTTGCTCCACTTTCTATACCTTCTGCATTGTGATGCTTCTTATTTTGAGAATTTTTCTTTAGCAAGTGTAGTGTATCTCTCTTGTTTGTTGAGAGATTTTGTATCTGTATTTTCGACACTTTTGGCATGTTGACAGTATCTCTTGGGAGATCTATTCTGGTTCATTCCAGTGTTAGTTTGTCATTGTTTGAGTAGTTTTTTTGACAACTCATATAGATTTGTAACATCCCTCCACCCATTCAGCATTATGGGAGGGTGTGGTGTTGATCCTACTTCTTCGGGTTTTGTGTCCTTGCCTTGTTACCTTGGCTTTTCTTATATCGTGACACTCTTGATTTTGTGTCCTTGCCTTGTTGCTTTGGTTACTATTCTTAGATCGTGACACACCTATTTGCAGCACTTGATCAAATTATGTTTTGTGTTTTTTACACTTTCGGCATCACTCCATTGAAAGTCTCCTTGTATGGAGCTATTCTGGTGAAGCCCAGTGTCAGTTGTTTTTGAGTTTTGTGATTGAGCGGTGGATTCAAACCATAGTACACACCAAACTTCTTCAGCATTGTATGATTTTTTTGAGCCGAGCTTCTTAGGATGCCTTGGAGCGGGTTTTTACTCTCTTTACTTTGTTGTTACTAGTTTTGGGTACTTTGTGGTGTCTCTTTTTCCCAGTTATTGTACATGAGTACCTCATCAGGCCTAGTTTCCGGGACTCATACTGTAGACATGCCCCTTCTATTTTGGCCCCTAGCTTCACTTGAGGGGGGGTGTTAGATTAGGTATTCACCTTAGCTAATGTTCATCTAGGTACTTTATTTATCTTTATTGTATTTATCCTCACCCACTTATGTGTGTGGATATTTATTTTATCTTATTTAGATATTAGGAGATATTATCTAGTTGTTAGGTATAGTTCTTTCCTTGACTAAATTTATAGTCTTGACTAGTTCTTTGATGGCTAGTTATTTCATTGATTTATGGCTTGATCTACGACCTTGACTGGTTCTTACATTGTTATTCCTTGCCTATTTAAACAAGGCCCATTATCATTGTATTGGATTGAGTTCCATAATAATATATGATATTGTTGCTCATTTTTTTGCAAAGGTTTATGTAAAGTTATTCTGGCGAATTACTTTCATTTTATAGATCGTGGTGTTTGATTAGCATCTGTGTTCTTGGCTTGGTATGATTTGGTTATCATTCCTTTTAATATAATGAAGCACTAACATAAATTTTCTTAACAACTTTTTTTTAAAGATATCTCTATATCACTAAGTAGAGTAGGTTAAGGTAGAATTTGTTTTATGAAAATAAGTGTTGTGCACATATCATTCATGGGTAGTGTTGTGCAAATAGATTCTTTTATCTAAGTTGTAAACAAACCATTTTCTATACAAGTTTTTTATCCTAATAAATCCTATAGATATTATGTAATATGAAGGTATATTTGATATACTAGTTGTGACATATTTGTGCTCTGACTGCATCATAATTCAAGAATGAAGATTTTTTGTGATATATCTTTCTTCTACATTATATTGAACTTCAAAATAAGGTGCATGGATAATTGAAGATGAAAATAAGGTATTTACTTATAAATAATGTTGTAAGTTTCTTTAATTAAAAATAAGTCCACTTTTAGAAAAAGTACTTAATAAAGAGAGAAGTTGTGAAACAAAATGGATTTCAAGAGGTCCTACAAGAGGTTGAGTGTGAGGGAAAATGCAAAAAAAAAATTATATCTCTAAAACATGTTCAAGACTTCAAATGGAAAGTTAACGTATTTTTTGTTCCTCTTATTGTCATGATAAAAAACCTCAGTCTTTTTTTTTCAACAATAATATTTTGAAAGTCATAATCTTTCTTAATATAAGGGAAAATGACAAACAATTTTGGATTCCCTCTAATTTTTATTTATTTTTAATTGTTAAGGTGGGTTGAGGGGACCCATTACTTATTGAAAAACTATGCCTAAATACCTAGTAAATTATCAAAAACAGTTGGGCCTAAAACCTAGATAATAAGTCTACGAAACTAAACCAGATAACCAAAAACCCATTACTTCCCAACTAGGGATGGAAAGAAGTCTTCAATATTACCCATTCGACCCTTTATGTTTTTCCTAGTCTTTACTTCCTGTCACTTATCATTCCCTGTTGTAATTTCTAATGAAAGATCACCAGGATTCATTGAAGCCAACCGGGTTTCCGATAGGGATACCTAGTCTGAATCTAATTTCATAGGGGAAAGACCCATTTTTGCTCTACTAACCACCATAGGCTCTTGAGACTCTTGAGTTGTATCTATCACTTCCTTATTTTTAGAATTAGATTTTTCCTCCTTGAATGATGTAGCATCCACCAAATCTGGATCCACAAAACCCCAACCCCCAGATGAAGCTGAGCCACTCTTTTTAGCTAGCTTTTTGTTCAAAGGACATGTTGCTTGCAGATGAATCGGATTTATGAAAATTCTACACCGGAATGCCATATTTTCATAATCCAAAGGTTGAGAATGCCAAAAATTCCCAAAGTTTAGATTGATTCGATCTGACAGACCTTTACTCAAGTTCACTTCCACACACATCCAAGCAAAGGAGCACATCCCCGAGTGGGTTCTATCCGAGTCTTCTTTAATAAACCTGCCCAAAGTGTTTCCAATATCTTCCAGAGTGTACCAAAGGTGCAAAGAAAGGTTGGGAATCCTAACCCAAATAGGCAATTTGGAGATTGAGAGAGTGTTTAGATCGAATTCTAGGAACCATGGAGTTAAAATAGACCAGTGTTGCCCCAGAACCACAATCCATTAGACAAGCAACGCTGACAATCCTTTGTCTCTCTAAAATGAACAATAAAAAACCTATGGAATAGAGAGAGATTTCACACTTATCTATCCATTTCTAAAAAAACCAATGATATAATTCTGAAGAAGAATGCCATAGGCCATTGAAGTGGCCTATTATGGCATCCCGAGATAAATTTTGGTAGTAATCCTCCACTTCCTAGTGTTCAATGACCAATGAAGGTATCTCTTCAGCAAAATATACCAAGAATGCTTTGTTTACCAGGTATACTGCCGCCAAATTTACCTAGGGCATCCTTAAATGAAAAACCTAGGATTGAATCCCCCTCTACCCTGAGCACCTCCATATGCTTTTTTGTAAGCCACCTCGTTGAACCTTCCTGAAGCGCCACCAGCCGCAGTCTCACTGCTTGGAAGAGGGTTAGGGAAGAAGTTTCTCTAGTTTGTGGTTGTCTTCATGCTACCCTTAGGGATTCAATGTCCTCCCAAAGTTCCTCCTAATCCTTCCCCCTTCTGTTCTTTCTGCCACAAACTCCTACACTCCTCGCTACCAATCTGGGTCGCAGAAGTGAGCTTATTTGCATTCTCGCTGGTATTTGTTATTCGCCCCCCAACATTCTAAATGTAATTCGGAATAAACTCAATTTTCGTTTTAATTTTTTTCAATGATTCCCTCTAAAATTTACGACACTCAATCAAATAAAATTTCAAGATTTTTTTTATTCGTCTTTATGTTATCATCAAAACTCTCTCAATTTTTACACAACAATATAATATAAAAATTTATGGTCCATGGAAGTCATCTCTTCAATGTTTTATAACAACTTTGGGGAACTATCTTCATATTAGTTATAATTAATTATAAATGCCTTCCAATGATAAAATAAAAGAGATGTTTTCCTCTTAGTGACATGAAAAATATGAATCTCAATATTTACATAGCAATATCAAATCAAAATTTATAGGTGTTTGAGTCTCTCATAAGAAGCTTCATATTGTTTTAACTTGATATTATTATTGGTTCTAAAATAGGTTGCAAACCTTCAAATAAAATTGTGAGATATTTTTTATTTCTCGCAGCCATATGATGAAAAAACTCTCTCCATTTTTATATAGCAACAAAGATTAAATAATGGGCATTTTAAGTTCTCAGTTGTGTATGTTAAAGAGAAGAGATTATCTTAAAAGAGATCCTAAAGGACTTAAGTGTGGGGGTGATGATGAGGCCATAAAATACATCATCTATATGTAAAACTAACATCTTATTTTTCTTCCATAATTAATCTTGTAAGTGGTTTTAGAATTAATTTTAGATCTTATGGATTTTTTAAAGGTAAAATGTAGGGTAATGTTTGCATTAGTATTTGGAAATCATTTTGCTTCAACATGTTGCTATGTTCTAGCCTTTCTTGAGAATTACGTGTTGAAATGTTGCAATAAATACTAAGGATGAAGTGTTAAGGCATTGACTAAATCAATATGTTCAAATTCAGGTCGTTAAAGAACACTATGGGTTAGTTTTGGACTATTCTAACTTCATAGTTCTTTATACAAGGTAATTCCAAAGAAGATCTGGAATATTGTAGGCTTCAAATTTCTATGGGAAGTCATCTCTATACTATTTTTAATAACTCCTTTGATTGATAAAATGGCTTTAGAAAGAGTGGGAGTATAATAAGCGGTTCCAGTACGGTCAAATTAGAATTTAATGACTACATTTAATGGTAAAGGCACAAGAGTTGTAGATGACCACAACACTTTATGTTCATGGATGATTATATGGAAAGAAAGATTCAATAAGTAATATGGTAGTTTTAGTAATTAAATAGGAATAATAGGCACCTTGAAGCATTCTTAGAACTAACAAAATAGCATCACACTTCAAAAAATTCAAAGGGTAGTGTGTGAAGATTTCCTAGAAAGTAAACCAAAAACACATGTTCATAAAAAAAACATCCATGTCTCCCTTGTTTCTCAACAAAAATCGTAATTTCAAAATTTTCTTGAAATCTTGGAGCAAGAGAACAAAATTCAAAGGATGTTCAAAAATATTTTCTTAAAAATGAATTCACATCTATAAACAAAAATTAGTGATGTGAATGTGATGAGTTGAAAGGTAGCATAGTCCTAATGAGTTCATTTAATCTAAAATTCTTTGGATAAGTTTTTGTAAACATGTGAAATAAGAATAAAAATGTTGACTTAGCCTAAAAGAAATATGTACTTTAGGATTCTTTTAATGAAATGTCTTTCCATATTTACCTTTTAACATGCATGAAATGTAGTTCAGTTTTGGATTTGATTTTTAGTTAGAGAATAATAGTCTCCCAGTAATAGTTCCACATTCTTTGTGGATTGACTTAGTATAATAGGGGGAAGTATTCTATAGCTATAATTGTAAACACATGTTTTGTATTTGGGAAAAAAGGATTTCCTTAGTTAATCTTTGAGTAAAATAAATTAGTATATTCATGAGTATTTTGGAAATGTTTTTGTAATCGTTTCACCTTATTCCAAAAGGGGAGTAAGGGCCTAATCACCTGGTGGAAAAAGGTTTGTGTTTTGCATCTATTTTATTGATTTTATTTCCAGCATTACAAATTTTATTTTTAAGTTAGATTTGATTGCAACAAAGTTAACCTATAGTTTGTTTCATACATTTTTTTATCAATTCATGTAGCAAAGGATAGTAAGGCAAATTATTCCTCCTCCCTATTGCATACATCCTATAGACACCTCCTTGTATTTGACACTAATTAGGATTAAATGATGAGTGATGTAGTGACCCTTGTCACACAAGTACATCAATTTACAATATCAGATGTGCATTTTTAGTGTGGTCCCCTTTATTATCCTAGTCTAAAATACCCTTATTATAGAGACATAAAAGTAATTGTTATTGATCCACTCTTTATTTGCATACATTGGTGAAGTCGACATGATTCTTACTCTCTCTTCTAATCGAGTAACATTCACATTTTGTGTATGTCATATATTATTTTTAGCTTCACCATAATTTATACCCTGATGAACCTAGTGTTGATCTCTCTCTTCTAATTGAGTCATGTTCATACTTCAATATCTTCCCTAATATTTCCCAAATCATTTGTAAACATTCAATATCCTTAATCTTTCAAAATATCACTATAGTCATATTATGACCATGTCATCATCTCTTAGGATTTTTATAGTGATCCTCAGCCCATTTATATGTTATATGGGTTGTTCTTTGCTCCCTCTTATAAATATCATTGATTACAATCATTCTTGGTGCAATTTTTCACAATTACAATCTCAACCACCTACCTAATCTAACAAGGATAAAGATCCCTAAGATGATCTTTTCATTTTTTACATATATTTATATGAAGATCAAAAAGATTTTATTCTCTTCACTGTTCATCTCAGGGTTCATTTTAGGGGAAAATATTCGTACATGTACGAATATTAGGATTTTTGAAGTTTGAAATTGGTGATTGTTTTACTACCGTACGGTAGCATGTTTGACAAAATTTCATGGGTCATAAATAAATTTGACCCTAATTTCACCTTATTTTTTCCACTAAGGGTCAACCAATGTTGGTATAATTTCCATTATGTTATAATATACTATTATATATATGATTAACTCTCCATAAGGTAGTAATACAATATAAATAATTTTTTTGTTGATTTTGAGATATGGAGTCAAAGCTGAAGGTAAAAGTAAGTAAGCTTGTGAAAAATATGAAAGTACAAGCCAACAATCTAAATGTATAAGTGGCATAACTAGAAGGAAACTGTAGTGTGATTTTAGACGAGAACATTCATCAGGGCATTACACACCAACATGATGTCGTCACCGAACAGTAACATGTTTCAATTACCAGATGTGTAGTAGTTTTCCATGTCACTGCCTGATAGCATTTTCCATGTTACAAGCTGGTAGAATTATTGCACAGTAGTATTTTCCATGCTACCGAATGGTGGCATTACCGTATGGTATCATTTTCCATGTTACCGGCTGGTGGCATTACCACGCAATAGAATTTTCCATGCTACCGGCCATTAACATTACTTCCCGGTAGCATTTTTCATGTTTTCAGCCAGTGGCATTACCACATAATAGTATTTTCCATGCTACTGGCCAGGGGAATTACCACCTATTTACATTTTCCATGTTATCATCTGGTGGCATTACCACATGGTAGAATTTTCCATGCTACCTATCTGTGTCATTACCACATGGTAGCATTTTCCATGCTACATATCTGTGGCATTTTTTAGTGATGTCGTTAGAAAAAAAAGAGTAAGGAATTTTTTTGTTTATGCCATATTTTGGGAGGACAAATTTCTCATTGAGAAGATCATTTTAACTACTAACATAAAAAAAATCCAAAAAATTCCATAAAAAATTAGCAAAATATGCATTTTTTCACAAAAAATCACTTTTTTCATTTTTTTCTTTACATCGTATTTTGAGAGAAGAAATTTCTCGTCAAGCCAGTCATTTTAACCACTATTGTCAAAAAATATTTTTTCCAAAAATTACATATGCTTTTGGCCAACATCATATTCTATCAACCGACAACATATACTATTAGTCAAAAATTGCTATTGACCAAAACCATTATTAAAAGATTTGCCATCATTTCGAAAGTCATTTTCATATATTCGCCAAGGAATCTATATGATTTTTTTTAGGGGGGTGTCTTAAAATTAACCTTGGTTCATCCTTCTATGGTTGAAGATTTTCAAGGTGACCTTCCCATTTATGATCCATTTGTACATATCAACTTTAAACTTGATATTAGTGATGATCTCCCATTTTTTCAACCTTCTAACCACCCTCCATATGAAAATACTAATTTTTTCTTCAATAAAGTTCCAATTTATTATCTCACTCAACATAATCGTACATATCTAATGGTATAGAGCACCCAATAAAAACCTATGCCATTTTGGTAATTTTAGATCCATCTGCCAACATTAACCACTTAGTAAAAAAATGATGCCAATTGGAAAAAAATAAAACTCACTCAACTACATCAACCATATTTATTATATCATCAATGATTTCATCTTAAATCAAACCCCTTAAAATTCTATCATCCCTGACAAGTTGTTGGATATGTTGAATAAACACAATCAATGATGTTTGCTTCTATTCCCATAATATTTGATGTCATCGTCCATACTAAACCAAAAATTCTAATGTCATCTATTTATATTCATATCATATTTGATTTCCATCAACTACCTTACTTTCATCAAGGAAAATTCTAACTTAACACATTTCTTCTCACTTGAATTCGTCATCCATCCAACTTACATCATGGCCAATTTGGTATTAAATATCTTTATCTCAACTAATTGCATCGGCCAACCTAATTTTTTCTTGGTTGATATAATAAAGAAGTCTGATGTTGATGAATAAACATCATCCTACATAATTACTAATTCTTCAATCTCTTATTTTATCCAAATTTGCACATTAAATCATCATTTTGATCCAAAATGTGTGGATCTCCAAGTTCAAACCACCTGCAATGATCCGTTACCACACATTTATTCAGTTTTTATAGAATCTCTTGATGCACATCTTCTGATTTCATCACTTTTTGGGTCACCTAGTGATGCCCCTCAAGCCCTCCTTTCATGATTTAGGGAATACCTTAAGATTCTTACATTTTTTTCTTCTAAAATTACTCACTTCCTACTTTTATTTTATTACATTTGGGCCATCTTACGATGCCTATTTTTATTCATCCTCTATCTTTGGGGTATCTCACAATTCCTTTCTTGTCTCACCATATTATATCCCAAGAAAAACTCTTGAAATAATTAAATAAAATAATCTAAATCCAAGAGATAATCAAAGATAAACACCTAACTTATTTTGAGACTACCCCAACAAGTGTATGTTCTCTTTATGTACCTAGATATGCATGCCACATCATATATAATGTCTACTTTTACTATCAAATTTGATGTATTATGTCAAAGAATATACTAACATGGCACTGGCATCTTATGATTCTTCTTATAAAAATTTATATTTACTTACATGCTTTTAATATCTTTTCTCTATCACCCCTTTAATTTAATAGTTCAATTTTTTACATGCCCTAACCTTCAAATTGATCCCTTACATCTTGTGTTATTTTAATTTAATCACTCAATTAGTTTCAATCAATAGTATTCTATTTAATCCCTCACATAATTTGCTATCTTTATATTACAATTTGATCAATTTTGAACCTCTGTCTCCCAGATGATCCCTTACATCCTTCGTTGATTTTTTTTTATGAAAAAGATCTTATATTATATAAATGCAATAAGATACAAGATATATTATATGGTTGACTTAATTTAATATTTCAATTAGATTTGATTCCTAGTATCCCAATTGATCCCTTACATCTTATTATATTTTTATAAGAGGATTAGTTAGGTTTATCCTTAGTCTCCCAATTGGCTCCTTTCATCCATTTACGATCTTATATTTTTAAAGTATGGTTAGTCTAATGATATCAAATACTCTTTACCATCCTATAGGCCTATTAGTTCAATTGATACTCATTCTCGGCTAGTACCTTTCATCCTCATTCTTCCCATAGGTTTTTTATTTTTGTCAATATGTTTCCCAGCTAGCATTATCTGATTTTCGTGCATGGAGTGGAATTAAATATTTATCTTACCCATTATGACTATTAGTTTGGTTAGTATGTTTCCCTACAAGTAGTATCTACGTAGGTTTAGAGATTTACAAACTAATATTTAGTACCTTTTGGTTTTTTTGTGATTATGCATTTTCACCTTTCGGATAGTACTACTTTTTAGTATTATTTATATTGCTACGTCTTTATATTTTTAGCTTCTAAGTTTGCATGGTAATTGGCACAAAGGTATTCTATATTTGACTGCATTTGTGCTCAATTCAAAATATCTTTAAGCATGCATGTCTCTTCTCCATTCACCCTTTCTTGGAGGATCCAACTAAGATTACTTACTTGATGTAGATCATACATTTACCTAGTATAGGGTATTGACACATTCCATTATATATCCTCATTCAAGCATATGTGAAGAAGCATAAATTTCATACCTTGAATTAGATTATTAGCCTTCTCTGTTATGTCTCAGTTAGCATATACCGAGATTCCCTTAAGCTTGTGAACATTACACCTTGTTTTAGCCTTGCCCTTGATCCTCTCAACTAAGCACTATCAACTAGAATTGTGCCTCTTCCATCATTCTACACTAAACTCAATATGTATATGGGTCAACACAAGACCACTACATTGACTGCCTTATAGCTCCAAATTGTCCTAATTTATACTTGAGTTGTAATGTACCTATTCACCTTGATTTCCTTTAAGCATCTCATCTCCATCCTTCATTCATCTATTTATATATGCCTACATCTTTCATAGGCTCCAATAGACCAAATCCTTCTTGGTGATCATTCTATTATCTCTCATTATATGGCTCATAACCCCTGATTCATTCTTTATCTCCAAGTTCTTCTTCAAGAGACCTTCACTTCCTTTATACCCTAATAGGCTATAAAGGCTCAATAAGCCCAATATTGTGCCCAGGGCTTTGTTTCACTTCCAACATCCATGAAATGTCTAATCAGACTTGCTATGATGTATCTAAACCTCTAACTATGTCCTTGTCCTTGAATTTGTACTAGGTTCCTTCATACAAGCTCCATACCCTAGTAGCCCTCCTTGTATACAAATGTCAGTGTATCTTCAATATCTCTTAAACAACTTTCCCTTCGTATGACTGATCCAAGGACCCTTTATAGAGACCATACACATACATGAAGATCAACTACTACTCCTTTGTATGGAAGGAGTACTTCCTTGATTGTCCCAGGGCCCCTTTTAGGCCTAATTAGGTCTCTTGCAAGCATATGGGTATGATAGTGGGGTTTTAAGGCCTATCCTTACTTGGAAAACTATTGAAACACTGCCTCCATGTCTCCAAGATGCTCCACAATGAAATTTATGACTTGATTCATTCCTTCTACTCCATGCATGCACTCAGATTTCATAACTGTAGCACATTCTTAGTGTATAGTCATGACTAGCAACATTACCTCCAACTTCATTCACACGTGTGACTGGGGCTATTGATACTTGGCACACCTTTATAGCTCTCACATACTGGACAGAACATATCCTTAAATTTTCATGCAAATTTGGATGTAGTAGGTTTTAATATTGGCTCTGATGCCCTAGTGTAGGGTTTGAGAAGGAAAATATTAGTCTACAGGTCACCATAATGAATTTCAAAAGCTATAAAAATTTAGTAATGCTACTAGGGACTCCTGCTCATCTTATCCATCTTTCACAGATTCCTGAAACTCCTCCTAAGCTTACTGTCTTAGTTTCAAGCTCTCGCTGCCTGTAAAAAGCTTAGCACTGTTTGTATGGATGGAATAGACATGGAGATTCTTGCATAATACACTATGATATTTGACTTTAAACCTTCTATCACTTGCTTTATTCATGTTCCATTATCCCTTTGTAACATTCCTCCTTTCGACAAGATATCTACATATCAAGATAAAAAAATCTATCTTAGGCATCATGAGAACAAGCTACCCCTAGCTTTACTCAATTACCTTCCTAGGATCTCTCAACCTTCTTCGAGCTTTAGAAAAGACCTGTAGCAACTCCTAAAACTCATCTACTAAACTTGATTCACACATGAGGAATAAGTCCTCTCAAACCTTGATTTTACATAATTTTGGCCTTCATATACAACAAATAGGCCTTATTTAGAATTTTACACACACATTTCCAAGTTTGAATATTTGAAAGACAATATTTTGGAGGGAAATAATTCCATAGACCCTAAGACCACATAGACTCCCAATCTAACATGACCATACTCAATGACCACCTATTAATGAACCTGCATCATTCTACCCTTGAGAGGAAAGATTGAGATTCTAGCTCAAATGGTACTTCTTAGTCTCATTCGCTTGTTTACTTTGTGCCTTTCTAGTTGTAGGTGTATTCTTCAACTTGCATACACTCCTTTTATTCATGCTTAGGGCATGATTTATCTTTTTCATAATTTCTCTGTATGTTTCTGTATCATTTCCTAATTTCTTCTTATCACCTAGGCTCTTAGTTGATTGTTTTTTGTCTATCTTGCATGGTTTAATCCCTCCTTGGACTGAATTGACTGTACTTGGCCTGAATTTTCTTTGGAACTGAACTCCTTTTATCTTCACTTTTCTTCCTTTATGGTGTTTCATACTCCTGTGCCAAATCCACTTGTTTGCCTCTTTAACCTTTCTAACTCCAATAGATGCTTGTACTACTCACTCATGTAGGTGAGTGCATTCTTGACCTCCACATTTGTGCTTAGCTTTCCCTTTCTTCATCTGCAATTGAACTCCTATTAGGGACTGTATGAAGCATGGTTCTTCGTTGGATGCTCCTCTCTGAAATTTGTTTCTTCAGCTTCCATTCTATGTTTTAGTCCCTTCCTTGAGATCATGCTTCATTCTCATTTCTTGGCTTTGCTTTCTCTTGTTGTATGATGCTCAACTCTGTTTTGTTACCATGTCTTTTACAGACCTCTCATTACTCAAATATTCACAATAATTACTCATTAGACCAAAGCATTGTTCATTGCAACCTGAGATTATGCTTTCCATTCCATATTTATGTCCTTTTCCCATAGATAATTTGGCTTCTAAACTATATAATTGTTCTTGAGTAATTACTTGTGCATAGTCCATATTACCATTTCTAGGACTGAGAAATCTAAGCATGTCTTCTTATGACTCATATCTGACATATGTTCTCTGATTAAACACTTTCATACATTTAAACTGATGTTTTGGTTTCCTACCTCAAGAGATAACTCCGTTTGTTGTTTGCTTGACTGTAAATGCTCTGTACTTCTTTCACCATTATGTTGATTTCCACCCAAACTTGAATAAATTGCTAGTCTTTAAGAGACATCAGTTTACTATTTATAGCTCCTTTATTTCACTTCTTCTTTGTCACTTACTTCTTCTTGAGATACTTCAACCTTTGTTTGTTCTTGACCTTCATTCTTCAATATGCATTCGTTATCTTGTTCTTTGCACACAACCATTGCGTCTTCTTCTTGCTTACTGTTGTACTGGTTGTACTCTCTACCATGCTTTTTTGACCTCCTGTGGAGGTGCTTCTTCATCCTTATATGCCTTCAAAGGCATCTCTTTACTACCTTGCTTACAATATTTCTTATATTGCTTAGTTTGTAAAGTAGTCATCATCTTGTTGGCTTGGTCTTCCTCACGGATCTCCTTCATGAGTTCTTCATGTTCACTTGATTTTCCTTCACCTACATGTTGGTCTTTCATGGACTTAAACATCCCTTCTAACTTTTGCAACTCTTTTCTTAAGATGAGAGTATCCACTCCTTCATCATACCTAGGATCCAGTTGGTCTTCTTGCCTTGTAATGAGATCACTTTCATCACTTGTTTTACCTGCATGTTTGCTAAAACTCAACATTTTTTGAGTTGTACCTGTATACAAACATGTCCACATAGAGTTAGTTATAAAGCTCAATCGTCTCTTGGCCTTCCTACTTGCTTCTCTCATGGCCTCTTCCACTGTTTTGTCTTCAATTAAGCAATTGAATGCTCCTTCAAGGTGGTACTTCTGATCCACCATCTCTTTACCTTTCCCATAACCTCTTTCTACTATCATCTTCTTCAAGTGACCAGCTTCTTGGTCACCAAACACCTTTCTTGGTGCTTCTCTTCTCATCCACAACTCATCACTTGGAGACAATGGCTTTATCTCTTTAACATGTTGCATTGTTTCATACAAATACTTCCTCATGGTCATTTACATGACACTTCCTCTCTCATCACCTACTTTACCCTTCAAGGGTATGAGACTATGGTCAATTCCACCTTTACAAAACTTGTAAACATTAGTCTTTCCATCATGCTTGGCTTTCCTATCTAATTTCCAAGGTCTACCTAAGAGTAAATGACAAACATCTATGGGTAGAACATCACATAATATTGTATCTCTATATGATCCAATATGAAAATCAACAATACTTTGCTCACTTACCAAGATATTATGACTCTACTGCACCCATGAAATGTAGTAAGGCTTTGGATGTGGAAGTCTTCTCATTCCCAGCTTCCTCACCATGTATTCTGACACCACATTTTCAATGCTTCCTCCATCTATAATGACATCACATACCTTGCCTCCAGACTTGCATCTAGTCCTGAACAAGTTCCTTCTCTGACTCATGTCTATGTCTTGTCTTCTCAAATTTGCCTTTTTGCCTCTTGGATGCTCCAAAAATCTCTTCATCAAAAGGGATTCACTCTTCATTTTCTCATTCCCTTTACATGACTGACATGATCTGATTACCTGCCCTTTTTCAGTTTTCTTAGGGCAATTCGCATCTCTACAACTAGCATTCACATCTCTAGTAATCACACAACTATCTTTATCTGCATGCACATCACTAAACATAAGCATACCTTCTTGAATTTGTCCAAAAGACTTGTAATCTTTCCTTGAATGGCTTGTAGACTCTTCCTTGTCTGCTGCATCTCTAACCATTGGCATTCTCTCTCTAACAAGATGCTCCAAAACATTCATTCTTTCTTCCATTTTTTCCTTCATTTTTTGAAACCGTCCCATCATCTCTCTTAGAAAAATTTCTTATCTATTTTGTAACTTTATATATCTCTGTGCCATCATCATTTTGTTGTTTTTGTACAAAATTCCCTTAAACCTCACTATGATACCAAAAATGTTGCAAGGGTATTCTATATTTGACTGTAT
Organism: Taxus chinensis; assembly: GCA_019776745.2. Classification (NCBI taxonomy): domain Eukaryota; kingdom Viridiplantae; phylum Streptophyta; class Pinopsida; order Cupressales; family Taxaceae; genus Taxus; species Taxus chinensis. The sequence continues at coordinate 113,828,192 of CM034146.1, forward strand.
TTGTGCTAAATTCACCATCTCTTTAAGCATGCATGTCTCTTCTCCATTCACCCTTTCTTGGAGGATCCAAATAAGAGTACTTACTTGATGTAGATCATACATTTACCTAGTATATGCTATTGACACATTCCATTATATATCCTCAATCAAGAATATGTGAAGAAACATAAATTTCAAACCTTGACTTAGATGATTAGCCTTCCCTGTTCTCTCTTAGTCAACATATACTGAGATTCCCTTAAGCTTGTGAATATTACACCTTGTTTTAGCCTTGCCCTTGATCCTCTCAACTAAGTACTATCAACTAGAATTGTGCCTCTTCCATCATTCTACACTAAACTCAATATGTATATGGGTCAACACAAGACCACTACATTGACTACCTTATAGGTCCAAATTGTCCTAATTTATAATTGATTTGTAATGTACCTATTCACCTTGATTTCCTTTAAGCATCTCATCTCCATCCTTCATTCACCTATTTATATATGCCTACATCTTTCATAGGCTCCAATAGGCCAAATCCTTCTTGGTGATCATTCTATTATCTCTCATTATATGGCTCATAACCCCTGATTCGTTCTTTATCTCCAAGTTCTTCTTCAAGAGACCTTCACTTCCTTTATACCCTAATAGGTAGTAAGGCTCGATAATCCCAATATTGTGGTCAGGGATTTGTTTCACTTCCAACATCCATGAAATGTCTAGTCATAATTGTTATGATGTATCTAAACCTCTAGCTCTTCACTTCTCCTTAAATTTGTACTAGGTTCTTTCATACAATATCCATACCCTAGTAGCCCTCCTTATATAAAAAGGTCAGTGTATCTCTAATATCTCTTAATCAACTTACCCTTATTATAACTAATCCAAGGACCCTTTATGGATACCTCTCACATTTATGAAGATCAACTACTCCTTTGTGCAGAAGAGTACTTCCTTGACTATCTCAGGGACCCTTTTAGGCCTAATTAGGTCTCTTGCAAGCATATGGGTATGAAAGTGGGGTTTTCAGGTCTAACCTCACTTGGAAGAATATTAGAACACCTTCTCCATGTCGCCAAGATAATCCATGATGAAACCTAGGGTTTGATTCATTCATTTATCCATGCATGCACTCAATTTCCTCCTTTCCATTCTTGTGTACAACCATGACTGGTAAAAGTGATTCAAATTATCCACATGTGTGAGTTATGTATTGAAACATAACAGACCTCTATATTCCATCTAGATAGAGCTCCCATTAAATTTTCATCAAACTCTGATGCCTAGGTTTTTATATAGGTCTTTCCCTTATCTAGGCCTGAGAGGGAAAATATTAGTCTACAGGTCACAACAATGAATTTCAAAGGCTATAAAAATTTAATAATGCTCTAGGGACTCCTTCTCACCTTTTCCATCTTTCACAGATTCCTTAAACTCCTCCTAAGCTAAATCTCAAGTTTCTACCTCGTTGCCTATGAAAAGAGCCTATTTACATGCATGGAATAGATATGTAAAACCCTACAAAATACATTGTGAAATCAATCCAAATCTCCATTAGTTTTTTATTCATACTCCATTATTCCTATTACATTCATTTATACAACAGATCTTCATACATGATGTCTAAATCCAACTTTGGCATATGAGAACAACTTTTGTTATCTTTCCTCAACACCCTCCTAAGACAACTCAACCTTCTCCTAGCTCAAGAAAAGACCTCAACAACTTCTAAAATTGATTATTAGACTGATTCCACGTGGGAATAATATTTCTAAGTTTTATTTTGCTTATTTTTGGCCTTCATACGCAAAATAAGCCTTTTTTAGGCTTTTACACACACATTTACAAGTTTGAATATTTGAAAGACACTATTTTGGACGGAAATAATTCCATAGACCCTAAGACCACATAGACTCCCAATCTAACATGACCATACTCAATGACCACCTATTGATACACCTGCATCAGTAATACCTTTGTTCCCTCATCACAAGCACCCATCCCATATGATCAATTTTCACATTTGGCTCCCTAATGTTTCTAGGAGTCCTCATAAATAAAAATAGAATCATGGTTAAGAGCATCATTTTATATCCTTGAGCCAATTGTGCTTCTTGTAGCTCAATTCTTCGAGCCTGTCTATATACTTGTATTCCATTCACATTTTACCTTCTCTTGTTATGAAAGTATCATATTTATATATCAATGTATCATCCATATATTGCATCACACTTAGGGAATACCAAGCAATATATCACTATCTATCTTTTTTTACTACACATATCCTATCAGACCCACCAAGGTCATTATTGGGATAACAATATTTTTTGCAATGTATTTATAGGACTATTTAAGAATCATGGTTTGTAGGTTCACTAGTATAGAAGCTAGGTATTGGCTCTCTTTTGTAAGTCATATTTTGCACCCATTTGATAACACTTCTGAATCTATATGAAGGAGGAAAAGAAAAATCCAAATTTAAAAGTAATGTTAAAAGTTATACTATTATAGAAAAATCAATAAAAAGAAGCAAAATACGTAATTATTACAAGTAATAAAATACAATCACAAGCACAAATAATGTGATATTATCATATTCAACACATCTACTCCTTTTGAAAGACCAAACTCCACATTTAGCCTTGTTTCAAGGCTTGAGGTCCTTTAGGGTGTGGTAGGTTTTTATAGATAGCATAGGAGGTATCATATATAACATCTAATGCCCCTTCCTACTCACATTAATACATAATCCTCATATTATGCATATATCCCCTTATGTGAGGTCTTGAGGAATGGAAAAAGTTTTGTTGGGAGGTGGGGTACATATTTATTGTCATGTACTATCATAGATGATATGGGATATCCTTATACTTCACTATTTTATCTTCACTAATTCCTATATATTTAGGTTCCTCCACTCCTTGATGTCAAAAAATTCTATTTATTCCCTCTAATTAGTATGTCTTAATTATGATAAAAATACTGCTTTCACCTTGGTGGTGCCCATTTTTCCTCCCCTTTTCATCATTTTATCCCCTTGGTAGACATGATAGTTACGAGTCTCTCCCATTTATTTCTATCATCTTTTCCATCTCTTTTAAGACACATTAGGATTGAGACATACATTATGGTTTAAGGACATTCCCTTTTTCCATCCATACTCGAGTATCTTCTACACTTATTGGTTGTCACTGCCTCTTGATCATTGTTATCTATTATCTCATATTTCTCCTAGTTACCTTAGGGTTTATGAGTGGTTAATATTAGTGACTTTACTACCTACAAAACTATTAGTATGGTTGGTATATTTTACTGACCAACACATTACATCCTTCATATTTATAAGACTATTAGTACAGTTGCTAGATTTTCTTGACTAGCACCTTACATCGTTTATATTTACATGTCATTTAGTTTGATGTACTCTAGTACCCCTTTACATCCTACTTATGATTTACATACTCTCGTATCCTCTCATGATCTCCCCCTTAGACTAAGGTTTATTTCTTATTTATTTAATTTATCTTCTAGTGATTCTTTTCACTTGTGTTTGGGTTATCATATAAGCTCTTTCTACACTTTGGTGGTTCACTATGCAGACACACTCATGGTAAGGTAAGTATATAGGTAGGTATGTTTTATTTTCATTCATGCTTTCATATCCTTTATTTTCATTCTACACATCTCTTTCATTATTTTGATTTTAGTGTTGCATATTCTTTTCTTGAAGACCATATCATTTACAGTTGATGTGAAAAGCAATGATATTTGGTTGGGGCATATATTTACACATGAATTCCCACTTTACTAAATTTTATTCATCGCACACACAATTGTCACATTAGCTTCCTCAAAGTGGTGTCCTTAGGGATATTGTCAAGAGAGATGAGTAACCACAAATGGTTATGGTCATGATTCAGGTTCCATTTGGTTGGTCAACAATGGTTCTTATGAGAGAGATTTGTTGTATAGCCTAATTATATCATATATATCACATATTGTCACATCCTTTGTGGTCATATTTAGCATTCTTTGTAGTCATATTTCATAATATCCCTATAGTACCATTGTATTATCTCCTTTTGTTCACTCTTACACCTAATTTTATCACACCCACACCTTCTTCATTATCTCCATCAACACTCCAGAGTCTTTTCCTACCAGTCTGACATGCTTTCTTGGCTTTCACATGCCCTCATTTCTCTCCCATATGCCATCAACCATGGTCAATGTCGTATACCGAGTAGATTTTCATCACCGACTATTGTCAATACCATCAAATTAATATATTTTCACATCCAATAGCATTGACCATGGTCAATACATAAATTTAATGTTTTTTTATAGCTGATGGCATTGACCATGGTCAATATCGTTAGTGAGCATAGAAAACTAATGTTATCATTAGGCTATTTACACCTTGTTGTGAGCATTCAATCCACATCATCATCCATCACACATTCGGTCTCCTAGCACTTGCCAATCTAACTTAAAATATTAGAAGGTCTTGAAGTTTGTCATATTTTTCCTATTTGGAGTCCACACTTGGAGCATTGGGTACTCAAGCTCTAGAAGCATAAGAGTCAAAATTTTCATTGTCTACCAAGCCTTTTGAATCATTTCAGTATTCAATCAAGGGTGTTCCTATATTTTCTTCTTATTTTATTGTGGTTCCCCACATCAACTCTCTTTCATAACTTTTTTTTGACCCTAGGGGAAGTTAATATACCAATGGTGTCTTCATGTAGGTAAGTATCTCTAACCTCTCTTATTCCTTTACTTTCACTTTAGATTTGGATGTTGTGGAGGTGGTCATGCATAGATTATGAGAGGGTAACATATTTTCCATTGAATTATTTATCTATTGGTTCTTACCTTACAATCCTTGTGCAACCCTTGATCTTTCTTTGCAATCTTTTTTATCACTCTTGTAATCCTTGTGTCTCGTTCCTAGCATCTGCTTGGACGTTTTACCTAATTAATACCACGATTATAATCCCATTTGCAGCCTTACTAACATCATGTTACAATTGGGAGCTAGTTAGATGTCACTTCCCTACTCTAGGTCTAGGCTTTAGAACCATTTACCTTGTATAAAGTATAGAGTAATGCCTTCCTATTTCCATGTATACTTAAGATTATAGTCTAAAGTGATCATCTTTAATATGGTCCCCATTATTATCCTAGTCTATAATAACTGCATTATAGAGAGAAAAGAAATTGCAATTGGGCCACTCAATAATTGCATACAATCAATACCAAGGATGTTAGCATAGGCCCGAAAACAAATAAATTCCCGACTTACTCTACAAACTTAGCTATCCTATTAAGTTTCAAGGAAGGAAAATTGTTGATGAGATTCACGAGCCATTTCATAAAAGCTCATAGGGTAACAATTGTCATAATCATAACTCTATGGTCTAGAAAGAATATACAGACGGTCTCAAAAGAATATCTTGACGAAATTAGCGAGGTTCTTCATTCACTGCAAATTTTCTACATTCTCTCTATTAAATTATAGAAAACCTTGATTATATTGTGTATTGTTACAGTCCCATTTCATATTTATACAAAAGAAAACATTCTTCTTAAACTCACACTTGTTTATTTGTACATGGGATATAATCTATAATCTTTATTACTTTAAATCTCATTAGATTTAATAATGATGTTTATGGATAGATGTATATGATAGTATAAAAGTCGTTGCCTAGTCATTCACCAAAATACAAATTCTAAGAGATACCAAATAAATTTGACAGAATGGACAACTATTTCTTAAATATAATGAAATTTGTGTGTTACAAGAGTGCTACTTTTAACACCCAAACGTTATTTCTATTTGGATGAAGGAAAATTTCAGTGTCAACATCTCACACGTGAAATAACAGTATTGGCAGAAATCTGGCACAGCAAATTGCAGACGAACTTTTCATTGATTTTGTCATGGGTCCCCAATAATTGCCTTTAAGAAATCAATCTGGAACCACGACATAAATCGTACACTAACACATGATTGAATAAGAATTAGATTTTATGACAATGTGGTTTGATTCCAGGGCTGGTGTTTTTTCTGAGACATTATTTTAATATTATTCCATGCTCGGTTAAAGCTAAGGAATGAGACAAAATGCAGCTGAGTTTCTCGAGGTTGTTGGCAGTATTCAAATGTTGTTCTGCTACTGCTGACTGTAATACCTGCAATAATAAGACAAACAAACCCACAATAAATTTTATAGAAAACAAAGCAGGCCGCCCATAACAATAAGGTGTATATTACTAAGCTTAAGCATAAAAAACAGTGAACAAAACAAAGAGAACTGAACTAAACATAAGCTCTGTAATGCCACCTAAAACAAGGGACAAAGCCTATTCAACATGGGAACCATGCAGGTTAAGTAAAATGAAAGCCTTGTCTTTCTTGTTGTAAGTATATTAACTTTTCAGTCTTTATCATGGTCAAGCTGTTTTTTTTTTTTTGTGGGGGTGTGGTGGGGGAGGACAGATGGTGCTTTTATGTTGGGTATCCCATGTACAGTAGGTAACATCAGTACTTTTAGGAGGCCTTAAAAGCTTATGATTGTTCCTATTCATTAACATAAATCTTAACTTTCAAATTTAAATATTAGTATAATTTTAGATTATCAAGATGTTCATGAAAGAAACCATTTAAAGCACCAACAATAAAGCAAAGAATAATATAATTTATTCATATAGACATTTAAAAATGAGCCCCTCCCTCATGGCTTTATAGCTCCTAAGCATATGTAGGCTCTCAAGGTCTCAAGACTATCTGAATGGATCTGGAAAGTGATCGTGTAGCCCTTTTAATCTTGAGTGTCATCAATTATTGTTCTTTTTTTTTCCCACTTATACCTATTGGAAATCAATTTGGGTATGTATTGAGTCTTAATTTGAATTCAAGTCTATACTTATACAAGTACTAATTCTATTGAGAATCCAAGCATTTTGTATAGAATTATGAAGTATATTGAACATTTTTTGAAGCATTAAAAATCAAGCAAACCTTAGAACATCCATTTCTATATCATGGAAATCATCGTAAAGAAAAAGATGATACTATACATAATATTGTCTAGGTTATGTCTCAACATGCATTTTAAAAATAAGAATATAGGAATACAGCCTCTGATATGATCAAATGCAATGAGAGGAGGAGCATTGGGTGAAAGAGGAACGACATGTGAAGGAGGAGCATTAGGTTTGAATGATTGGCAAGTTAATAACACATGGAATGCAACGGCCATGACTAAAGGTGACATATCAATGAGGTAGTGGGATTTTTGAACCCACCATAGTGAGAATAGGTTTCCTCAAACTTAATCTATGTTTTTGCAAAAGGGTTAATTATTTTTTATTCCTCCTTAGGCGTGTTTTAGGTATAGGTTTCCTCAAACTTAAACTCAGCTTTTGCAAAGAGATTATTCATTCATTATTCCTCCTTAGGGGTGCTTCAATTAGCTCGAGGATGTTGACCATGGGAATATGGATAGGGTTTCAAACAATACTTCCTAATAATATTCTTGAAAGAGATCCTTGTCATAAAATCTCAAATTCTACTATTGATTGTATCTTTAAATATGTCTCCTAGAGTTCTAAATTACATATTTTTTAGAAGGTGGTCAAGCATAGAGAATTTGTAATAATGGGTGAAAGATATTTGATGGAATGCTTTGTGTAAAGTATTCAATTTTTATCTAATGACTATGTCTAGTGGATTTTTTAAAAGGAGGATAGAAATATTGTTTTGTACCAAGGACCCTAGTTTCAATGTTATAGGAATCTATGTCAAATTTTTGGAATCCTTTTTTTTTTTAATGTCGAAAAGATAACTAAAATCCATTTTTAGGCATGATTTCATAGGATATCAAAAGAGTTGAACAATGAATAAATGTGATACAAGAGCATTCAGGGTCACTTGCAATCTCGCATCACCTAAAAGCATGATTAGGAAAGTAAGTTAAGTCAAACACTCAACAAGTTTTGTTTACACCATTTTTTTGTTTCTTATATTTTTTTCAAGTCATCTTTTCAAAATATTTTTGTAATGAGTGCACCAGCCTATGATGTACAAGATTCATTTTGTAATGTTTTATTCCCTTTGTTAGTACATAAAGTGTTATGTTGTTGTTTTGCACCTACCTTTGTAGCGTACCTATGTTTGTAATTATTTTATGTCAATTTATAGATTGGTGCAAGTGTCATGTATTGGTTCATAGTGTTTTTATGATTGTGGCATATCTAATAGGAGATGAAAAATGTTTATAGTATATTGTAGAGCCCAAAATATCTTTAGCAAATAACAAGCACGTGTATGTTTCCAATAGAGTTAGTGGGTTCAAATAAAATAACCTTTTGTGTGTGAGACATCACAAAAATCACTTTTAAAGTCTCCCATTACTAATATGAGTTCATCACAATGATACAAATCCATTACTAAAATTGCAAAGTCATCCTAATCGAATTTCAATAGCATGCAAGGGTTCATTAGAGGAACTTATATGTAGTCTTATGCACAAGGGAATAATGTGTACATAAATATCATGATTTTAAAAGTCCAACATGGTTTGAGGAAGTAAACATGATTTCACATAACTCATAATCCTATATATTGATCCTAATGATTATGCATCAAATTGAGCTATCATTTGGGCCCTGTGTTTGTAGAAACGATTGGACACATCCACTATCTTATGAGACACTTGTTGTGTTAGAGATATTATAAGGTGTCGTAGTGGGTGGTATAGCCATGGTAATAGGTCCTAGTGAAGGGATTCCCAACTACATATCCATCAAATTCATGATTTGGACTTGTAAAAAATAGAGTTACATTCTTATTCCTTTAAATAATAAATGGTATAGTAAAAAAATTCATCTCAAATCCCTCTTTGTATGGTTTACCCATTCCTAACTGTTTCACCTTTTTCTTAGATTGTTTCTTAGAAGCGTTGACAAAACAAATAGGGTAACAGGCGTAGGAGGAATACCTGTTCAAATGTCGGTTGATGGGTTGTTGCGCGCGTATGACTTCCGAATCCACAACTAATCGTGAGAGCTTCCTTTTGGATAGGAGGAACTACCTGTAATGAAAACAAGACCACCAGAAGGAATTAAACAATATGGGCAGTGAACTGCCTAGCGTAAGCTAGATCCAGGAAGTGTGATACTTCCTAGATGGCTGTCAGTCCACTATTTTAAACAATTCAATGTTGTAAACAAAGTAAATCCTATTGTTATTTTGAAATGATTTAGGTATCTCACTTAAAAACACAATAAGAAATAGATCTAATCTAACAGGCTAAGCTAGAATAGAATCCAAAGGTCAAATGATTGGTTCTGGGTTCTGCAGGTTTGGCAGAGGTCTCAGGTAGGTCACAGGTGAAAGAGGGTGAGATAAAATTAGGTGGGTAGGTCTCTATTAAGAGATGTGTGGGCAAACACAGAGACCGGTGTCGGTCAGGGGTGACCGACGACGGTTAGGTATAACTGGTGCCGGTTACTGTGAGATCTAGAAATGTCACAGAATAGGCTGGGGTCTCCTTTGTGATTGCACAAAAGACTTTGGTTGGTTGGGATGAGGTATTGAGTGACTGGAGTAGCTTTTGCAAGGTTTTAATGGGTATATGGAGGTGAAAATATGGAGAAGGTCAATAGGGAGCAAGATAAACAATGGATGATAAAATGATGAAGAAATGAAATAACCAGGAAAGTATGATGTTGTACTTACTTGGATTTCATTCCTGAATGTCTGTGTGTGAGGGATGGAGGTGCTGATGATGAGTTTGAAGGTTGCAAGTGATCACCAACTGAAGAAAAGATTTTGCATGGGCTGCATGTACACTCCTCTTTGCTTGGATAGATCAGATCATGGCTGGGATGGCTGTGCAGGAGAAGATGCTCAATCTCCTTCCTTGGATGTGAGTTTTCGCTGGAATTGGCTCTCTGAAGATGCGTTATCTCTCTGAGATGTGTTCTTGCTCATCAACCTCTTTTTCTTCCAACTTCCAATTTCCAACTTCCAACTTCCAACCTTGAGAATAAGGTTGTTTTGGGTTAAAAGGGGTAACCGACGGCGGTCCGGCTTAACCGGCGATGGTTAGGGGTAACCGACGTCGGTCAAGGTGGGATTTCCTAGGTTTACTAAACTAGGGAGATCCTCCTGATTTTCTTGGATCTCATGTTGTTATCCTGTGGATTAGACTCGGAGCCTCTTGTGAGCATGCGGGAATGTGGTTAGAGGGAATGTAGGCATTGATTTTTAGGGTTTGGGTAAGTCTTAGTTAGTTATGGGAACTTGCTAAGAATAGGTCTTAGGTTGAGTTGGCTTGGTGAGGTGTCTAAGTGAACTGTATGTGTAGATATTATTTAAATAAGATATTTAAATAATAAATATAGTGAGGATAATGCATTAATTTTTAATTAATTAAATTAATATTAGTGGGGTGAAGGGGGTCATGGCTAGGTAAATGTAATAAAGGGTGCTTATATGTCGAGGGACAAAAGGGGAGTGTGACCTAATTTTAGTGTCTACATTTTTCCCCTTTTTGTTGCGTAGCTTGTATTGGTAAGCGATGCTAACAAAAATAAGATGTGGTTGCCCCATGTGTGGGTGAAGGTGATCCCCCTCAAACCAGGAACTGACAAGGCAACAGGCTGAAGCGGTGAGTGGTTTGATAAAAGGTAAATGTGAGGAAAAGGCAAGTGGGTATAGGGGAAAAGGGTGAAAGGTCTACTCAGGAAATCTAGGTAATGGGTCAAGGTCACAGGTAGCAACAGTCAAATGCACGCACACGTATAAACTTGCAGCACGCTGTTGGGTTGAAGAGCAGGCAAACTCTACATCGTCTAAGGTCGATAGGTTTATCCAAACAAGGTTGAAGTGAATCCGGTATCCAAGGTATAGGATATGGTCAGGAAACACAACGTAGGTTAGGTGCAGGAATGTTTAGGTATGTTCCGGTACACCAAAGGTAGGGTCAGGATAAACGGTCATGGCAATAGGCTAGGTAAGGTCATTAGGTCAATCAACACAGGTAACAGTGCCACAAGGTATAGCGAACACATGAGGTCAAAGGTCACTAGCGATGGTCCAGGTCCAAATATCTAGGTCACGACATGGGTAAGGCCGAGGTAGGGGTAAAATAATGAGTCCCCAAAGGAGGAAAAATGGAGGTAGTAAATGATGAGGTCAGGAAAGGTAAGGTAATGGGTTGGGTAAAGGTGGATGGGGTAAAGAGCAAGGTAGAGGGTGGGGTAAAATGGAAAAGTAGGGTCAATGTGTAGGTAAGGGTGACCAGTGGCGGTCATGGATAACTGACATCGGTATAGGAAAACCGACGATGGTTAGGTAGGGCACGAGACTGATGTCGGTCAAGGGGAACCGATGTCGGTTAGGTCAGGTTTTGTATAAAAACAAAAAATACATGTTTTTATTATTCATTTGTGATTTACGAAGTGAAGAAATGACAAAAAAGAGAGAAAAGTGAGAAAAATGTCTAGAGGAAATGGGACAGTGAGCTGGCAGTGTGATTTGATGGTGGTTGGGTTAGTGAGTAGCGGGTCCATGAGATCAGGGTGAGAGAGTTGATTGGTTGGAGGTTGCGGGTAGATATTTGGGGATGGAAGAGGCTGGAGAGGGATCGGGTGGACCACCAGCACAGTGGCTAGACGATCCACCGAGATGGTGGCAGCACGATGAGGTAAGTGCCTAACTCTATAGTGTGAATTAAATAGAGTAGAAGTTGTAATAGTTGTTTGTTTTGGGTTTTGTGTGGTTTTTGTATATTTGGTGGGTGGAAAAAGTTAAATCAGGTATGGAGGGGAATAATGGGCAAAAAAAAGAAGGGGGGAGGGTAGTAAATTGGATAGGTGGGGTGGGTAGGGGTTTTGGGGTAGTGTAGGTCATTGTAGGTGGGGTAAAAGGGACAGGTGGGAGGGTTTTAGAAAAGGGGGGTTTGGGAAGTTGTAGATTTTTCCGCGACAGTGACAACGCATTGGTCAAGGCTTGGTCGGGTCGGTTAGGTAGAACCGGGATCGGTCACCTAACAGGTGACCGATGCCGGTTACGTGGTAACCATGGTCGGTACAGTTGAACTGGTATCGGTCACCAAATAGGTGACCGATGCCAGTTTAAGGGTGACCAGAGTCGGTTAGGATGAACCGGCACCGGTCGGGATTTTAGGCACAAGGGTCCAAAAAATGATGTAGGTTAGGTGGTTGAGATGGGTAGGGTAAAAATAGGGTGGTGGGTAATAATAAGTGATGAATATGGTCATGGTAAAGGTAGATTAATGTTGTGCTTTGGATTGGATACAGGGGAGATCACAGTTACACATGCGGGACAGGGTTCCACCACTACTGGTGACATTGTGTGGCTTAGTGAGCCCTTTGGAGCTGCAACACGTGGAGGCAGTGGGCTTGAGTGGTATTTGGCACTACTGACATGTTGTTTGGCAGCCTAGTTTGATGGTCGCGCTCATCGATAGATGGGACTCCGCGACCAACACGTTCCACCTTCCGACAGGTGAGATGACTATCACCCTGGAGGACATGTTCCAGATTCTGAGGTTACCCATATTGGGGGCCCAGGTGTACTCTATCTCCTCTGAGGCCTCAGAGGAGCTGATCGGGATAGTATTTGGTGAGGGGGCAGTGGAGCTGAGATTCCATAGCACCAGTTTGAGCTATGGTGAGATGTACCTAGCCCATCTGGATGAGATGAGGCTAGTAGTTTTATTGATGGAGGTAGTGTGCTGCTATGCACTACCTGATGTAGAGGGTGGACACTTTCCCCGATCACTGATGGGGGTGCTCCATGATATGATGGTGCATGAGACATGCTTCACCTGGGCACCAACATTCTTGGTGTAGCTATACAGAGAGTTGTGGGCGTATGGGTGGTTGCGCAGGTTCAGCCTGTGATGTACATTTATACTACACTGTTGGGCCTACGAGCACATAGTCTGTGTTCAACCTATAGGGATGCCCTGAGCAGATGCATTCCCACCGAGATGTGTGTGGTTGGGATATAGGAGATGGGTGCCGGTTGCAGGAGAGCGGAGGTCGGATAGGCCGACATACGATGTGGCCCATTTTCGGTAGTTGTTGGAGGGGTTGTCCGGAGTGGACATTATCTGGAGGCCATATGTGGGATTCCCCTCATATAGGCACATGCATGAGGAGCTAGCTGAGCTCCAGCTAGAGAGGTGGATATAGGGTCACCGTGCCGGGGAGGATGAGATGATCCCAGTAGACAGGGTCCGATGGTAGTTTGGGCTTGTACAGGATATTCCCCTGCCCTTCCCATAGTATCAGAGAGATGACATGGAGAGGCCTCTACCTCTACCACAGCCTTCAGTGCCTATAGGAGAGGAGGAGTAGCCAGTGGATCAGTGGATTGATGATGCCAGATGCACATATAGGTATAGGTAGTGGTGGGTGGCTCAGTTACGAGCCATACCACCTAGACCGGGGCAGCCAGACTTAGCTACCATTACAGTGTAGAGAGACACCCTACAGGGGCAGGTAGTGATGTTGATCACGTAGATAGGTATACTGCAGACACAGCTAGAGGGGTCAGAGGTAGAGGTAGCAGAGCTACAAGTATAGGTGGTGAGTTTGCAGGCCTAGATGGTAGAGGGAGAGGGTGGAGAAGATGGAGGAGATGGAGACAGAGATGGTCAGGTGGCAGCCCTACTGGCTCAGGTGGTAGGTTTACAGGGCCAGCTAGCCATAACCCAGACACAGATTGGGGCCTTACAGGCCCAGATATAGGCACAGGGATAGGGGGCACCACCACAGGGATAGGGACAGGGGGCACCACCACAGGCACAGGGAGCTGGTCCCAGTTCACAGGCTGGCGCAGGGCAGGTACAGGGGCCGAGACCTATGGGACCACCATAGACCATGCCTATATCTAGGTTACAGGATGCCCTAGGTGAGGTGAGATATTATCAGGACCAGCTCATGGCATCTAGGATAGACTTCCTCTCTTACAGAGAGTACCAGGCACAACAGGCATCCAGTGAGAGGATGAGATCCTGCACACATAGTGTGGAGAGCACAGGAGGGTAGGGAGTTCCAAGGCCTGATCAGGGAGAGGCCACCAGCACACGGTGAGTAGAGTGAGGTGATGTGCCAGCAGGTGTACAAGAGGCTGAGGGTGTAGATGACATAGAGATGGAGGAAATTTGGTGAGATGTCTGATATGCGGCCCCCTGATTTTTGATGTATACTAGTGATTATTTGTGATATATATGTTGGCCTGTGTGCCGAAGATTTTTATATTTTTGATCACATACCAGCCTATGTGCCGAAGATAGTGAGGATGTACGAGTGATTTTGTTGTATATTTTGAGCAGATACCAGCCTGCGTGCTGAAGATGTTTTGTATTGATTCATTCATTCATTTCTTTTTGTATATATGAGACCGACCTGCGTGTTGATGACATTTTGTATTGTAGATCGGCCTGCGTGCTGACATTTTTGAGATGATGGCCATGAGATAGGCATGTATTTTGAGATACACAGTTATTGATTTATATGATGAGATTCATGGCATTTTGTGATGCGTTAATATGTTTATGAGATATTGGATGTATGGCTTGTGTTAGATGAGATAGGGATTTGTTACTTTGATATGGATGGAAATTAGGTGAGTTAGGCATGATGGAGTTAGGTTGGTTTAGGCATGGATCGAGTTAGGTTATAGGCATGGATCGAGAGTCATGTTATAGGCATGGATTGAGTCAGGTTATAGGCATGGTTGAGTCAGGTTATAGGCATGGATCGAGTCAAAAGTAGGTTTAGTTATGATTCATTATGTTGGCAATGAATGATACTATGGGTCATATGTGAAATGTTCTATAATCTATGCATAGTGATGATAGAGAGATGGTAGGTGTAATAAATGTATGTTATGGTAAGCAACTTGTTATGTATGTGGCTTAATTTCCAATTTTGTTAGAAAAGGGGAACTAAGTGAAATGTGGGGTAAATGGTGAGTTAGGCATGGTTGATGAATTGGTTTAGGGTAGAGAATGGCTGAGCTAACCTCCAAGGGCCCCATGCCCTCGGAGTGCTGCCTACATAGTCCCGACGAAAAGGGACCTCAGGCCGATGTAGTTCTCCCATGAGCTAGGGAAGAATATGAAAATGAGTTGGTAGGTTTTTAGGCATGTAGTGGGTTTAGGTGTAATAGGTGTGGGTAGATTATAGGTAAAATGATGTAGGTGAAGGTGATTATGTCGAAAGGGGAGGATTACCCCAAAGGTAAGCGTCGAGTACCAAGTCCTGTATAAGGTAATCAAAATGTCAACAAAGATGGTTAAAAGATAAGTGGGGGGGCAATAGAGCCACCTGATTGGGTAGGATCATACCGAGTAGATCATACCTTGAAGGGGGTGATGAACACAAGACCCGAAAGGCATTGCACGATTAACTGTTCTACGGTGAAAGTAGTCACAAGATCACCAAATGTTGAAATTCCAAGATGTCCCTTGAGGCGATGTAGGAAATGAGAGTGGAAATGGTAAGGTGGGTGAAAGGTAGTTAATTTTATATGTTTTGAGTGACAGGGCTTTTGGGCAAGAGGTCCGAGGTCACAATGGGCAAGTCCATGACTAAAATTTTTTTTGTTGTTGTGATAGACTGATCGATGCGGGAAGTCTATATGGGATAAATAATATGGTACTCCTTGAGGTCTTCGTGAAGCTGATCGATGTGGGAAGCTTTGGTTTCTCTCTTTTTTTTTTAAAGCTTCACATAGTTGTCCTTCGAGGGAGCAGTCTATTTATAGTAGCAATTTTGTCGAGAGGAAGATGTCCTTTTGAGGGAGTCATCTTTTTTATTAGAAGTTTGACTCAAGGAGTTTGGTCCCATGTGAGGTCTTTGAAATCATGGACAAGACCAAGGTGAAGGATAGGACTCTTGTTCAAAAGGCAAGGTGGAATGACCATGGGATCTCATCTAAAGGTAGATGAAAAGTATCCATGAGAATCATGCTATGTGCAGTGCCGTGGTACACATATTCAAGAGAAGAGAACAAGTGACGGGTACTCACATGATTCTTGTTTAATCGTTAGGGAGGTGTATGGAGTGATAGCACTCAAGGGATGAGCCTGTAAAGAGACAAAGGGTGAGGTAGGACAATGAGTCAACAATAGAATGGTCGAAGATGCAATGTGTTAAGGGGCTCAGGTTTGGGTTTACCATCAAGTGAGGATAAACGATAGGCACCCGATCCATAGGTATGAGTTACGATGTATGGTCCAAGCCAATTAGGAGTGAATTTTCCCCGTTTACTTTTTTCTGCTTTGGTTACGTGTTGATTTTCTTTCAGGACAAGGTCACCGACTTGGAAGGTTCGTTCATGAACACGTTTTTCATAAGCACGTTTGATACGTTGTTGGTAAACTTGAAGGTGATCCAGAGCGTTAAGATGACATTCATCTAATAACTCTAGTTGTGCTAAGTGGTCCTGATGAAATTCATCATCAGTAAGCATGTCATGGAGAGAAATGCAGAGTGAGGGGATCTGGACTTCGAGAGGTAGAACAACCTCGGTACCATAGACCAGTGAAAAGGGTGTGGCCACAGTGGAAGTGTGAATACTAGTGTGGTATGCCCATAGGGAAAAAGGAATGTGCGTATGCCAATCCTTCCCAGTATCGTCAACCACTTTCATGAGAATTTTGTTGAGGGTTTTGTTAGTGGATTCGGCTTGGCCATTGGTTTGTGGGTAATAAGGTGATGAGAAACTAAGTTGAATGCCGAAGGCGTCACAAAGTTTTTGCAGTGTTTTGTTTTTGAATTGTTTTCCATTATCAGTGATGAGGCGATGAGGGACACCAAAGTGGAAAATGATGTGATGGTTAATGAACTCACATATTTTCTTGGCTTTTTTGGAGATTAGTGGTATGGCTTCCACCCATTTTGTGTAGTATTCGGTAGCAGTTATGATCCATTGATGGCGTTGGGAAGAATGAGGATTGATTTCTCTGACAAGATCCAAACCCCATTGAGAGAAGGGCCAAAGGTCACGAGTGACCTGTAAGGCATGACTGGGTGTATGATGAAGGTTGGAATGTTGTTGACATTTCACACAATGTTTGACATAGTCACAACAATCATGGTTAAGGGTCAGCCAGTAATAGCCTAGGTGAAGAATACGCTTAGCAATGGCAAGGCCACTAAAGTGACCCCCACATATGCCATCATGAACCTCCTTAATGGTATAAGGAATTTCAGAACTTGTGAGGCATCGTAAAAGAATACCATCAAAGCCGTGCTTATAGAGGAGTCCCCCCAGAATGATGAAACGGAGACCTTTTTAAGGAAGGTGTATTTTCCATTACGGGTGAGATCAGGTGGTAAGATGGAGAGGGAAAGGTAGTCAGAGTATTGTTTATACCAAAGGTCACTCAGGTCAGGGGTGTCATTTCTGATTGAGTAAACATCATGAGGTAAATAAGAAGGTGAATGGAGGTGTTGTATGGTGACAAATATTTTGGAATCGGCAGGGGAAGCGGGTATTTGGGAAGCTAAGTAGGCCATGGTATCTGTAAATTTGTTGGTTGAACGTGGGATGGTTTGAAGGGTGTAACGATCAAAGGTGGTCAAAAGTATGTCTACATGATGTTTATACTTTTGAAGTATCTCATTACGACATTGGTACATACCATTGACTTGGTTTATGACCAATTGTGAATCACCAAAGATGTGGATTGATTTGACATCTAGGGCATAGGGCCTGGAGACCTAGTACGAGTGCTTCGTACTCGGCAATATTGTTTGTGCATTCAAAGTCAAGTTTGAAAGACAAAGGCATGGGTTCTCCATCCTAGAGGAATGAGGATAACACCAGCCCCACCCCCGCGCTGACACTTGGAACCGTCAAAGAACAGTGTCATTTGGTAAGGGGGTTCATCCAGGGAAAGAGTAGCAATTGACTCATCGAGAAAGTCAAAATTAGAGGGTTGGTCCCCGGAAATAGGTGCGTCAGCCAGTTGGTCAGCTATAGCTTGGCCCTTGATGGACTTTTGGTGAATGAATTCGAGGTCAAGATCAGCTAAAAGCATAAGCCATCGTGCGGTGCACTGATTTTGATAAGGTTTGGCGTACATGAAGTGTAAGGGATCAGTGTTGGTCACGACATAAGTTTTGTGGTTGAGTAGGTAATGGCGGAGTTTGGTGGCAACAAAAACTAAGGCTAAGAAAATATTTTCTAGATGGTTGTATGGGTTTCATAGTCCAAAAGAGTATGGCTTATGTAATAAACCACCTGCTCCCTGTGTTGTTCATCGCGATGAGCGAGCATGGCTCCCAAGGAATGATTGGTAGCTGATATGTATAGGTAAAAAGGTTGATCGTCTTTAGGTGGAATGAGTATGGGTGGTTGGAGAAGGTATTGTTTTAGGGCCTCAAAATCTTTGTGACAGTCATCATCCCATTTAAAGGAGACATCCTTCCTAAGCAGATGATGAAATGGTTGACACCGATCAGATAATTGTGAAATGAAACGGTGAATGGACTGCAATTTACCTTGCAGGCTATGGAGTTGTGTAAGGTTAGTGGGCGGAGGCATTTCCAGAATGGCCTTGACTTTAGCAGGGTCAACTTCTATACCATGGAGGGAAACAATAAATCCTAAGAGCTTTCCTGAGAGAACCGCGAAGATGCACTTTTTAGGTTGAAGGCGGACACAATATTTAATGAGGTGGTCAAAGATGGTTTTGAGGATGGCGAGGTGCTTGGCACGATGTTTAGATTTAGCCAAGAGATCATCCACGTAATCTTCTAATATGTGATGCATGATATCATGGAAGATGTAAGTCATAGCACGCTGATATGTAGCACCAGCATTTTTAAGGCCAAAAGGCATGACTCGATAGCAAAAGGTTCCCCAAGGGGTAATGAATGCGGTCTTGTGCTGATCTTCTGGGGCAAGAAAAATTTGGTTATAACCCAAGAAGCCATCCATGAGTGAGAGCATCTCGTGACCAGTGGTAAGGTCAACTAGTTGATCAATACCGGGCAAGGGAAAGTCATCTTTTGGGCAGGCTAGGTTGAGGTCACATGGAAGTCCGTGCAAATGCGGAGTCCCCCTGTTGCTTTAGTAACAGGGACAATGTTAGAAATCCAACAAGGATAATCAATGGGTAAGATGAAGGAAATGGAAAGAAGGCACTGAAGTTCTTCTTTGATGAGAAGAGCAATGCGAGGGTGCATTTTCCTCAGCTTTTGTTTGATAGGTTTGGCATCGGGAACGGTTACGATATTGTGGACCACTATGGTGGGGTCAATACCGGGCATGTCTACGTAAGACCAAGCGAAAGCGTGGTTATGATCTCAGAGAAAAGAAGTGATGGCTTCCTATTCAGCAGCATCTAAAGATTGTCTGATCTTTAGGATGTGCGGGTCATCCTGAGTATGAATGTTGATCTCGATAGTCAATTCATTCAACATGGTTTGCGTCTCAGATGGTAACGACCGATGAATATATGAGTCTTCTGCACCAAGGTAGGTGAGTATGGATTCATCATCCTGACATTGAATGACGTTAATTGTAGGTGTGTCGTCATCGATCATCTTAGGATACAGGAATGGGAGAGTGGAAGGGGCCTCGCCTTCGCGTTGATAAGTCAAAGGCCCCAAGGAAATGGTGTTTATGAAAAAAAAAGTTAGGAGGGATAGATTCAAGATCCATCGACTCCGTTGGTGAAGGTGGTGATGAAGGTGGAGTGGGTGAAGGTAGTGATGAAGATGAAGGTGGAGGAGGGCTAGGGTCTTCAATGAGTTCAATGCGGGCCTGTTTGGTAGGAGGTTTGGGGAAGCCGATACCACTACGGTCATTATGTTTGTGGGTGGTACATGGAATAATGGTATGGCGGCCTTGCTCATAAAAGCCAAAACCAAAACCCTTCCATGCACAGTGGTGCAGGAAGGTGTGGGTGAAACGGCGATTGGTAAGTGATTGGAAGTCAATGGAAAATGGGTGGGGTTGTGATGGTGGTTCAGGTGTGTAAGTGGTAGTATCAAGTCCCCCATAGGTGAGACTAGTACGAAGATGAGGAGGACCATAAAGGAGGCATTCTCCTATACGGTGATCATAGTGAGGGTGTTGGTGAAGGCTTCCATACTCGTGCGGAGTAAGGAATGTGTTGACACTATATAGGTGGTACTCCCCCATAGTGAGGCATTGAAAAACACCTTCCAAGGGATCAGTGGTTGGTATGTAGGTAGCTGGTATGGATGATGTGTCAGAGGTTGATGCGGAGGTGGAGTTAATGGATTGGGAAGCTAATGGGTCAGCCGTGGAGGTTATAGCAGTGGTAGGAATAGAGGAGGTATGTGCGGTGAAAGCAGCGGTTGTACTGGTAGGTGGAGGTGTAGGTGAAGCGGTATTGGTTACGGAGGTAGATGGCTTGACAGGTATGAGCACATCATTGGGTTGGTATAGCATGTTACATGTTTTGAAAGGTGATGGGTCAGCTAGAATGGTATAAGTGTGTCCTTAGTGTTCAAACTTTACACAACGATGCAAAGTGGAAGGAATGCAACCCATGACATGGATCCAGGGTCTACCAAGCAACAAGTTATATTGGAATTCCCCCTCCAAAACATAAAACAATTCTGGAACAGTGCGGGGGCCCATGTGAACGTGAAGGATGACAGTGCCTAGTGTGGAAGTGATAGCATCGTTGAATGAACGCAACATGACCGGATGTTTATGCATGTAATTGTTCAGGTATGCGCATTTGAGAAAATGCATGGGATGAAATGATGTTAATTTTATCACCTCCATCAATCATCACACAACGTACATGTATGTCATTAATGTGGACAGAGATGAAGAGGGCTAGGTCTGGGTCATCGTTTTGGTGTGGCATGATCTCTTCCTCTGAGAAGCTAAGGGAGGCCACTTGGTGAACAAGGTGAGGTGAGGATGAAGGTGGTAATTTGGTGAGAGAGGCTACATGATGGGGTGTGATAATGGAGGCTATGGGTGTAGGGTCATTGGGTAAAACCTCAATAGATTGAAGAACCTCCATGAGAGCTTGACAATGGGATTCTGAGGTTTGGATGAGGTCATATAAGGACATTTTGAGGGGAGATTGGTGTAGTTGTTTGAGCATGGTGCGATGTGTGATGCCATTAGAAATGGGGTATGTGGGGCCGTGGATAGTTATTTTAGGTATGGGTGCAGATGGTATGTTGGGTATAGGATTGGTTGGTGGGTCAGTTGCCTTTTCTTTTCCCTTCTATGCATGTGTAGTGACATGTATCATGTTGATTTGAGGGAAGTTGGAAAATGGAGAAGGTGTAGGGTGAGTGGTATAATGACATGAAGGGAAAAAACCTACTAGAGGAGAAAAACCCTGTGAGGTCAGTTGGGTGCAACGACATTTGGGTGGTGGCGTGGCCAAGTTCTCTGATGTGAACCATGTTAATTTCAAATCTTGAGGGTGGCTCTAGGAGCTGTGAGGGTGGAGGTTGTGGTTGTTGAGTGGGCAGTGTGGGAATGGGTGTTGGTGAAGCAGGATCCTCATCGAGAAGGTCATCATCATCAAAGTTTGGTTTCTGGTGGACATAATTAGATAAGGATAGTTTTCAAGGCCTTACAGTTCTCCACATCATGCCCTAGCACATGATGGTATGTGAAAATTTTAGTATCATCAAACCCTTTTGGCTTGGGTTTGAGGGGGTCATAAGGTTAGAGTGGTGGTAATGTGATAACAGAAGTCTCGAGGAGGTTGGTTAAAATTTTGGCATAGGACCCTGCTAGTGGATCACAATGGGAAGTGAACATGGGTTTGGGTGTAGGTGTGGTTGATTGTCAGGGAACTATTTTTGGAAGAGTAGGAATGGGTTGAGTTACGGTTTTAGGTGCCGGTGTGGTTTTAGGTATCGGTCGTGTTTGTTTGGGTAGGGGTATAGTAGATGGACGGGTAGGAGGGTGTGTGGTTGTTTTAACTACCTTATTGTGGGGTAGTAGGGTTTTTTCTTTGGGTTGCACCTTCTTGGGTAAAGGTGATGTGGGTGTATGAGGTCAAGAAGGAAAAGTAGATGGAGGAAGAGGGTGAGTTACCCACAGGGATAACGGGGGTGTTGTGAAGGTAGATGATGTGGGTCGTACTTGGGGTGTGAGGGATAATGAATGAAGTGTAGTGGGTAGTGAAGCAATAGCTGAAGGTATTGGAGGTATTGGTGGTAAAGAGACTGCAGGTGTGGGTGTAAGTCATGTTGTGTTCCTGGGTAGGTTAGAGGTTTGTGAGGAAGGAATGTGTTATTGTGTTATTAGTTTATGGATGGGTGAAGGGTGCTTGACCATGTTGGACAGCCAAGGATTTAAGGCATATGGGACAAGTATGGGTGTGATTGGTACAGTAGGGGTATGAGGTCGATGAGTTTTTTTCTTTGGTTTGGGTGTCGGAGTAGGTGTGGTTTTGATGGTGGAGGATGTAGCTAAATCTAGTTTAATTGGTGGAAGAGTAAGGTTGGTGGTCGGGGTGACCCCTAAAGTGGTAATAGGTTTAGTTGAGGAAAATGTTGTGGGTGTGGGTTTGGGTTTAGATGTAGGTCAGGTTATGGGTAAGGGTGTGGTGTGAGTGCTAATGGGTATCGTGGAAGGGGTTGCGACAACAATAGTTGTATTTGGTTTGATGGGTCAAAATGGATTCAGGTAGATAGAGGAGGTATCAGCAAGGGATCTCTGCATCTGTGTCAAGATAGGGAGTAAGAAGCACCCCCATAGTAAATCCCTATCCACATAATCTAAGTGATCGGCCAAACATGAGAATGGCATGTCTGTGGGTGGAGTTGGTGACGACCTAATAGGAATTCTCATAAAATGCATCTTAGAGATGGGGAATTGGCCAGCTTCAGCTTTCATGGGTAAGAGAGCCGAAAGTAGGTTTGTTGGATTATGGGTAGTAGATGGAGAATGCTCGCCAAGAGAAAAAGGTATCTCAACCTAGTCTATGATGGGTGGAGGAGATGATGGGAGCTCCTCTATAAATGGAGGAACGTATAAGTGCTCCTCTATGGGTGGAGGAGGTAATGGGTGCTCCTCTGTGGGTGGAGGTAATGGGACCTCCTATGTTGGTGGAGGAGGTATTGTAGGTAAAGGTTCTCTAAGTGGAGAAGCCAGGGGTGAGATGGTCTCAATGTTAGCGGAAGACCCCTCTATAGGTAATGAAGGAGATGAAAGGTGTTCCTCTGTTGGTGAAGGAACAGGGGAGGTAGGTTCTAATGTGGGGGGATTTCAAGCTAGTATTTCCTCCATGCAAGGGATGTGAGGTAATTGAGAGGAAATAGGTACCTCATTAAAGATATCATGAACCTCACGGGTATGGGTATCGTGAGTTGATGTCTCACTAGTTTGATTGGATGAAGGGGCATGGTTGGGAAATGGTTTTTTAAAGATTTGTAGATTTTGGTAGGGGTGGCATTTGGATTATCCACAGTTAACTCACCTTTCTTGAGCATTTCTTGGATAATATTCTTGAAAGTGATGTAGTTTCCATCATTATGACCCTTTACTCGGTGATAGTTACATAAATCATGTTCTTTATACCATGCAGGCATGGGGCGAGAAAGGTAAAAAATAGTGTGGGGTTTTATGGGTGGAAGGGTGATGGCTCCATCTTTGATAAGCTTTTCCAAGACATAAGAGTAAGGTTCCATAAATGGGGTATATTTTCACTGCTTTTGTCTAAATCGAAAAGCCTGGACATGTGATAGATTAGATGAGGGTGTAGCTTGATTTGACGGATGAGTTGAGCTGGCCTTGAGTACCACTGTGTTAGCAGTGCCCTTAGTTTTGGAATAATTGGTTTGTGTTTTGGAAGAAGAAGAGGTTTCATTTGACTTGACTATAAAAATTTTATTTCGTAATTGGATTTTCTTCTCTTCGATGGCCCAAATCTCTAACTTTCATGCCATAGTGAATGCCTCATCGAATGTTCGGAAGGTTTGGACCTACAAGGTCATGGAGATATGTCTAGTACAATCTCGTGTGAAGAGCTTGATGAGTTTAGTTTGTGGCAGTTGGAAGGTAAGTTGATTGATTAGGATGTGCCAGCAAATGACAAAATCTGCAATGGATTCATCCTCATACTAACGTGTGGAATATAGATCGGTCATGGTAACCTTCTTGACGATATTGATAGAGAAATGATCCAAGAAGGCTAGGGCTACCTAATTGAATGATAATATATAGTGTTTGGGTAACCCACCCTACCAATCTAATGTAGGTCTAGTGAGGGACATGGGAAAAGTTCTCAAAAGAAAGGCATCATCATGAGCAATCAAATAACACCCATGTTTGAACGACCGCAAATGTTGTTGGGGGTATTCTTTGCTATTGAAGCGATTGAATTTAGGAATTTCCAAATGCACAGGGTATGAATGGATAGGAATGAATGGGTGAATAGGCTTGTTGCAAATCTCTTCGTAGGTGAGAGTGTTGTAGGAGCCAGAAACTGATTCCTCCAATGTCTACATCTTGTCCAACATCAATTTAATTAGGTCATTGGTGGGTTGTGATGATTGGATGCCTCCTATAGCATAAGGAGGTTGGTTTTGGGAATTATGGGGCTTCCATGTAAGGTGGCAGAGAAGAAGGCAAGGAAATAGGGGGTACGTACCTGGAATGAATAATAGATGAAACAGGCGGTTGTTGGTAGTATGTATACGGGGGTGGAAGGGTCGTGGTAACCCTAGTGGCAATAGGAGCTAATGATTATGGAATGGAAAGAACTACATTCTGAAATGGGGTAGGGATCACCGACACTGTAGGTGGGAATGTAGCTACATGTATGTATGAGACATTAGGGGTGGATGAGGTTGTGTTTGGGGTAGTCGTTGACGGTATGGTGGATGTGATGGGTACCACAGAGGTAATAGATATGGTAGTCATAGTGGGTATAGAACCTAACTATGAAACGAATGGGGGTAAAGTGGATGTGGGTAGCATGGAGCTAGATGGGGCTGATGCAGAAGTGGGTGCGAGAGTCGGGGGGATAGATAAGGGCATGCTGTATAACAACTAACCCAAGGTGTCTCGAGTGGACAAGTGAGAAAGATAAAACTGCAAGGTAGTAGGGTTCTGGTCAAGGAGTCATGTGAACTCCTCATCTCCAGTAGTGATAGTAGTAGGCTAGATGGGATCCATGGCTGGTGATAAAATAGAAGGTGGTGAAGGACTAGGTGGGAGTGGTTGGCAATTGGTGTGGAACATGAGGGCACTTGCTTGTCTTCGAGTTAGCACCATGTGAACCAGTATTGATCAAGTAGGGTTGCTTCTCTGTAAATGATACAGAGAACAGCAAGAATAGGTGAATCTGGTGATAAAAATGGATGAAGTAAAAAATGGTGGCTGGAATGTGAAATAGGCTAACCGATGTTGATTAGGAAAAACTGATGTCGGTTAGGAATAACCACTTCTGTTCATTGTAGAAAATGGATAGTGAGTAAACTTTGAGGCAGAAGGTAAAATCTGATAGGTATGCCAAATCTGGGGATGTTTAAAATGTCAATGAGAATAATGACAGTGACAAAGACTATGAAAAGTCGAAGAAAGTGGAATAAAACATCCTTTTGAGTAGATTAGAAAAAGGACTTGGAACTGATGTCGGTTAGGTATAACCAATGGTGGTCAGAGGTAATTGATGATGGTTACTATGAAATTGAAATAGTGATGAAAGAAAGTGGTTGTGAATTAAAATATGATGTAGAATCAAACCCAGAATTCTAGGAATGATGATGATATGGCCTAGGAACACTCAGGTGAAGCTGGAATACACCAGCTATGATGAGGAGTGTGCAAGGATGAACAAGAAAAATTGGTGAACGTGATCTCTCACCTCAAAATGTAATCCAAGAAAAAATTGTTATCCAAATGTGCCCCCTGCTCATTTTGTGGCTAACTCCCTTTCATTCTTTCCTTCTATTGTGCCTCAGTCATAAATTTTTACTTTTTAGGCACTCAAAACCTTCTGGAAATGACACCATTGGATAGAGATCTTTCTCAACTTTCCAGAAAGGTAAATTTTTCCTCCTAACTCCACGTATTTCTCAAGTTATGGCTTGGTGGAGTTTTTGTGGGAAATTTTCCCTTGCAAGGCCCGCAGCCAATCAGGAGCTGCCACGTGTCCAAGGGTGAAAAAACACTAAACGAACCGAAGGAAAAAATGGTCAGGAAGGGCCTGCACCCAATCAGAATGTGCCATGTGGCACCTAGAGTGGCGAAGCACGGGGAAAATTTGAAAAATATTCCAAAGACCAAACGGGTAAAAATTCAAACTTTTTGCCCACCGATCCGATTTTGCCCTGTTTTTGCCCTAAAACTTCAAATCACCATAACTTTCGATCCAGAGCTCATATTTTCACGTTCTTTATATCAATGGAAATATGGTGAAATTCTCTACAAGATTCCATGGTCAACTTTGAATTTTGGTTTAGTTTGGAGGGATAAAATCAAAAAATGCTTCTGGTACGCGCCCATGGACAGAACTGACGTTTCAACAACCAATTTTAATGCAAAATGGGTCGCATTCTTCTCCAGCATGGTAAAAAATGTTAGGGCATGGGTTTGTAAGGAACTCCATGCTGTTTTTAATGTATTTTGGTCAATGGGGAATGGCTCCCATGTTTTTTCACATTTTCTCTCTCCTGGGCTCAACAGCCCATGCACTGTAAAAGCCAGATTTGCTTCATTTTTCAAAGGTGGAACACTTTTTTTACATAGCAAGCTTCTGTTTTCACTTTCAACAAGTGATTTTGGCAAGTATCAGACCTTCCAGGGATTGTAACAGGTTTTTCTACCTCTTTGGTGTTGGAATACAAAGATTTTGATGTTGAAAATCACAATGCAGGCTATGTGAATGCTTTCAGTCCTTTGTATGTGTTGTTTGCTTCATTTCAAACCCTTGATTACATCTTATCAACCTGTGCATGATGTTTTATGTTGCAATTTCTGATTTGTATCAATTTGCATGAGCAAGAAGTGCTCACCACTCCTTTGGTGTATCACCCTTATCAGTTTAGTTTTAATTTTTGCATTTCTTATCCCTATCTCCTTGCAATTAGGATAAAATTAGGATCTGAACCTCTATAGTTGTGAAAATAATAGATCTAATCAGAGGAGTTTGAGGAACCAACCTCTAATCTAGAGATTCCTCTCTCATCTTGCAAGTCCCACACTTGGAGAGAGGTTTCAATGTTGTGCAATCACACTGGATGCCCTAAACATCAACTTAGAACCTTGATTTGCATCCAGGGGTGCTGCTAATTTGCAACAACAAAAACACTAAGAAAATGTGATCCTAGGAGTGGCTTTTCTACTATGTTTGTGTATCTTATGCTATGTAGGGATTGACACATGAATTGTGAAATGGAGTTTTTTTTGGTGAGGATGGCTTCCTACGAAGAAGGAGATCTAAAAATGTGAGGTTTCAGGTATGTTATGGTGGGGGAGGGGTTCACTCAGAAGTATGACTCGATAGAGCAGCAAGCTAGGTGCCCACTGTGTCATGATTATGTGATCATCTACAGCTTCTTCCAAGTAAGATGTTGTTTAAGAATGTATGTATTTTGAATTTTTGTCTGGTTTGGTAAGACTCAGAGAAAGAGAAAAGGATAGAAGTGATTTTCTACGATTTTTTTGTCAACCATCAGCTGGTCATGACTTCTAGCATATAGGTTTCCCTCAATTAATGTGATTTAATGCAATAAATTAGAATGGAATGCACTTGTTTTTAAACCCAAATCGAAAATGTGAAATTGTATGACACAATAATATGAAGAGGAAGAGGGATGCTCTTTCACTATAATGTAGAAAACATGAAGAAATGGTTCTTTTTAATTACACCAAAAGAAAAGTTTCCTTTAGAGCAAATAGAAAGGAGAAGCAGATTACTAGGGAAGAAAATTAGCGTGTACATTTTTTTTATAAGGGAAACAAACACACAATTTTTTCCTAGGAATGAATGAAATACAAGGAACCCTGGATGGGTCCCATCGATCATGCCAAAATGTTTCACCTTTTTCTTAGATTGTTTCTTAGAAGAGTTGACAAAACAGATAGGGTAACGGGCATAGGAGAAATACCTATTCAAATGTCGGTTGATGGGTTGTTGCACGTGTATGACTTTTAATCCATAGATGATTGTGAGAGATTCCGTTTTGCTAGGAGGAACTACCTATAATGAAAACAAGACCACCATAAAGGATTAAATAATATGGGTAGTGAACTGCTTAGTGTAAGCTAGATTCGGGAAGTATAATACTTCCTAGATGGTTATCAGTCCACTTTTTTAAACAATTCAATGTTGTAAACAAAGTAAATCCCATTTTTATTTTGAAATGATTTAGGTATCTCACTTAAAACACAATAAGAAAATAGATCTAATCTAACAGGCTAAGCTAGAATAGAATCCAAAGGTCAAATGATTGATTCTGGGTCTCTTCAAGTCTAATAAAGGTCTCGGGTAGGTCACAAGTGAATGAGGGTGAGATAAAATTAGGTGGGTAGGTCTCTGTTCAGAGCTGTGTGGGAAAACACAGAGACTGGTGTCATTCAGGGGTAACTGTCGATGGTTAGGTATAACTAGTGCCGGTTACTGTGAGATCTATAAATGTCATAGAACGGGCTTTTGGTCTCCTTTGTGATTACACAAAGTGCTTTGGTTGTTTGGGATGATGTATTGGGTGACAAGAGTAGGATTTTATGAGGTTTTAGGGGGGTATACGAAGGTGAAAATATGGAGAAGGTCAATAGGGAAAAAGATAAACAATGGATGAAGAAATGAAATAAAAAGGGAAGTATGATATTGTACTCACTTGGATTTCACTCCTAAATGTTTGTGTGTGAGGAATGGAGGTGCTGATAATGAGTTTGAAGGTTGCAAGTGATCACCAATTGAAGAAAAGCATGGCTAGGATAGATCAAATCATGGCTAGGATGGATGTGAAGGAGAAGATGCTCAATCTCCTTCCTTGGATGTGAGTTTTCGCTGGAATTGTCTCTCTGAAGATGTGTTATGTCTCTAAGATGTGGTCTTGATCATCAACTTTCTTGCTTCCAACTTCCAAATTCCAAGTTCCAACCTTGAGAATAATGTTGATTCGGGTTGAAAGGGGTAACTGACTGCAATCCAGCTTAACCGGTGATGGTTAGGGGTAACCGACATCGGTCAAGGCGGGATTTCCTAGGTTTACTAAACTAGGGAGATCCTCCTGATTTCCTTGGATCTCGTGTCATTATCCCATGGATTAAACTCAGAGCCTCTTGTGAGCATGCGGGAATGTGGTTAGAGGGAATGTAGGCACTGATTTTTAGTGTTTGGGTAAGTCTTAGTTAGTTATGGGAACTTGCTAAGAATAGGTATTAGGTTAAGTTTGCTTGGTGAGGTGTCTAAGTGAACTGTATGTGTATATATTATTTAAATAATAAATATAGTGAGGATAATGCATTAATTTAATTAAATTAATTAAATTAATACTTTTTGGGGTGAAGGGGGTCATGGCTAGGTAAATGTAATAAAGGGTGCTTATATGTCAAGGGACAAAAGGGAAGTGTAACCTAATTTTAGTGTCTACACTAACTATCCTAGATAATACAATAGAACTCTATGACTCTTCTAATTCTTTATCCAATCCTTGGATCTGGATATCCCATCCCCCTCTCACGTCAATTTATTTGGCTTGACCTCTCTAATTTTGATTCTAGAGTTTCCAATAGTTATCCATGGAAAATCTCTCTCTCTCTCTCTCTCTCTCTCTCTCTCTCTCATCCACTCAAACTGAATGGCTCATTCACACTTCCAAATGACTTTCTTCTCATCACATATTTATCATATCTCAATTCCCTATTATATTCCCTGATCGGATCCATTATAAATTTTATCTTTCAAAAATCATAATTTTCTTGTCATGCATGTCACTCTATATTACATTGGGAATACATCTATCCAATATCCATGTGTTAAGTTTTCATGTTAGGTTATCTTTTACATCTTGGTGTGTTACAAGATCCTTGAATTCCTGATAATAAACTAAGCTCCTTTCACCCTATGTCCCACTCTTACATAAACCTTCAATCCTTATGCTCCTTATGTTGCACAAATTACTAGGTTTCATTTCATATGCATTCACCTTAGGTTCATCCTTTGCCAACTTATTCCATTCTAGATGTCTCCTTTGCACTCCCCTTTTCCTACATTTTTGCCTTCTTCAACTCTTATGCAATACCTCTACGTGCATATCTTTCCTTAGCCTCATAAAACCTTCATCCCCTTGGATATTCTTTCAAACCTTCTCTTTTATACCCTATTTATCAAACCTTGCACATACTTATTCCTCTTCTAGACCCTCCTCTCATGTAGGTATTTTCCACACCGCTCCTTAAGAATTATTTTCATGCCTCAACCAAACTTTTGCCTTTCCCCTTTAGCTATTTATTATGTACTAACTTATATGCATCCCTTGAAGAGATCTCAACATCCTTCCAAGATGTTATCCCTACAAAAAAATTATAATTTTCTTAGGGATCTCCTATATCAAACTCCCTAAGTAAAGAATTTGTAATCTCCTACTCACATGTTTATCAAAAATCTTAAAATGTTATAACCCGTCTACTATCCATGGTGCAAAATGACCACAGGTTTCATTGTACAAGTTCCATGGCAAGATCATTTTATCATTTTGATCACTCTTACTTCATTTTCCTAATATTTTCTCTCACGGCTTGAGTTCTTTTATCTATTGTCTAAATTCTTGAACACTTGTCCTTTCCTTATTTCTTTATTTTCATAGGTGTCCTTTCCTTTGTCTTATCTTCTTTATTTTATTTTATTTTAAGATACATTTTCATAAAAATACTCTTATTTATCTACTTCCTCCTCTCTACTTCAGTGTACATAGATCTATGTACTAAAACTAATGCCCTCATCACCTCTAAGTCATCTTTAGGATAATAATTTATCCATATATGTTTGAAGAGACTTTTGAATCTCTTCTATTCTCCTTAAAGTCAAGTTTATTACTCCTTTTTGGCATTTCTTCTCAGTAAAACCCAAATTACATAGTTTTTATAAACTTCAGGATGATATTACATAATTATGCCCTATATTTTCTTAGTGGTATTATCACTACCTATCCTTTTTTCCCATTCCTATCTTCTACACTTTTCTAAACATTTTATTAGATTATACATGATATCAATTATGTTATCCATTAGCTTCAATCTAGTAATTTCTTCCTTATTGTGATTATCCCCTATGTACCATGAAAAACTAGAGTTGTGATCCTTTGATCACCTTTAGGATGATCAATTATTCTTAGTAATGTGATGGTTGGATTGAGATGATCCTACTCCATTTACAGAGTCACACACAATAGAAATAGACTCAACAAAACCACTATCTCTATTTATCTCAAAGCCTTGGAGAAATCTATGATAACCTTCCCTCTAATGGGTATGTTACAAAAGTTATAAATATTTATAACTATTACAAGGGTGGTATTAACATTAGAGGACTTTCATAGGCTTAAACTAGTTCTAGCTCAGGATAATATTCCACCTCCTCTACATATTATTTTGTAGCCTTCAACAACCTTAGATATGCCATTGTATCAAGATTCTAAATGTATCTCTTCCCACGCTTTATTTACTATGGGGTTCCTCTAGAGTATTCTCCTTAGCATGTTTAAAATTTAATTTAAATAATTTTCATTAATAGCGCCAAACTATCTGAATCTAGTAGTTGATAAAATCTTCCATAAAACCCATTTCATCAAATTAAATAATAATTTTTCTCTTTTTCTACCACATATGCTTCCTGGTAGCCTCCAAGTATCCTCTTATCATTTTCTAGTTTTTTCCTTTAGCTCCCTAGTCCTCTAGGAAATCCTTCCTTTGCTTAATTCTACGCATTGATCTTTACAAATATGTGTACACTCCTATCATTTATGCAATCCTCACATTCCAGCTTCATACCTAGCCTAAATTTAAATACACTTAAGTCAATAATAGAACACTACACACTATTGTGTGTTCCTTTCCTTGCTATACTATCATGCACCAATTCTTCCATGCACTTTTTAAGGAAAAACACTATAAAAAAATTTGCACATACTCCTATAAATTCCAAAACATTTTTTCTTGTGTCCTCTACCCTTAATTCCCTTGTAAACCTTGTGCATACTTCAACACTTAGTAAAAATTTCTAATTTAATTCATATTCCAAGTTTTTCTCGTTATGTTTCTGTATCAAACACCCTAGGTTAAAAAAATGTGATTTGTCTCATGAGATAAATTCCTCAAGAGTATGTCCAAGTTTAACAAGCTCCTCCAAACTTATCCATGTCACATCTTCCTTTACACGATTCTTCCACTTTACTAAGTACTCTTTGTATTCCCTTCCACATGTTTTCTTAACCACTCTTGAGTCCAATATGGCCTCAACTTCCTCCTTGCATTTATATGGTATATACCTTCTCTAATATACTGATACTTGCATTCATTATGCATTCTCATATGATTTTGTTGCATACTCACCCTTTTCTTATTTATGACTACTCTCGTCTTCATGGTACGCATATAAATAAGATATATTAAATATCGGAAAGAAATCCAAATATTTTGGTAACTCTATCTTGTATGTATTTCACCCCATCTTCTACAATACCTTACATGGACCAATATTATTCAACTTAAGCTTATTATATTTACCTTTTAGAAACCTTTCCTCAAACATTTGTGCCAACACTTGATGTCCAACTTCAAATTCCTTTATTTTGTGTCTCTCATCTACAAGCTCCTTGTAAATTTGGTTACTCTGTTATAGTCTCTCATGCACTTCTTCATGTCGTTTGCACATATAATGTACATAATCCTCATACTCCACGATTGGATGATCCATTGCTTGATACAATATCATGACTCCCTTGGGAATTTTCCCATACACAATCAGGAATGGACTCTTCCCTATAATTTTGTTAACCGAATCATTTTAGGTGAATTATATTTGTGATAACACCATGTCCCACTATTTGAGCTTATCTCATACCAATATGTTCAATAAATTTACTATACTCTTATTCAATACCATTATTTTCCCATGTCTTTGTGGATGATATGTTGAACTGAAATCTAGTCTCATTTCCATATTTTTCAGTAAGGTCCTCCAAAAATGAAATAGAAACTTGGTATCTCTATCATAAACTAGGCTTAATAGAAACCCATTCAACCATAATATCTCCTTGAAGAATATATTTTTTATTCCTGATGTATCACTAGTCTTTGTGCATGCAATAAAATGTGTTATATTTGAAAAAATATTGAATACAAAAAAATGGAGTCATTTCCCCTCTCCATTTTTGATAATCCTAGCATAAATTCCATGATAATGTTCTCTCATGACCTCCTTAGCACATGTAATATTTGATATAACCCACTATTTTTCTTGTACACTTTGACTAATTGAAAAATTCTACACCTTTGTAAACATTTTCAAAAAAAATTTCTCATCCTTAGCCAAGCATAACACTCCTCCAAATATATTAAATGATTTTTACCCTCAAAGTGACCTCTTAAGCCTCTACTATGCTTCTCCTGATATATTTCTCACACATTTTTTCCTAGGGTATACACAATTGTGTTCTTCTAAATAACATGCCTTATTTTATGAGGTAATCCAACCATAGAATTCTATCTGTGGATCGTGACTATGTACATGCTTTACATGCATGTTTAAAATCTTCATCTTACATGTGCAACTCCTTCATGGTGTAAAAAATCATGTCTTCATTATACATTTCATTCGACAACAACATCTTGTTTCTCGGTGCGGCCAATACCCTACAAGAATTCTCACTTATACGATTTAACACAAAATAATAGATTTCCAAACATTCTACCCATTTCATGTGCCTATGGTTCTACTTCACTTGACTGTTGTTGAACTCTAATGCTTGATGATTTGGGTATAAGAAAAATTTACTCCATAATTAGTAGTGCTTCCACTTATCCAATGTTTGTATAGTCTTATAGAAATATTGATCATAGATTGAATATATGGGAAAGTGCACAAAGATTGGGGACCAAAAAGCAGATAAAAATCCACTTTTTAGTCATTTTCCATAACGCCCTCACATTATGGCTCGGTCACGTTATAACACAACAGAATAAAATCAAGGTCATGTTATAGCACAAGTGCGTTATGGTTCATATTTACCAAACCACAACATGCTTGCATTATAACATGAGTGTAGTTTGAATGAGATAAAACATAGTAGAAACTCAAGAGCTAATTTTCATTCCAAAAAATATTAGAAGAAGAAAACACGAGCGGGGAAAAGTGTGAATGCATTTTGTGGCATCTAAATCCTTTAGCACCTCAAATAGACTATAGAGGAAATCTCAAAAGGTTAGTTCTTGTTGATTTTAGGTTAATTTTCTTTATTAATTTTTTTTTGCATTATTGTTGATTTGTTTTTTATTTTCATTTTCAGAGGTTTCAATACCTTCAATTCAAACCCCACATTCACCTATAGAGTTAAGATGAAAAATAAAACATTCCAATAACACCCCCTTCAATAAAAAGACATCCTCCAAATGCCTAGCAAAACATTTCAGAGGATATTAAAACTAACAAAGTTTAAATTGAGGATTTAATAGAAACCCTAATGTGAAAAATCCACATCGCCAAAACCTTTCTACATCATTAGAATTATTATTATATAATATTGATAATGAGGTTGGTCAAATAAACACATGGGAGAGTTTTTAATCCAATTTTCTCTATTTTTATGAAGATAAGTTTTCTTATGATTTAGTGAAGAAGAAAACAATCACAAAAGACAAATTGTGTGCATTGTTTACTGATGTTAGAATTAATGTGTCATTACTATTTATTAGAAAAAAATTCCCCATCCACTAGTGTAATCATGAGGGGATAAAAATCATTTCTGGGATAAGTGGTGGATGGTTTTTGATGGACCACCTTGTAACAATTTTGAGGTGCCACAATATTTATTGAGGAAACTCTATTGTGAGTTCATCCTCAATGAAATACCAAACTATTTTGGAATTCAATATTTTCAAAGTAGAGGCAAAAGCTCTGCACATGATAGAATGGTGGCACAATTTTCATAGAACTGACCATCTAGACCCATAGATCACCCATCTATTCATCATGTTTTAGTCCCTTCTATTTTTAAGGAGACAGTGGAGGTTGAGAATATGTATTCTATCAGGTCATTGACAAATTCATTTCTTGAACTTGGCACTTGTGTCTCCCAAGGTGATGAGGTTGGTCCTTCTAAGAATCAAACATCATATTGCATAAATTTTCATGCTTGTGTGAGTATAGGCATGTATGTGGTTGATGACGCAACTCCACATCCTAGCGAGACAAATCCACAACCTCGCGAGGAAGCTCCATAGCTTAGCCAGAATGTTCCATAGGTTGTTCGATTAGAGGAGGCATATAGTGATTCTATGTTGGACAATATAATCATCACAAATGTTCTAATAGATTTGATCTTTGGTATTGACCAACAGGTAATTTTACATTAAGTTAATTGCAATTTAATATATATTTCATAAAAAAATTATAATTAACAATGTTAATCAATTATGAATGAAAATTAATGAGTCATGTGTGATTTTTTATAAAATTATAGGGTCAAACTATACATCTAGTGTCACATTACCCTTCTCCGTAGTTGTTTGTGGGCACGTCAACCCCTCAGGTATAAATTGGTAATAAATTAGTAAATATATTGTGTTAATTTTTTTTCCATATAGAGGTGTTATCCTAAAATTACAATTTGATGTTGAACAACTAAATGTTGGTATGAGTTTGAATGTTGGTGAGTTTACAAATGCAAGCTTGATTATTTTTATTCATCATATACAAGAAAAGAATGAACTATAATTAAGGTATGAAGATAATGTCATGTAACTTGTATGTTTGTTACCTTTTTCCTTTTTTGTTGATGACATCATTACACTCTCTTGTTGAGATTAGATGATCATTAGATATTGGAGTTGCTATGGGCATAGATTTTTCCATGCCTCTTACACAAGTATGAACTAGTAAAATAATTTTCATAATGAATTGATTATATTAAATAACATCATGTAGTATAATAGAATGACATTCATGCATATTATAATTTTTCGTCATCATGATTTCCACTAGAGGAGTTGACAAATCCAGTTCGTGTACTTCCTGCTAATGTTTTTGATTATCTTGAGAGGTAGAGGATGATTTCGAATGATCATCAAATTGTAGTAAGTATTTATTTGTAAGTAGTGTCATTTAAAATGTCATTAATTGTATACTAATGGGTATGTTTTTTATGTGTATTAATAGATGGAGCTATAAGCATCCTTTAAGAGTAGGAGGTCTAATCAGCAGAAAGGACATTCCACTGATGTGATTGAGTCATCTTATCAGTGGTGGAAGAGAACTAGATTATTTGATGATTCCCCAAATTTTAGATGTATACGGATTTTTTTTTCTTCCTTCGTGGCATATTGGCATAGATTTATATTTTTTCGATGTATATCATTGTATATGCCTACTTGGATTTGTTAATACATTGATTTTATTCAAATGTAATCTATTATCAAGGATTTTTGAATCAATATAATGTACGCAAGGTTAATTTTAATACGACCACTCTGAAAAGTTAGTTTAGAATGGGTGGTGAATATCCAAAATTGACTTACGAATCGATGGTGAATTTCTGAAAAAACTTTTTGTGGCAAAGGTGATTTAACATGGAACAATTTTCTTGGATTTTGCATAGTTGGAAAGGTGTTAATCAACCATCATACAAACTATGTTGGATGGTCATCTCTCCTGGGTAGGGTTGGACAACCATCTTTCCCATAGAAATATGCAACATTTTGCCGATAATCAAAGTAAAAGAGATTTGATACATTTGAAAACAAAGAAGAAAAATAAAACTATCTCCACACACACAGACAAAGATATATATATATATATATATATATATATATATATATATATATATATATATATATATTCAAAGTACCTACATGTTATAATAGTAACTTTCCATAACTATGTTGGGAAGAGAAGATCACTTCACCAAAGGAGAACCTACAACACATAGAGAATGACCATCGACATCTTTGATCCTTCCTTGGTTGGACGGTTGTCCATTGTCTACCGTCCTACCTGGGTTGGATGGTAGACAATGGATGACCTTCCAACCTGGGTTATACTTCCATCCATTTTCTGCCATCATTGGACATCAGACAATGGATGGATGTCTAACCTAGGTTGTATGAATGTCCATTGTCTGTCATCCAACCCAGGTTAGACAACAAACAATGGATGATAGTCCAACCCAAGTTGGATAACTAGCCACTCTTTGTTGGACATTTCTATTAAATAGGTGTTCATTTCAGTTAGACGGTTTGATAGTGAGATGACCATTACCTATGCATTAGATGAAATCCATTGGTCATTTGTCCAACCCCCTAGGCTATGTATTATACCTCAAGAAATATTTACACATTTTGATTAGAAACGTTGGTGAAATACATGCATAATTTCATTTTTAACTATAAATAATAAGAAAACTAACCCATATAAATGACTTGCAGCCCAAATTTTAGGTGAACTGGGTGGTAGCCGACTAGTGAAAATTCACCATTTCCAATTTCCAAAATCCCTTATATTCGCGAGTTTACAAAAATTTGCCACTAAAATTTTCCCTAAATGTATAAGACAAAAAAATTGATTTTAAAACTTGTATAGTGTATGCAACATGATTTATACATGTATCTAAGTGGAATAATATGATTTCATATGTAAGTTATGTTAATATGTATTATTAGTGTTAAATTTGTTTATGTTTTAAACATAGGAATTAAAATATATATGTAATTTATTTACAATTTTTCCACTACTATAATCATTCAATGCTATCAATTATAATAACATAATGTCAATGCCAATGCTATCCACTTCCTGGAATCTCAATAATTCAAATGAAACATATGTAATTAAACAACATAATATTACATTAATTCTAATAATTAAAATGTTACTACAGAGAGAAAGAGAGAGGGGGGGAATGCAAAAGGGATAGACATAGAAAGAGAGAGTGGGTGTGAGAGAGAAAAAGAGATGGAGAAAGAGAGAGTGAGAGTATGAGAGAAAGAGAGAGTGAGAGTGAAAGAAAGAGAGAGATTGAGAAAGAGAGACATAAATTTAGAGAGAGAGAGAGTGATAGAATGAGAGTAACAAAGAAAGAGAAAGGGAGTGAGAGATAGATAAAAGAGAGACAAAGAAGGAGGAAGAGAGAAAGATATATATATATATATATATATAGATTTAGTGAGAGTGTGAGAGGAAAAGAGAGTGAGAGAGAGAACAAGAGATAACATGAGAGAGAGAGAAAGAAAACATGAGAGAGAGAGAGAATGAGAGTGAGAGATAAATAGAAAGCAAGAGTTAAATGATAAGGTGAGAGAAAGAGAGAGAGTTTGTGTGTGTGTGTGTGTGTGTGAGAGAGAGAGAGAGAGAGAGAGAGAGATGAAGAGCCAAATCACTCACAAACAACTCACGCGTTTAGTTTTAACACCAAAACTCAAAATTCTCCTTAAGGGCTTCAAACAAGCTATTTTGTTCAACTTCACAATCCTCTTAAACATGAAAATTATTTATTTTTATCCTTTTTTCACCTAATCAATTCTTGTACCTTGTTCTTAGACCTTTTACAACACCAAAATTACCATAAAAAACTTTCAAATCAATCAAAAAGTTCAATTTTGTTACCTTCTCCAAGATTGTCCCATCCAGGATTCTCAAGCAAATGTCCTTGGTGATTCCATGGTTAGAGAATTATAGACTTACCCATAACAATATAAACACACTTTAGATTTGTAGTCTTAATTTCTCACTTAAAACCCTAGATGCATTGGCACATCACTTAGATAGATCTAAAAACTCACTCGAAGTGCGCAAAGGTACTAGGTCCCTCTTTGTTACTTTCTTACTAGGGTGTTAGCATATATATATTCATAATAACCAACTCTCAAAGTGCATATCCCATTCTCACAATCAGATCCATGATCTCAATTTGGAAACACGCATAATAAAGAGCATAGAGATCATATAAATATTAATACTAGATTAACCATGCAATAACTAGTAATAGAGACATCAATAACTAATAACCATCCACAATGACCCATTATATTAATTCATGACAAAACCAATATTTTAATACATCATAATTACCATCACAAATTCATGCGCATAAAATCATACTAGCATAAATCTATTACGTACATTCATACATGATCATGATCATCCATTCCATGTAAATCAATATATATATATATATATATATATATATATATATATATATATATATATATATATATATATATATAGTAGTGAGGACTTTCCCTTTACCACCCATGCACTCTCAAAAATAAGTTTCATGATCAAAATATCCATTCGTCGCTACAAGGATACCTAAAGAACCATGCAACCTTCGCCTAATAATATATTATCTATAATTAACATTAGTTTTAACCCTATTATTAAATCAAACCCTACATGAATCTTGATCTTCTTCTTGTTCTTAAAATATCCTTTGTGTATCCTCCAAGTCTTGATGTATTTATCCATTACATGCTCATCACTTCATCCTATTTTAGACTATATATGTAAAAATGGCTAAGTCCTGAACTTTTCATTTCTGGGCACAAATCTTTAGGCACAACTCTATTAAACTTTCACACCTATCCGCACACCCACTCGTTATTTGCCGATATCATCCACTCAACAAGAGTACCCTTTTCCTTTCTTGAGGTGTGTATCGAAACTCTGATTAAGTATCATTTTCCTTCAATTTCTCTTTTCTTGCTTCTTAAGGCCCTACCATCCCTACCAAAAGGTTTTTACACTCTTAACTATTATTCTAATGACTCAAATTTTATACTAACCCCCCTTTAGGGTACCCATTTTTCTCTATTTCATATATACAAAGATTCAATAGGACCTTCTTTTTGAAACTTCCTCCAAATCTTCCTTCCAAACTGTCAAATTAGGCCTCCCTTATAATGACTTGATTGAGATCTAAACCGTCAAGGATTATGGAGAATAGGTGATGCCTTAGGTATTATAAATTTTAAAATCTTACAGAGAACGGTTTCAACATCATAACTTTAATATTTTACTCCTTGGCCCAACTTACTTATCTCTGTCTTGTGGTTATGACCCTTTTCCATCCAATTTTGTGTTGTCTTAATCCTTTAAGGTTGTCACAACAACAATAAATCAAACAATTACAATTTTGAAAACCTATAGGAACTCAACTTAAGTTATTTAGGTAATCTTA
Organism: Taxus chinensis; assembly: GCA_019776745.2. NCBI lineage: Eukaryota > Viridiplantae > Streptophyta > Pinopsida > Cupressales > Taxaceae > Taxus > Taxus chinensis. Next base: position 113,868,596 of record CM034146.1, read on the forward strand.
GGTCCCTGCTTATGAGTTTCAAATTGGCCTCCACCGTAAGACATTTATTTCCCCTCAACCACTTTGTTTTTGGACCTTGAATGCACACCTATAGGTTTGAGGGGGAATGTCATGTTTTCCACACAACTTATGGGGTTTATAAGATTATCATAATTATAACCCAATCACACAATGTTCCTCTAAAATCCCTTGAATATCCCAAGTATTATTTCACTAACTAGTTTCCTTAAACAACTTCTTCTCTCAAAAACCTAAGAGGTTTCCTCACAAGCCCGAGTAGTGGAATTTTTTCTTAAAATGAAAAAAAATTAACTTCAAGAATTGATACTTTAGTTAGAGACCTATTCTAACCCCTTTACATTTCTTCTTTACTAGTGAAATTATTTAGGTCACCAAATCCTAAACCTAGTTAAAAAGCTCTTTCTACTCTGTTCTTAAATATAGGGGTCACTTGATTAATATCAAATCACCTAATGGGAATTATCTCAACTTGTCTATGGAATCTCTATTATAAAAGAATATTCCCGTAGATAATGACTCTCTCTGTTACTTTCCTCAACCACCTAGATTTATCTTTATCTCAAGGTTTACCACTTTCTCTTATTTGAACTTCACATTGATTGTCGTAACTTGTAAAATGTATTCAATCTTATTTACACCCATAGAGTTATAAAATCTCTTTTTTAACAATAAAAATTCATAGAATTATGTTTCTTACCAATGTAATATTTCATTTAATTTTCATGTATATACTTATTTGATCATCACAATACACAAGAAACATAAAAACTTGTCTCAAATTTTGTATACACAAGAATGAATTCAAAAACCTCCTTGGAAATCTCTCTTCAATCCATGACATTTCAAATGATGGTTCAAGTTAGTTACATGAATTCTTGAATATGCTCCTTCAAGCCTCCCTAATCAAACGAGAGTGAGAGAAAGCATGAGAGAGAGAGAGAGTCAAAGAGATTATGAGAGAGTGTGTGAGAGAAAGAAAGAGTGGCATAGAGAGTAAGAGAGTGTGTGATAGTGAGAACAAGAAAGAGATAAAGAGTGAGATTGAGAGAAAGAGAGAGCATGAGATAGAGAGAGAGAGATAAAGAGAATGATAGAAAGTGATAATGAGTGAGATATAATGAGAGAAATAGAGACAAAGAAAATGTGCGAGAGAGAGAGTGTGTGTGAGAGAGAAAGAGAGATAAAGAGAGTGGCAGATAATACTATAACTTTGATATCATGACCATCAGTAAAAGGTTCTTCTACCATATTATTATCTTTCCTTGTCATCCCTGCATTGTGAATTTAAAATCCACAAGGAAAAAAGGTCTATAACTATTATCGAAATAGAACAACCCTTTTGACTTGTCAACCACCCAAAACCATAAATATCCTCATAAATTGGAATTTTTGAAGACAATCCAACCAACCAAAAATTTTCTATAACCATTAAGAATGCGGAAACATCGTCAAAATTTGGAATTGTTATAGAAAATCCAAGTAACCATATCATTTCCTCAGTATTCTCAATTTTCTGAACTTTCTTGGAAACAATATGTTCAAGCACCAATCCTCTATTTCTATGTAGAGGATGAATCTGATCAATAGTCAAGATAATCACTAGTTGAGTGTAAATTCTACCCCCATATTTCCAGGGAAAGATATCCCATTTTTTAGGAGTGGTTACAATTATTTGTGTTTCCTCTATGTGGAACCATCTAGACTCCTATTGAGAGAAATATTTTGAAGTATGGTTAACATGAAAAAATTGGTCTTACCAGCACCTTCGAGTTCGCAAAAATTAAAGTTATCAACAAAAAATAGTGTAGTTTCATACATCATGCTCTGCACTCTATTTAGTTTATTCATTACTCGTAATATAGGCTCTTCCCATTCTAGCGTGTTTGTTAGTTAGAGAGAGAGAGAGAGAGAGAGAGAGAGAGAGAGAGAGAGAGAGAGAGAGTGAGTGAGAGATCAAGAAAGAATGAGGAGAGTGAGAGAGAAAGAGAATGAGAAGGAGAAAGAGAGATAGAGAGAGAGAGAGAGGAGAAGGAGAAATAAAAAGAGATAGAAAGAGAAAGAGAGGGAAAGAGAGAGAGAGAGATACAAATCAAGAGATAGAGAATGAGAGAGTTCTTTTTCATAATATTTTTAATAGGAACACATTCTCATTTTAGAACCAATATTATATGAAATAAATTTTTTTAACACTTGATGAGCCCCATTTTTATTGTGATAAACCTTGTGTAATTATGTTTAAGCCATGTCAGAACCTATACTATTGATATTATTATGCATGATGGATAAATACATACTTTATATTTACTACTTTATTATGTTTATGGGAAATTGTTGTGTAATTATTATGTTTCACCTTGTTAATTCTTGTGAATAAATGGCTTGAATATGATATGAATAAATATTAATTCTATGTGCAAAAGTGCATATGTTGAATTGTTAGATTGAGCACAGGACTTAGTATATACACTAGCGCAAGACTTAGTATATACACTGACACATGACTCTATTTCATGTGATAGCACAAGACTCTGGTTCGTGTGTTAGCACAAGAATCTCATCCTCGTCAATAAAGGCCTAAAGATATTACATTCAAACATATAGCTCATCAAACCTGATCCCTCAAATATCGAGTGGCACAAACATGCATGTAGATCACTTAGATTATAGAATTCCAGCTCATAACATCATTTTCTACCAAGAATCATCGTCATTTATGAATCAACATTTATTCTACAAGAAGAGTGAAACAATAATGACTTAAGACTCGCCATCACTTAAGTTTCTTCAATCAGTTATGATTTGGAGATTCTTCTAGGGGTGATTGATTCCTTCAAGGAGTAAATCACAGATCCCCTCTTTAGTTATTGTAAATTCTTCAAGATCAAACACCTACAAATTGTTCCTTCCATTAATTTATTACCAAGAATGAAGGGAATTTCTTAGGTTAAACAGTTAGTTAGATTTAGAAGTAGTTATTTAAAATAACTATGTCTCATGGAGAGACTAGGACTATTTTTTGTATAAAAGTGTAGACACTAAAATTAGATCACACTCCCCCTTTGTCCCTCGACATATAAGCCCCCCTTTATTACATCTACCTAGCCATGACCCCCTTCACCCTACTAATATTAATTTAATTAATTTAATTAAATTAATGCTCTATCCTCACTATACTTATTATTTAAATATATTATTTAACTAATATCTACACAAACACTTCACTTAGACACCTCATCAAGCTAACTCAACCTAAGACATATTCTTAGCAAGTTACCATAACTAGATAAGACTTACCCAAACCCTAAAAATCAATGCCTACACTCCCTCTAACCACATTCCCACATGCTCACAAGAGGCTCCCAGTCTAATCCGTGGGATAATGACACAAGTTCTGAGAAAATCAGGAGGATCTCCCTAAGTTTGGTTAACCTAGAAGATCCTGCCTTGACCGACGTCGGTTGCCCCTAATTGTCGCCGGTTAATCCGGACTGCCGTCGATTACCCCTTTTAACCCCAAAACAAAATTATTCTCGGGGTTGAAGGTTAGAAGTTGGAAGTAAGTTGGAAAAACATTGGGAGAAAGTTGACGAGCAAGAATACATCCCAGAGAGATAATGCATCTTCAAAGAGCCAATTCCAGCAAGAACTGACATCCAAGGAAGGAGATTGAGGACCTCCTCCTGCACAGCCTTCCCAACCACAATCTGATCTATCTAAGCAAAGAGGTGTGTGCTTGCAGCCTATGTAACAGCTTCTCTTTAGTTAGTGATCACTTGCAGCCTTCAAACCCATCATCAACACCTTCATCCTTCACACATAGACTTTCAGGAATGAAATCCAAGTAAGTATAACATCATACTTTCCTGGTTATTTCATTCTATCATTATTTTATCATCCATTGTTTATCTTGCTCCGTTATTGACCATCTCCAACATTTTTTACCTCCATAGCCGCATTAAAACCTCATAAAAACCCATTCCAGTCACCCAATACCTCGTCCCGACCAACCAAACCCTTTGTGTAACCACAAAGGAGACCAAAACCCCGTTCTGTGACGTTTCCAGATTTCACAGTAATCGGCACTGGTTATACCTAACCGTGGTCAGTCACCCCCTGACCGAAACCGGTCTTTGTGTTTACCTACACAGTCTTAAACAAAGACCTATCCACCTAATTTTACCTTACCCTCACTTACCTGTGACCTACTCGAGACCTCTATTAGACCTGTAGAACCCAAAACCAACCCTTTAACCCATGGATTCTATTCTAGCTTACCCTATTAGATTAGATCTATTTTATTATTGTGTTTTTAAGTGAGGTACCTAAATCATTTCAAAATAACAATAGGATTTACATTGTCTTCAACATTAATTTATTTAATAGTGGACTAACAGCCATCTAGGAAGTACCATACTTCCCGAATCTAGCTCACGCTAGCCAGTTCACTGCCTATATCGTTTAATTATTTTTTGTGGTCTTGCTTTCATCATAGGTAGTTCCTCCTAGCCAAAAGGAAGCTCTCACGGTCAGCTGTGGATTCGGAAGTCATACGCACGCAACAACCCATCAACCGACATTTGAACAGATATTCCTCCTACGCTCGTTACCCTATCTATTTTCGTCAACGATTCAAAGAAACAATTTAAGAAAAAAAGGTGAAACATTTTGGCACGCCCTGATGGGACCCATTCGGGGTTCCTTGCATTTCATTCATTCCCAGGAAAAAATTGTGTGTTTGTTTCCCTTCTAAAAGCGTACATACTAATTTTCTTCCCTGGTAATCCACTTCTTCTTTCTATTTGCTCTAAAGGAAACTTTTCTTTTGGTGTATTTAAAAAGAATCATTTCTTCATGTTTTTTGCATTTTAGTGAATGATCATCCCTCTTCCTCTTCATCTTATTGTGTCATCCAATTTCATATTTTTGATTTGAGTTTAAAATCATCACATTTCATTCTGATTTTATGCATTAGCTCACATTAAATGAGGGCAACCTATATGCTGGAGGTCATTACCAGCTAATGGTTGATGAACGAATCACAGAAAAACACTTCTATCCTTTTCTCTTTCTCTGAGTCTTACCAAACCACACAAAAACTCAACTACATACACTCTTAAACAACATATTACCTAGAAGAAGTCTGTAGGTGATCACACGATCATGGCACAGTGGGCACCCAGCTTGCTTCTCTGTCAAGTCATACTTCAGAGTGAAGCCCACCCCTAACCATAACAAACCGGAAACCTCACCCTTTAGATCTCTTTATTCATAGGAAGCCTTCCTCACCAAGAAATTTTATTGTTCTGTTCATAACAGTTCAGTCCACACAAATAGCATAAGATGAACAAATGTAATAGAATAGGCTCTCTAGGAACGTTCTTTCTTAGTGTTTTGTTTGATTTGTGTTTTGAGGTGAGAGCTTTCGATCATTATTTTTGTATTTCCTTGCACACTCCTAATCATAGTCGGTGTATTCTGACTTCATCTGAGTGTGTCTGAACCTACATTATTCTCAGACTTCTGGGTTTGATTCAACACTAGATTTCTATATCACAACCATTTTTCTCATCACTGTTTCAATTTCACAGTAATCGTCATCGGTAACCCCTGACCGCCATTAGCTAAACCCAACCAACATTGGTTATAGGTTATTTTGTTAACCTACTCAAAAGGACATTCTCACTTCACTTTTTTCTACTTTGCAGTCTCTGTCACTGTCTTTTATTTTGTTCCCATTGACGTTTTACACATCCCCAGATTTGGCATACTTGTCAAATTTCACCTTCTGCCTCACTGTTTGCTCACTGCCTATTTTCTACAGTGACTAGCAATAGTTACCCCTGACTGACATCAGTTTTTCGTAGCTGGCATCAGTTATCCTATTTCACATTCCACCCACCATTAGTTACTTCATCCATTTTTTCCCTATTGTTCTCTATACTATTTACAGAGAAGCAGCCCCACCTGATCAATACTGGTTCACATGGTACTAACCCAAAGACAAGCGAACACCCTCGTGCTCCATTCCAGTTACTAGCTGCTCCTACCTCATCCTTCACCACCCTCTATTTTATCACCAGCCATGGATCCTATCTAGCTTACTAATATCGCTACCAGAGATGAGGAATTCACACGAATCCTTGACCAGAACCCTATCGCATTGCAGTTTTACCTCTCCCACTCATCCACCCGAGATGCCTCGGGTTAGTTGATATGCGACATGCTCATATCTATCCCCCCAACCCTTGCACCCACTTCTGCATCGGCTCCATCTAGCTCATTGTTGCTCACTTCCACTTTACCCCCAGTCGTTTCATAGGTAGGTCTTATACCTGCTCTGACTACCATGTCTGTTACCTCTGTGGCACCCATTACATCCACCATACTCTCAGTGACTACCCAAAACATGACCTCATCCACACCTAATGTCTCATACATACCCATAGCTACATTACCACCTCTAGTGTCGGTGACTCCTACCTCATTTCAGAAAGTGGTTCTTTCTATTCCATAATTGTTAGCCCCTATTGCCACTAGGGTTACCATGAACCTTCCACCCACATATACATATTACCAACAACTACCTATTTCATCTATCATTCATTCTGGGTATGTACCCCCTATTTCATTTCCTTCTTCTCCACCACCTTACATGACAGCCCCATACACTGGAATTCCACACCCATTATACACCCAAAACCAACCTCCTCACATTATAGGAGGCATCCAATCATAACAACCCACCAATGACCTAATTAAATTGATGATAGATAAGATTCAAACATTGGAGGCATCGGTTTCTGGCTCCTGCAACAATCTCACTTACGATGAGATTTACAATGAGCCTATTCACCCATCCATTCCCATCCATTCCCATCCGTTCATACCCCGTGCATTGGGAAATGCCAAAATTCAATTCGTTTCAATAGTAAGGAAGACCCATAACAACATTTTTGCTCGTTCAAACATAGGTGTTATCTGATTACTCATGATGATGCCTTACTTTTGAGAACTTTTCCCATGTCCCTCACTGGACCTGCATTAGATTGGTATAGTGGGTTACCCAGAGACTCCATATTTTCATTCAATCAGGTAGCCCAAGCTTTTTTGGATCATTTCTCCATCAATATCACCAAGAAATTTACCATGACCGATCTATATTCCACACATCAGTACGAGGATGAATCTATCATAGATTTTTTCACTCGCTGGTGCAGCCTGATCAATCAACTTACCTTTCAATTTCCACAAATTGAACTCATCGAGCTCTTCACCTAAGCTTGCGCCGGACATATCTCCCCAACCTTGTAGGTCCAAACTTTCATAACATTCGATGAGACATTCACTATGGCACGAAAGCTAGAGATTCGGGCTATCGAAGAGAAGAAAATACAATTATGAAATAAGAATTCAGCATTCAAGTCAAATGAAACCCCCTCTTCCTCCAAACCTCCAACCAATTATTCAAAGGCTAAAGGTACTACAAACATAGTGGTACTTAAGGCCCGCCTAGCTCATTCATCCAATCAGGCTACACCCTCATCTAATCTATCACCTGTTCAGGATTTTCCATTCAGACAAGAGCACCGAAAATATAGCCCAATTGGGGAACCTTACTCTTCTGTCTTAGAAAATATTATAAAGCTAGTGCCATCACTCTTCCACCCATAAAACCACACAATGGTTTTGACCCTACTTGCCCCATGCTCGCATGGTATAAGGAACAAGATTTTTGTAACTATCACCAAGTGAAAGGTCATAGTGATGGAAACTGTATCACTTTTAAGAATATTATCCAAGAAATGCTCGAGAAAGGAGAGTTGACTGTGGATAATCCCAACGCTGCCCCTAACCAAAATCTACAAATCTTTAAAAAACCATTTCCCAATCATGCCCCTTCATCCAATCAAACCGGTGATACATCCACTCACAATACCCATACCCGTGGGGTTCATGCGATCTTTAATAAGGTACCTGTCACCTCTCAGTTACCTCACATCCCTTCCATAGAGGAAATACTAGCCTAAAATCCTCCTTCCACATTGGAACCAACCATCACTAATAGAAGAACACCCTTCATCTCCTACATCACCTATGGAGGAGTCTTTTGCTGACATTGAGACCATCTCACCCCTAGCTTCCCCACTTAGAGGGCCTTTACCCACCATACCTCCTCAACCCACAAAGGAGCACCCATTACCTCCTCTACCCACAAAGGAGTACCTATTATCTTATCCCCTTGCAAAGGAGCACCCATTACCTGCTCCACCCATAGAGGAGCACCTATCTGTTTCTCCACTTAGTGAGGAACTCCCATCATCTCTTCCACCCATCATAGACCTAGTGGAGATACCTTTACCTCTTGGTGAGCATTCTCCATCAGCTACCCAACATCTAACAGACCTAATTTCAGCTCTCTTACCCATGGAAGCTGAAGCTGGCTGATTCCCCGTCTCTAAGGTACATTTTACGGGAATTCCCATTAGGTCCTCACCAATTCCACCCAGAGACATGCCATTCTCACGTTTGGCCGATCACTTGGATTTTGCAGATAGGAATTTATTATGGGGGCACCTCTTACTCCCTATCTCAACACAAATGCAGAGATCCCTCGATGACACCTCCCATATCCATGTATGTTACAGCTCATTAAAAATCCATATATTCAAACCACATACTCTTTCCTCTTAACCAAATCAAGTTGCCTAGAAAGTAGTTTTACAAACTCAATTAGTTTGAATGCTTTCTGCCACTTACAAGACCTCAAAATGAATTTACTAGGAACAAAATTCATTCATATTCATTCTAAATATGTTATCAAGCATCATATACTCCATCTCAATATTTCTGCCTGAGAAAACATGTCTTGAAAATCAAACAACCTTCTTCTCTACAAACTAACTTAGATGACCCATAAAATAAAATAACCAAGATACAAACCATACATGATTGGAGATCGATCTGAATCCTCTTTCAATAACATATCATATTTCGTTCCAACTCCAAGTGGAAGGCCTTAAACCAAGTCCATCTCTGCAAACTACTACTTTAGCCTTCTAGGATTCAAGAACTGACCTTGAGCTCAACTTTCTCCATCACCTCAAAAATAACTTCCACACTTGACCAAATCATGTAACACCCTTATACATGTTTTAAGCACTTCACAAACTTCAAAAATCATGAAGAACTCAGAAACATCACATTACCCCATGAAGCCACTTGACACCCTACTAGATCAAACATCCTCCAAATTTGAACCTTAAATAACAGGTCATAACTTTCTCAAACCATATCAAAAATTAAATTTAGATAAATCATTGAAAATCTATTTGAACTAGGATAATAAAAAATCTTGAATGGAGTCTTAAATATTCCTGTAGCTTCTACAATTCCAATTTTAGTACAAGCTACTCCAAACTACCCCAAAAAATAGTCTTCATAAATAGGGAACACTTTTAAATTTATAAGGTCAATCATGATCTGAAACCATAATGTACATTTAGAAAAACTCCTAGGATAAAAAAGATGTCAAGTTCTTTTCAAATACTTTGGAAAATATTTCCTTAAACTTAACTTCAGAAATAAACATTTTTCAAGTTGGGTCCACATATAGTCACATTCACCAATACACCTTTATGGAAATATGGAAGAGTCATATACAACATATAATCATCAATTTGGAAAAATAAATCAATATAAACTCAACATACCTCTTTTTCTCTAAGTCACTTTTAGCTAGGGTTTAGCTAGGGTTTCAAAACAACTTATCTTATTAACAATCGTTCATAAAAACATGATGATAAAACCATCTAATTATTTATTTGAAACCTTCATAATTAACCTAAGAAGTTATTCTAAAGAGATTAGTTCCCCATTCAAAACACAACAAACATCAAAAAGTAAAGTTTTGCTTCAAAAACACATTATGGATTACCTGGTTTTTTCAAAACAAACATATTTTCAAAATAATTCCTGAATTTCACCTGAAACTTGTCATGAAGCATCATGACAACATCTTATAGATGTCCATACACACCTCATATCCCAAATATGTTTGAAAATCTCTAGAAATTAAGACTTACATGTTCCTCACCTGTTTTCTTCCCAAGGAACTTGAAACACCAAAAAAACTCTGAGAACTGATGTAAAAATCATAATACACCTCATATACAATATCACCATGATTCTACCATGCTTGGTTAGGACTGATCAGCTCAAAAAATCATATCTCCTTCTCATTCAACATGCTCCAAAGCTAGGAATAGGCCTGAAATAATTTGAATCAACCTTGAAAAACCATGAACTGACCATGCTGATCTCATGCAGACTCATGTACACCTCTAAAAATATCTATGGACCATGAATGAACTCATATAAACATTTGAACAACTTAGGGGAGCTCAAACCATGAATAATTCTACTCAACCATGCTCAAGGACAACATAACATTCACCAATCATGGACACTACCAATCAAACTTCATGTTTGACACAAAATGAAACCTCATGGAGAATCATAAAAAACCATGACACCATTTTCCATCAATGTACTTGAAATTTATGACAACACAAACACATAATGGCCAACAATCTCCCCCTTTGTCATTGATGACAACCACCTTCAGAAACATTGATGATAACCAACAAGACCTAAATACCTACTAGACCCAATTTCTATGTTTCTTATGCTTCTCCCCCCCTTTGAAATCTATGAAAAAGTATACAATGACAACTATACAATGAAAAAGACAACACATAATGACAATAATTCAAACAAACTTACTTACACAAGTAGCTCCCACTGGGACTATACTCTCTCTTTTCTGACTTTGACAACAATATATGAAGATTTAATGGACCTGAAATGAACCTTCAAACAGTTCCCTCTGAGTGTATACTCTCCACAATTTTCCTTAATCACATGGCTAAGAAATCATCCTTTAGGCATGTTCAAACTAAAAAACCACCATTTTTCCTCCAAACACTACCATACCGACCCTTAGGACCAATGTCTCTAAACTAAATCTTCAATGGTATTTGAACAAACTTTGATAAGCTCTAAAAAATCACTCTCATAATGACATGACTTCTCACATTCCCCCTGGAATTATTAAACCTTTATCAATTGGAAAACATAAAAATTAATCCTCTTACCTTGTTTGAATGCTTTGTAGATGCTCAACAAATTTTTCATAGTACCTGAATCCTTTATTTAGTGTTTTCATCTTATTTTCATCCTATTATATCCTCAAGTACTTGGACCAAAACCTTTAATATCTCCCCTATATTTTGAAGGAATCAACAAATTTATAGCTTCATTTGTAATGAAAATAAGACTATCTACATTCTTGACACATTGAATACCTGGTTAGTGAAAAAATAGGCTCTCCTAACCTTGATGGCCTTTCTTAGATATGTACCACTTGGTGCTTCACAAATACATAGTTTTCTATATCTTAATACAACGACTTTTTCACAAAGTACAAGTGAAACAAATTTTTAACCCTTGTAATGCATTCATATAAGCTAGATTATCCTTCTTAACACTGTTACCTTCCTCAGACTCAGTCATCATGCAAGTCCTTCTATTGATTAAGGGTATACTGACTATGCTATTTATTGTAACACTTTACTTTATCCCTTGCCTCTAGAAAATATGTCAAAATTGTATCATACCTTGAGGATTCTAAAACATTTTACCATGAATATGTTTAGAGAAAACAAAGTCTTACCTCTAAGAAACCCAATCTTTACTACAAATGACATTTCATACCTTTTCAAGACAACACAAATCCATCACTTTGTCTCAGTTTGGTGCATTGTCTTCTTCATATCATAGATTCAAGATGACACTACCCATATTATAGAGCATAAAAAAATTACCATTACTTAGGATACTAATGGCCTTATAGTCATGAGGTAAAATTAGGGCATTTTTTGAGACTTAGACCACCTGAGACACACTGTCAGATCAAAATTTTTTATACAGTCCTGTAACACAATATTTGACATCTTGTCTAGGTGGAATCAAAATCATAACTTCATTCATATAAGAGAAACTTCATGGCCACTACCATATTCCCCACAGTTTTATTTATTTATTTTGAAAGATGGATGTAATCACAAACTTCAAAAGATGGATTTTTACCTATTTAGAAGCTTCTCTAGATACAGATCATATTGTGATAACTTTCAATGAATGATGAATTCTTGAATAATTCAAGAAATATAACCTCATACTTGGACTGAGAGAAATGAAACTTGATCATCTATGGTTCTCTTTTGTTTTCTTCCACATAGCTCACAAAATATTCATCACACTATGTTTAACACACATAACTTTATAACACTCATGATGATCTCAGACACAAATCATACTATGCGCTAAAAATGCACACACACAGGACTTGATGATATTTATATCCATGAATTAAGAGTTAAGAAACAAGATTTGAGTACTAACATACCTTCATAACGTATTTTGGAGAAAACTTCATGATTCATAGATTACTAATTCAATCATACCACACTGTCTAATCTTCATCCATAGACCCAAGATCTTCTTTTATCTTCAAGAGTCCATAAATATTCATACTATGATCATTGTAGTACCAAAACTTCATGTGGATTCCAAACATGATATTCTCCTTTAGATCATGATACAATTTGTCTATGCTTTGAAGCATACTTTATATGATCTCAATTTCATGACTCAACCTATATTTCTTGGAACCCTCTGCTTAGGTCAACACTATAACACCCTTCATGAAGAAATCGGAAATGTATAATTAAACACGCTTAATATTCATAACTTCTTCAGAGTTCTTATTTATCAACTATAGATAATGATAACCTATTATGGGTCTTTTGTAGGGTTCATCATACTTGTAGGCTCAACATAACTCTTGATATGTATCTCACATTCTAGGCCAAGAGGACTTTGAATCATAAATAACTTTTATAAACCTCTTCTAGCACTTCTTCGACATCTTAAAATGTACCTTGTTTTACTCTTTAACTAAGACATTTACCACATACTCCATAGGGTGACACATTACATGCTTAAATTGTTTGAAAACCTCATACCCTTATGAAAGAAATGTATTATTACCAACTTACATGCATTTATGAACTATGTAACCTTAGTTCTTCACCTCAAACTTGAGAAATTTTCATAAACATTCCTTGAATTAAACTCAGACATTAACCATAATGAATACGCCAAATTATCCTTTTAGCTCAGGTCCTTGAAACTATTTCATGCACTGTGATACAAGTATCACCACATAGAAGCACTAGAGTATCTTGAAGGTGACTTGTTTCAAATTTCCCTTGAATAAAAAATTATTACTTATGTCTCAACATGATAGATTGGGATCATTCAAAATAATCATACATATTGAGGACACCAAACACTACTGCCAAATCAGGAAACAAACTGAGACACACATTTTCAATCATAAGAATAGATGAGATGAACATAGATAGGAACCTATCAACATCCTTCTACTTTTGTGACGTATACCTATGAACTCAACTAGGAAAATATGATGACACTACTCCAATTTGATGATCACAACCCTTAGGGTCACACACAAGATCTAAAACATTCTTTTCAACAGGGAATGACATGAAAGACCATGAGAAACACATACTTGATACAAATAAGAACCTAACACTAATTTGAGGACTCAACATATGGATTGAGACACCTGATCCATAATACTATCATTATGAGACACAAATATCACAGATATAACCTTATTTGATTGATGAGAGCATGCCTTTTTGATATGACACATAAACCTTAGAATTTCAATTTCAACTAGAATTTGAACTAAAAACAATACTTAGACCACCTAACAAGATGAGGGAAGACTCCAAGACTCTTTTCTCACCATACCACCATCTCAAACACGTTTTACAATGACTGACACAAATTTTCATGAAAATATGACATATGAGAACACAAAACTCACACACCTACTAATTATAATCCAAATGGTGATGTGCAGTATCTGTCAGCCATAGACCCCCCTTTACCAGATTGAGTCCTCCATGAAAATTCAAAAATTATGATTATTTTGACCACTTTAGGGTGAAAATGGAGGGTGAAGACAACAAAACATCTATGTACTCGTACTCTGAGCCTCGCCTCCTAGAGGCTTGTCCCTAATTAGGGAGTACCCCTATCAAATCTCTATATGGGAAGGGAGGAGCATAGTGAACCTTAAGGATGAGGGATCCAGAACCAACCTCCCCATCCTCATCCTATTATATATGTGATACAACCAATCTTATCCATATATAGTGATTAAGAATAACTATCACTCTATTAGTTACTAGTTTAGTGGAGTGAACTTAACTGCTCTCTAATCGGCAAGATTCCTATTTATATGTTCACAGTAGTAAGTAATAGAGATGTGAATACCTATGACACAACATGTTGTGTTTTCCATATTTATAGGTTGAGTGTTGGTGCCCCCCGGGGGGTTTTGTGTACCCCCCAGCAAGAGAAAACACACACACACACACACACACACACACACACACACACACACACACACACACACACACACACACACACACATATATGTCACTTCACATAACTTATAGCTCTTGAATTATCCCATATACCGAGCATCTTAAACTTCTCATGCACTAAAGAATTGAGACACATATGATATTCTTCATTATTTACTTCTTCTACTAGGGGAAACATGATTCCTTAAGCTAATTTGGACTCGTTGACCTTGTTTTCCATCTTGATTGCATTATAATTCTATTTGAAAAACTTCACTTGATCTATATTCATCCTGAACCCCTTTGATTTTGTATCATATTTCTTATTTTTGAACTCCATGATTATATCCTTTGAATGTTACTTTAGGATAAGATATTTTAATGAACCTCTTCTTGCTTTGGCATAATATTTATATATGACTTGATTTTTTACAGTTGAAGCAAAAAAACCCTTATTTCCTATTAGATCATATACCCTTACATTCTAGCCACAACCCTTGGCCTTATGACCAAACTCACAACATGAAAAACATTCACCTTTGAAACTTTCAACATCCCTATAAAATGTTCTTTTGCAACCTCTAGCATTGTAACCAAAATCATGACAAATATAACAATGACCATTAAACAAAGATCCATATATCATACCATTAGGTTGTCTAACAGGGTTAGACCTTCTCAAATTATCCTTCTTGGTCACCTTCTCCTTTGATTGATAACTTTTACCAACTTTACCATCATTCTTCACATGTTCTCCCTTGAACCCTATGCCTTTTTTTTCATTAGCCACTCTTTGGCTCTCCAAGATCCCCTAAAGAGTTTCATAACTCTTCTTTAACTTTCCATACATCTTCTAAATTATATTCCAAGGTTTTTAACCTCTTCATTCCTCAAACAAACTTCTTCTTTATCACTTAGGGCTTTAGTCACACTCTCCACTTGAGATTCCAAACCCTTGATAACTTGACAATGCTCTATTTCTATGCACTTGATATGATCTTGCAATCTATGAATCACTGAATGAGTAACCTCATACTTCATTCTTAATACAACATCAATATTTGAAGATTACCCATTGCTTTTTCTCCAAAAAAATCTCCTTCAAGTTGCTAAACTTGATTCTTAAGGACCTACTTTGATAATAATTTTTGGAAGCACAATGGACTGAGGGGTGGGGGTGAATCAGTCCTACAAATGAATTATTTCATTTACCCTTAATTGCAACATCTATTAACATTCATCCATTCATATGCATTCAACAATAGCTTATTAGGTGTGCACAATACATTCAAATAACCATAGCACATGAGAGAGAACATATAGAAACAAGATTTAAGTGGGAAACCCTTATAGGGAAGAAAATCCACTGAAACACAAAATTTATATTCCTATGTTTAAAATTTAGTGAGCAGCCAACCCCACAAGAACAAACAACCATAGTTTAGTAAAGAACCAACCCTATAAGGAGCACAAAAGCCTAATTTAGTGAAGCACCACTCCAAAAGGAGGATAAAATCCCATAAGATGAATAAACACCAACTCAGCCACTGGATGATGATGATATCTAAATTTTTTAACTACCACAACTAATGGAGATCAAAATTTTAGCTCATACACACACCTTTGAATCCTTATTCCTTCAACTCGGTATATCTTCTTCTTTCAAAACTTATCTTGGCTTTAAACCATTACACACATGCTCTCTATTTGATCCAGAGAATATATTAGTGTACATATGTTACCTAAATCTCCCTAAATCATTGCATGCTTATAAAACATCTCAAGAGCTTTCTGTCAACAGGTAGAACTCAAAAAATATAGCTCATACGTAAAATATATTGTAGGTCAAAGTTTGACGTTAAAAGTGGTCAAACATGGTTAATATTCAATCCAGACATGATACATGGAAAAAATAGTAAAAGGTTGAAAAAGGTATATTTTTTGGTGTTTTGGATCCTCCAGTCTTCAACATTCAAAAAATGTGGTGGGCCTCACTTTTTATTGGCTGGAGGTCCTCAAACAGGTTTGGTACTCTCTTTTGTAGGAGGGGTGCCTTTGCCACCTTTTCATATTTTCATTATCGTATTTACAATTTAATATGCCACATATTTTTCTAACTCTCCCAATGTGGACTATATTATTTTGGAGAGTTGATTTTGTATTGTAGGGTGATATTGGCTCAAGCGAGATATATTTCTAGGTTGGTGGGGTGATCAACTCCCCACCAAGTTGATCACAATGATTCCATAGTATTCAGGCATATCCTATACGACTCAGTGGATAAACCTATAAGTTAGGGATTTATCCCATATGATTTGACATTTATATTAGGTAGTTTGGGTTGTTTAGACCAATCAGGTAGCTCAGTGTACATACACCGACCAACTCTACGTGCCACCGCATAACAAGTGACTTGCCCAACACATTGGGCATTGGGATAAGAAATACCAATAGATCAGATGCATTTGATAATGGCTTGGGTGGTACAAACAAATCCACAGTGAACAACTAGCCCACATGGGTATATCAAATAGTACACAGGGAACCAATTAGACACCTTGACGGATAGCTCGATGCCACATGGCACAATGAACATGAATGCATAGTACGACTGAGGCAGTATATAGCTCACCCAATAATGTGAGGCCCAAAAAATTGGGCACATGTGGCCTATACCACGTAAACCATATCCATGGCACACATTTTTAATGCTTAAATCGACCACATCGCCAGTAGATGTGGGATAAAAACCACCCACAACAAAATAGTCACCAACCAAAATGTAAGGGATGTGGCTCAAACCCGGCACCTTGCAGTTGGAAGACCAAGAGCTCGCTGACTCACCTAGAGGGGTTTAACGTGTAAATTATGAGCTCACTATATTTTATAAAAGACATAGAGAGCAGACTGTGTGCAGACTAGACAGGGAAAATTGCATTCAACTCAAATTTTGAGACACCTAGGGACACATTCAGAGCTCAATGTGAAAAGGAATTTTTCTCATAATTTCAAGACAAAGATAGTGGTAGTGTTATTTTTGCATGAAGTTTTATATATTTTATGTTTTAGGCATTTAAAGGTCGCATTTGCATAAGAAAATCACTGTGGAGAGCCTATGAAGCCACATGTGAATTTGTGGACAATTTTTGATAAGAAATCAAAGTTCCCAAACCTATTTCTAAGCTTCATTTCAGGTATAAAGGCATATTAGTCATTATTAAAGGCTTAATTATACTTCATTGGATGTTGAATAAATCGATTCATGATTACGTGGATTCAGAGATGTAGCCTTCAAATGAAATTTGTTAACAATTTGTTTTTTTGTGGATTTATTTCATTTTTGTGAAGCTTTTTGATCAGATAAAAATTCATCATTTGGATTAATTTGATAAATTAAAAAATTTAAACGGGAAATTGGATTAATTGGAAAAGATTGAAATCCATAATCCACAACAGTCACCTGAATGCACATTTTAATTTTGGGTTCTGATATCAAATTGAATACATTATAAAATTCATCTTGTGATAAGATTAAAGGATTTGTACATGATTACGAAAGTTGAAATTTAATTTGATAATTGATCATTAAGATAATGTTTTGAAAATTAGGGTTTCAAAACACCTAAAATAATTTCAATCAAACACACTTGATCAATTAAGAATTTGAAAAAAATAATAACCAAGAAATTTTAAAAGTACAGAGAAAAAATAGTACCATTTTCAAATCAAGTTTGGTATCATAACTAGTTTAGCTTTTGATTTGCTTCAATTAATTGGTTCAGTTTGGGTTTTGCATTTTTAAGCTTAATATTTCAGTTGAAGTGCACAGAATTTGGAAGAATAGGTGTAGAAGAAACCATGGAAAATTTTTCTAACAAGACCAAGTTTGAGGAACTTGAAGGATGCAATCAGCTGATTTAGTAACATAATGCCTTTTTGAGGTGTCAATTATTGACTCTCGAGGAGTAAATTGAAAATCTTAAAAGAGAGCTAGAATCTAAGGATGCGATCTTAGTGGTGTTGCAAATTGATGGACATAAGAAATAAGTACCTATTACTGTTGATACATCTACTATGACAGATGAATGCCTGGTAAGTAAGACAACACTTAATTCCTCTCCCAAAGCCAAGTTGGATTCTGATATTTCTCTAGGTGAATTTGAAAAAAAAAACCAAAGGTATAAGATTTAAGATTTTAAATAATATGGGATTTAATGGAATTAACCTTGGAAAGAATAATCAAGGTATAAATAACACCATACATGTTGAGGAAAGACCTCGTTATACAGGATTGGGGTATGCTAGTGTAGGGAAAAAGTAAATTGGAGATAACTCCAAGACCACTGGAAGAAGACAAGCTTCTCACAACAAAGTGAATTCCCTGCTAGCCTCAGGTGGATCATCCTCAGAAGAAGGATCGGTAAATAATTAACTAGAGAGAGATATATAAATCCCTCCACCTTCAGTTTACCATGTTCAAAAAAGAAAAGGTAAACAAAATGATCCATTATCTACGTTAAGAAATTTTGGTTATGATATGCAAGAAATTTTACATAGTTACCCACACACATTTTGTGGTTTATCTAATCATTGTGTGTCTAGATGTAGGAAGCATAAGTATTTGTTGGAAAATATTGAGAGAGAACACTCTCCAAAAACTGGCTAGGCTAAGAGCAGTCAAGGTAAGTTTCCTAGAAATGCAGATTCTAAAAAAGTGGATCCAATAATCTTTAGTCACTATAAGAAAATAGGTCATGCCATTGACAAGTGTTGATAGATACATCCAGAACAACAATTAATTTTTTTTAAAAAAGGACAACAATATTAAACTAACCATTATGACCCCTTCAGTTAATCAGGTAAAAACTGAAGTGAATCAACCACCTAAATAGGAAAATGTGTTAAAAAAGGTGGGTAATTAGTTCATCAGTTTCATGTTTTCATAGTGTAATTGTTGAATACTATGCAAACTAACAAAGCAAATTTTGGAAATCCTATTGATTTATAAAAAGGATTAATTCCATATTTGTTTTTCTTTGGTGTTAGTGAAGTAACCTAAAGAAGAAAACCAGGTGATAGGTTTAACATACTTGGGAAATTACTTCTTTTGATGGTTTTGAAGCTTCATTATTTCAACAACATGTATAGTTATTCCTATGGGGCATGATCAAGGTATCAGATGTCCAATTTTGGAAAAAAAATTAGTTTGTTATTATAGTGCAAATTGTTCCATGTAGGAATTATTTGTGTGTGTACAACTTATACAAAATCTTTGTTTTCTATGCATGATATTTGTATAAGTCTTTTTATTAGGCTTAATATTTGTAACTATCAGATATAGTTACAAATAGTATGTACAAGTTTTGCACTAACAAGTTATGACTGCAGGTTGCATTTGCATTATTAATAGTGGTGAGTGCAGGATCAGATTGTATAGAGGAATATGGTAGTTGGATTTGTCAAATCAGTTGCAGTATAAGACATGGGTGATGGTAATTCAATGCTTTTAATTTATTTCAATTTTTGGAAAAAAACTACCATGCTATAAACTAGGTTATGTGTTTGTGATATGCAGAGAATGTGTGTACAATTCAACTAGGTAAAATTTCCATTTTGAGGTCTAAATGATCTTACTAGGGAGGATTGATTTGGAGGATATCTCAATGTACATATATTCCCTAAATATCCATAAACCATTGCATTCTTGTAGAGCATCTCGAGAGCTTTCCATTGACAGGTGGAACTCAAAAAATGGAGCTCATACGTAAAATATATTGTAGGTCAAAGTTTGGCGTTAAAAGTGGTCAGACCTGGTCAACAGTTCAATCCAAACGTGACACATGGAAAAAATGGTAAAAGGTTGAAAAGGGTATATTTTTTATATTTTTGGAGCATGTGGTCTTCGACATATAAAAAAGTTTGTGGGCCCCACTTTTTGCTGGGTGGGGGCCCTCAGCCAGGTTTGACACACTCTTTTATAGAAGGGGGGGTGCCTTTGCCACCTTTTCATATTTCCATTATCATATGTACAATTTAGTATACCACATATTTTTCTAACTCTCCCAATGTGGGACTATATTGTTTTGGACAGTTGATTTCGTATTGCAGGGTGATATTGGCTCAGGCGAGCTATGTTTCTAGCTCGGTGGGGTGATCAACTCTCCATGGAGTTGATCACAATTATTCCACAATATTTGGGCATATCCCATATGACTCAGTGGATCAACCTATTAGTTCAAGATTCATACCATATGACTCATCCTTTATATTAGGTAGTTTGGGTTGTTCAAACCAATTGGGTAGCTTAGTGTATACACCGACTAAGTCTATGTGCCACCACATAGCAAGTGAATTCCCTAACACATTGGGCGTTGGGATAAAAAATACCAATAACTCAGTCACATTTTCCAATGGCTCGGGTGGTATAAAAAAAACCACAACAAACAACCAGCCCACATGGGCATATCAAATAGTGCACGAGGAACCAATCAGACACCTCAGTGCCACATGACACAATGAACACAAATGCATAGTGTGGCCGAGGTACTATACATCTAAACCAAAAAATGTGAGGCCCAAAAAAATGGGTACATATGGCTTATGCCAAGTAAACCATATCCACGTCCTGCCTTTTTAAGGCTTAAACCGACCACCTCATTGGTAGATGTGGGATAAAAACCACCCACAACAAAACAATCACCGACCAAAATGGAATGGATGTGGCTTAAACCTAACACCTTGCAGTTGAAATATCATCAAGCTCCCCAACTCACCCAGAGGGGCTTGGTGTGTAAAATGTGAGCTTGCTATATTTTATAAAAGACACAGAGAGCAGACTATGTGTAGACTAGATATGGCATATTGCATTCAACTAAATTTTTGAGACACCTAGGGATACTTTCAGAACTTGGTGTAAAAATAATTTTTTCTCATAATTTTGAGATGAAGACACTGGTGGTCTTATTTTTCCATGAAGTGTTGTATAATTTCTATTGTAGGCATTTAAAGGTCACATTTTCATAGGAAAAGCACTGTGGAGAGCCTATGAAGCCACGGGTGAATTTGTGGACAATTTTAATGGGAAATCAGAGTTCCCAAACCTTTTTCTAAGCTTCATTTAAGGTATAAAGGTATATTAGTCATTATTGAAGGGTTAATTATATTTTATTAGACATTGAATATATTGATTCAAAATTACATGGATCTGGAGACGTAGCCTTTGGGTGAACTTTGTTAACAATTTATTTATTTTGGATTTATTTTAGTTTTGTGAAGCATTTGATCAGATAAAAATTCATCATTTGGATTAATTTGATAAAGAAAAAAATTTAAATGGGAAATTGGATAAATTAGAAAAGATTGCAATCCACAATCCACAACAGTCAACTGAATGCACATTTCAATTTTTGGTTTTGATATCAAATTGAGTGCATTGTAAAATTCAGTTTGTGATTAGATTGAAGGATTTGTACTATTTCCATTTGATTATGGAATTTGAAATTTAATTTGATAATTGATTGTTAAGATAGTGTTTTGAAAATTGGGGTTTTAAAACACCCAAAATTGTTTCAATTAAGCACACTTGATCAATTGTGAATTTGGAAAAATTAAGAATTCATAAATTTTAAAAGTACAGAGAATAAATAGTACCATTTTCGGATCACTATTATTTCTTAACCTATCACACAATCCATCATATCTAAAACCATGCAATAGAATCTCCTTCACACCCTTAAGAAGGCCACATTTTTGCCTCTCTAAGCACTTGTTCAAATTTGAACTTAAACTTCACTTTTATACCCTTCTCATCTCATTAATACAAAGGAATTTGATCATACATCATATTTTTAACCAAAAAAACTTTAAAAAATCCCAAAAATTTCATTAAAACATTCACATTAGGCCCATATAGGTCGTCCATGCCCAAAACTACTAAACATGCACAAAATTAGCTTAAAACCCCATCACCCGGATGAGCCAAAACCATAAATTCCAAAACCATGATTATTAAAGCTCCAAAATTAATCACACATGTGTAATACAACATAAAAATATCATCCATGATCATTAATTAGATTGCAATAATAAAATTTATCATAACCAACTCAATAAGGCTCATAACCTTCTCAAAATAGTTGTTTCCAACACCCTGTATTTACCTTTGGGCATCAAAACCTCCCAAGAACAACTCAACTATAGCATGTAACCACTCTATGGAATTCATAGAACATGTATATCACATCCATGTATGGTGGAGCTCATGAAACATCCATATGTTAAAACCAAATCAAATTTTATCTTCACCAAATCAAGCTACCTAGTGTTGTCATGCGTTTTTGTAAGGGAAATATTCACACCTGAAAGCATGACAACATTACCCTATCATGAAATGTTTTTCTTAAAGGTCATCCTAAACCCTTGTCTAGGTTATCCTAACCCCTGTATTAGTCATATCCCATCCTTTCAAGAATTCTAATGTGTCATCTCATCATTTCCATAGGTGATTTAGGGATATAAATTCTATTCAATCACTTCCACGACAAGATCCTTCAAAACAAGCCATTTGAGAAGCTTTGGAAAGTCTATTTTCTATTATTTTTGAGGTTGGTGCTCACCTTTAATATTGGAATGAAATACTCAAAATATTCAAGGAGGTTTATCAGAGAGATAAGTATTTTGTGAAACTAGTTTTGGAAGAATCTAGGAATTTTTAGAGGTTTTGGAGCAGTTTTAGCAAAAATGGGTCTTGGAGGGTAAAGTAGTGCATAGTGAAAAACATAGCTCTTGAGCTTCGAGAAGAAATTATGGGATCTCTGTAAGGAATTAGGATCCAAAAAAAATATATTTGGAAAGGTAATTCATATCTCTAGAGGATGGTGGTATCACATTTTTCACAAGACTTGGGAGGCTTTTTCCACAACCTATTTTCAACATGCATAACCTTTGAGCCTAAATAAAAAGCCTATTTTTCAGGAGGTTTCAAGAGGAATCAAGGTACAAGATCATAACCATTGTGTTAAAAAGGAATTTTAAAATCAATTTCATATAAATAAGTGTGTGAAAATACGTCCGGGAGCTCAAGCTATGTGTCTAACCAGCTGCTCCACAAGGTAAAGGAGTTAGTCATTTTTTGGTGGAAAAATGAGCTAATTAGAAGGTGGCACACTTTTTTGTACCAAAAGTCCCAAATATATGGGATAGTTGGGACAAATTTTTTTTCCTAACCTCATTTCAAGACTTTGGAACCTCATATGACCTCCATTGAACCTGACTAATCCATTTTAGCCCCCATGCTCTCATTTCTAGCCCTCGCCTTCATCCAACCACATTTCGCCAAGTGGCCCAATCAGAAAGGGGCAAAATTTTTTGCACCAACCATCCAAAACATTTGGGATGGTTGGGAATTATTTCCCCCTCCAATTTAAGCCCTTGACAACCATGCAACCTAAGAACTAGCTAAAAGCTTCATTTCTGACCCTCCCTCTCATCCTCAACAGCGAATCACATTGTGAAAAATGGACCAATAGGAGAGGGGCACACATTTTTTCACAAACCATCCCAAATTTCTAGGAATTTTGGAGTGAGAAAATTCACTCATGCCCAAGTAGTGCAAATTTGTAATTTTTTAATTTTAAGTGCTGCTCCTAGCTACTTCTGCTTCTTCCAGCAAGCAGGCACAATAAATCCTCTGCTATCAGATTTATTTATTTTCCCCTTTTCTTTTACATCAATTCCTTCATATTTTATCCCCTCTTTCATTTATCTTCCTTCCCTTTTGATGAAATTCAAAAAACTCGTCTCTTTAAGCCATTGCCATGCTCATTTTCTACCAAAAAACCTCATAAGAAAAAACGAAGAATCACTTGTGTCTTACAAACCATAGAGCAGAATATGATAAAACTTGGAGCATATCTTCCTCTACCAGGCACCTTGATGTTGATAAAAACCAAATTTTCAAATGTGCCTAAGATTCTTTATGAAATCTATTCAAATTTTTGTGCCCTAGATCCTTCCTTTGCAATGTTTTGTTGATCTGGAGAGCGATTTGACTTGAAATTTTGAATGAAGCACTCAAAACAAAAGCCTATAAGGAAAACTAAGTTTTTTCATTAAACCAATGACTAGAATACCAACTTCCAAAAATAATAACTACTACTTGTTTGCAATTTCTATTTTTAGTTACTTTCCTAAAACGGAAAAAAACCTCGAGTAGAAAAAACACAGGAAATCATAGAAATGGAAAACTAGGGTACACTGGGCGAAAAAGTGGAAAAGAAAAAATCAAAAAATCAAAAGTGATTGAATTTGGTTGTAAAAAATCTATGGACATGCTCTGGACATGGTAAAGACCTTAGTATTGTTATCAAGATAAAAGAAAATCTTTCATGAAATAGAAACTCCTATATCACGATGGCTAAAAATAGAAAGTCCAAGTGTTGAATGTAAAAATTTGTAGTATGCCCTATTTTCAATTATCTCACTACCTTTTTTCATCCTCTCAAGGTTTTAAGAATATTTTTTAGCTCAAATAAGGTATTTCATCCTTCATAGAGGTCTTTAGTTATCAAATTTGTGCTCGAGAGTAAGACAGAACACCACAAGGTGCAACAGGTAAAACCCAGGGACATTATGTAATTTGATAAGTATTAAGAAGGGGGTTAAAGGATCCAAATATAATAATTTGTAAATATTTGGCTGGGTTAAAAGCATCTTCTCTCCCCTCAGTGAGTTGATTCAGAGTGAATAAGGCTAGTGAGCTCAGTAAGGTGGAAGAACTGGTTAAGTGAGCCAAGGAGAGTTGGTTAGTTTAATCTTTTTAGAACAAGAAGAGGTGATTCATAGCAGAGTATCTCTCTACACAATCCTCTAGATATGTATTCTCAAGGGATAGAGCTACTCCATAATGATCAATAGCTACCGCCACAAATAAATTTTGTAGGGACTCTGGTGACCAACATCGTGGTAACTCCCGAAGAGCCATTTCCATGGATTAAAGAAGTTCTCAAGAGTGGGCCAAGAACAAAAAAACTCGTTTCAATTCCTAGTCTCATGGAAATATCTATAATGTTGAATCCTAAGCAAAGAAAGAAGGCCTAGAAAGCTTCCTACTTCTTCAATTTCACCTCAAGTAACTAGTATACTGAAGTTGCTAGGCCTAAGAATGACAAGCCCATGGAGGAAATGATTCCATCTGATTATGAGTTGACCCACATTTCATTAGGTCAATCTTCTCACGAAGGTGACATTCACCTATTTAAACAATCCACTTCCCATCTTCTTTCTTAGACCAAAGAATACAAATGAACCATTATGAAACTTGAGAAACATGTAAGAGATCTTAGTGCATAAATTCAACCTTTCTTAGGGGCTGAATCAAAATCTCCTCTTCCGATCGAATATAACCCTCCGATCAATAGCATTGACCCCAAGGAGATCAAGAAAACACATAAATACATGATGTGGGGGAAGCCTAAAAAAATTGGATTGAGAAAATCATCGAGAAAGGCAAGGCATTGTGTCTAGACATAATTTCTCTCATCCAGTATGCTTATGCAACATTTTCTAAAGTAAACAAGAAAAAGAAGGAGTTTGCAAAACAGGCCAATCATTTGGAAGAGGTAATCCCACTAGTGTCTAAGATGAGTTATTTATATTCTAACACCCTTGTTAGAAAGGAAGTGTTTGCATCAATTGCTGAAGACTCATCCTAGGTTTGGATCTGCATCATGGATGCACAATATACAATGCTCAATAATTCCATATCTGAATTGGAATCCTATGGATGTCAAGTTTGTATAACCTTGAATGAAGTCTACCACTATATTCAAAGGTTTGAGTTCCCTCTATTCACTGAGGACTCATCACTAGAGGAACTCATCATTTCATTTTAAGAGATGGTTAAGGAGGAAGGTGACTCTTTCCTTCAATAAAGACAATTTAGAGTCCCTGACCGGTATCAGGAGTTGCATTACCAAAATTGTAATGGATCATGAAGGATGGATTCATCAATGTAAAAGGATCAATGGTGTCCCTGATACGTAGACCAAGGTTTTGGGATACATTTGCATTCATGGGGAAGATAAGTTAACAACTACAATAGCTCAATTCAACAAAAAATTCAAGGAAAAGGAACCCATTCTAGAGATCCACCATTAGGAGGCATGATTTAGTAAGATTCATCATCGTAGGGAGATTATCCATCGAATATGAAAACCCATTTCTTCCTCTCCCTTTCTCCTTATTCTTTCTCAACTATTTATAATTCTTCATTAGGTGCAATCATTGTATTTCATCTCATTCACTTAAGTGACTTCATAAAGTAACATTGTAAAAATCCCTTTGATTTATAAAAGGGAACTTATTTCTCACTTCCTAGGAAGGTGAAAAGTCATGATTTGAATGAGACAATAAATATTCATGTGGGGGGTAAGCAAAGAGTCAATTCACATTACTATAAATTGGGATGGCTTATCCATTCTAAGGATCCTATTTTTTTTACTTTGTAGCAGTAATGGATTGTGATATGTTGTTGAGCTTTGTATCAGTAATACACATGAAATAAAGGCTACATTTCTTCCACTTTCTTCTTTTCCCTTGCATTGTATAACTTTTATAAATTTCAATCAAGGAAGGAATTTCCACCTTTAAGATGTATGAATGTGTGCAACTTTATGTGCATGGTTTCCTCTCATCATTGACGTTATAAACATATTTACTATAAGCATCTTATTTTTCCTCCCCTCCTCTCTTTTATGTGCTTTGAAAGCACAATGATCCAGTAAGATATTTGTATCTTTGATAGATGAACCTTAGAACTTGGTGTCTAGGTTTGTTTATTTCACTAGATAGCTTCATTGTTCCTTTTCTCTATATTGAATGTTTGAGCTACTCAAATTATTGGGTGTGAAATTTGCAATTGTGCTACTCAAAATAATAACCTTCCTTTCCTAACTTCTCTCCATCTCTCATTTCTATAATTTCCTCCCTTATACCCCATACAATCACTTTTCCATAGGTTCAATGGAGTGTTCCTGTGTGATCCCCGACCTATTTGTCCAATTGAAAAAATTTAGGTAGGATTAGATTAGTTATCATTCAATAATGGGAGCTACACCATTCAATGTAGAGGGGCGTAACCCCACAAACATTGGTAGAGACACCTAATTTTCCATATTGACAAATTTTCTCACCAAATTTTTTTTTGTAACTCCACTGGGGAGAGATTTTCCCAAGTGCACCTAAAAAAGGTATTTGCCAAAAAAAACAAAAAATTATATATTCAAAAAAAAAAAAAAATCAGTTCTTAAAGAAGAAGAATTTTTGAAGGTGAATCCATCAAGAAATGAATCCCTATCACATTCATTTCCCATAACATAATGAAGAAATTTTTGGACTAGAGTGAAGAAGCAATTAGTGATAGCGACAAAGAAGAAGAAAATGGTGACTGAGAAATGTAGATTGTTAATCAGCCATGGTTCTAAAATAATTCTTGTAAAAAAGAGAATTCAAGAATATAAGAAAGATCTCTCACTTCAAGAAAAAATCAGTAACTAAGTTAAAGAAAGGAGGCTAGTGTCATTCCCCTAGAAAAAATCAAGGAGATACAATGCAGAATTAGGAAAATTTATGTTTGGGAAGAACCAATCATTAAATCCTGGTGGTCATAATTCAAGAAGACTTTTTTTGAAGGAAGGAAAATGGGAATTTCTATAGCCGATGATCAAGAATCCAAGAGAATGATGAAAAATATAAAAAGGATGTAAAATATGTTGTATGAGGTTCATGAAGTTGAAAGATATGCTGAAAGTAATGCTCTTAGTCATGCACAACTGAATGAAAAACTTAGAGCCATGCATTTCATCACCCTACCTTGGGATGATTTCCTTGCATATATAAATGATGAAATGGGAGCATTTAATATTGAGTATGCATAAATAATTACAAGCACCTTACAAGGGAATATTGATCATAAAATTTACCTTTAAATTATGAAATATGTTAAAGATTTGCAAGAAATGTATGAGCAACTTGAAGCACTCTGTAGAAAGGAAGAAGAAGAGGAGAATTTTCCTATGGAAGAATACTTTGAGGATCGTTCATACTACAAGGTCTTCATCCTTGTAAGGTTCTTAGATGTTTCCGAGGAAGACATTATCCTTGAGCCCTTTGATGAAAATCAAATCAGTACCTTTGTGAAGGACAATGAAGAAATCATGGAGGTTGAAACACCATTCATCAAATCATTCTGACTCAAGGAACAACCCATGGATGAAACAATGAACTTGAATGAGGAATATTATTTCTCCAATACAGAAGATATGATGCTTGCTGAAGAATCCGTCAATCATGAATAAGTGCAAGAAATCCATCCTCCACCTTGGACTCAAGATGATGAATGGAAGGTATTAATGGATAATTTTCTTTCCAATTTTGATTTTTCACGTGATGAATAAATGATGAATGACAAGAGCAAGAAAATTGAAGAATAAAATTATATCCTAGATTCAATCATGGATGACCAAATGGAATAAGTCAATCCTCTTCTTGAAGTGAAGAGAAATGAATAATTTTAGCATAACCTCTTCAAGGGGCTATTTTCGTCATTCTCACCCAAATGGACATAACATCGATCATCATAATGAGTATGAGAACTTCCATGTTCCATATAAGCAATAAGATAAAATAATGGATGATCAAAATAGAATGGAAAATCCTTCCCACATTGCTGCCCCAACATGGTCCTATGCTTCCCATCAAGAGGATGATATGGATTTTGAACTTGAAGGAGTACCCTCCCCACAAAGCATGGGCCTCTTCTCTTTGTAAAAATGTGTTGTGAATCAAGTATGCCCATGCCTTGAAGTAGGTGATCCTTGGGAAACAGAAAGAATAGATAAGGTGAATAAAGATGTTGCAGGTGAGTCATGGACATGCATGGATCATATTTTCAACCATCTCTTGGAAGCACAATGTAGAGATTCCACTCATGAGGGTGAAGATGAGTACATGGAAAACTCATAAGAGTTATTTATACAAGGTATATTGAATGTTGTAGAGGATACTGAAGACCCTCAACTTAGTCTTGATTTCCTGACTTAGGCTATGGAAATAAAAGACATATATGAATCAATTTGCATTGCTCACTTTGATATGCCAAAGTTTGATGTTGAGATAGAACAAATGGATGAGGTTGATGACTTCCCCAAATGCCTTGGTTGATGAGAGGGAATGTGATAATATGTATTTCTATTTCATGATTTGTGAAGAAGACCATAAGTGCAAAAGAAGGAAGGTTTTTGAACCTCCTTTGATCAATTTTCCCACTCCTGTGAACATCGAAAAATGGTGTCTCATCATCGTAGGAAATCAAGTGAAAATTTTAAGATACAAATATTTCAATAAGGTGACATAATTTTCATTGGATGTCAAAATTTATTAGTATATTATGAATATGAAGATGGAATCTTAGTGTGTATCCTTCTTCTAAAACCATGCAAATCCATCACAGGAGCATGGTATGATTAGACATTGAATTTTACGTTTCATATGTCAAACTTCATTCCATTGTTCCATGATGGCAGATACTTCTCCCAACTTGTTGCCAGGTATATATTATTTACCCACCTCTATAAATACCCCTCCCCATGTACATAATTTCCTTGTTATATTATGTGTGTCTCTACTTTTGGTGTGTTTCCTTTTCGTATTCTTTTTTGTTTGTTTGTTTGTGTTCAATAAAGTATTTATTGTAGTATATCTTTCTAGTTACTCTATATCCTAATAGATAAGGAACTATTCCACATACTAAATTTAGATTTTGGATTTCTCATGTCATGTACTATCTACACTTGATCCAAAACGTTTCCCCAATTTAGAGTCAGTTGTTGTCATGATTTTTTGCAAGGAAAAAATTCACACTTGAAAGCATGGCAACCTTACCCTACCATGAAATATTTTTTTTAAAGGTCATCCTGAGCCCTCCTCCAAGGCACCCTAACCTCAATATCAGTCATATCCCATCCTTTTGAGTAGTAAAATGTGTTGTGTCATAGTTTCCATAGGTAATTTAGGGATATCAATTCTATTCAAGAACTTCGAAGACAAGATCCTTCAAGACAAACCCTTTGAGAAGCTTTGGAAAGGGTATTTTAAGGTCTTTCTTAGGCTGGTGCGCACCCCCCAGAATGGAATGAAAGACTCAAAATCATAATGTATGTGCATCAGAGAGCTAAGAATGTTGTGCAACAAGTTTTGGAATAATCTGGGAAGTTTTAGAGGTTTTGGAGTAGTTTTAGCAAAAGTGGGTCTTGGAGGGTAAAATAATGCACAGTGCAAAAACAACTCCTAAGCTTTGGAAAGTAATTTCGGGAGCTATGTATGGAGTTATGAGCCAAATAATATCTTAGGAAAGGTAATTTAGATCTTTATAGGATGGTGGTAAGACTCATGTGGCTCTATCCACAACTTATTTTTATCATGCACAACATTTGAACCTGAAGAAACATCCTATTTAAAGGGGTTTAAGGTGGAATCAAGGTACAAGACCATCACCATTGTATTAAAAAGGAATTTTAAAATAAATTTAATATAAATAAGTGTGTGAAAAGATGTCCAAGAGCTCAATTTATGTGTCCAATAAGTTTCTCCACAAGGTAAAGGAGTTAGTCATTTTTTTGGTGGAAAAATGGACTAATTAGAAGGTGGTGCACGTTTTTGCACCAAGTGTTCCAAACGTATGGGAAATTTTGGAAAAAAATTGCACTTAACCTCATTCGAGGGAAATAGACCCTCATATGACCTCCATTGATCCTAACTAAGCCAATTTATCCCCCATGCTCTCATTTCTAGCTCTTGCCTTCATCCAACCATATATCGCTAAGTGGCCCAATCAGAAAGGGGCATACTTTTGTGCACCAACCATCCCAAATGTTTGGGACACAAAAATGCACCACCCACCCATTTAAACCCTTGATCAACAATGTGACCCAAGAAGTGGCTAAGAGCTTCATTTCTGCCCCCCTCTCATGCTCAATGGGGAATCACATTGTGCCAAATGGACCAATGGGACAGGGGTGGAATTTTTTGCACCAATCATCCCAAAATTTTAGGATAGTTGGGAAAATAAAGTGCATTCATTCCCAAGTTGTGAAAATTTGAAAATTTTAAATTTAAGTGCTGCTTCTGCTTCTTCCCGTATGCATGCACAAGAAATCCTCTGCTGCCAAATATCTTATTTTCCCCATTTTTGATGCTTCCAATCCTTCATATTTTCCCCCCTCCTTCATTTTCATCCTTTCCCACTGCTACAATGTAAAAGAACATCTTTCCAAGCCATTACCATGCTCATTCTTTTCTAGAAACCCTCGTAGGAAAAAATTAAGAATCACTTGTATTTTATAAACCACATAGCAGAATTTGACAAAACTTGGAGCATCTATTCCTCTCCTAGGTGCCTTGATGCTGAAAAAACCAAATTTGTAAATTTGCCTCATATTTTTATGGAAACCATTCAAAAAATTTCCCTATATCCTTCCTTTCCAATTTTTCGTTGATCTAGGGAGCGATATGACTTGAAATTTTGAACAAAACACCTAAAACAAAAACCCAGAAGGAAAATTGAGATTTTCATTGACCCGAGGAGAAAAATACCATATCCCAAAAAATTAAGTGCAACTAGTTTGTATTATCTATTTTTAGTAATTTTCCTAAAATGGAAAAAACCTCTAGAAGAAAAAACACTAAAAAATCATGGAAATGTAATACTAGGGTACACTGGCCAAAAAAGTGAAAAGGTAATAATAAATAAAGTAAAAAACAACTTTATAAAAATAGAAAGTGCTCAAAGTTGGTTGTAAAACATCTATAGACATTCTCCAAACATGGTAAATACACCTCAGTACTAATATCAAGACAAAAAAGTAATCTTTCTTGAAATAACACCTCCTAGATCTCGATGGATAAAAATAGAAAGTCCTAATGTTGAATGAAAAAATTTGTAGTAGGCCCCATTATTATTGATCTCAATACCTTTTTTCATCCTCTCAAGGTTTCATACCTTAAACAAGGAATTTCATCCTTTACAAAGGTCTTAAGTCATCTAATTTGTGCCTGAGAGAAAGACAGAACGCTGTCGGGTGCAACAAGTAAAAACTAGGGACATTATGCATCTGATAAGTATTAATAATGGGGTAAAAGGATATATAGGTCATAATTTTTAAATTATTTTCCCAGTTAAAAGCATCTTCTCTCCCCTTGGTGAGTTGATTTGAAGTGAACAAGGTTAATGATCTCGATAAGCTGGGATCTAGGGAGAGTTGGTTAGTTTAAGATTTTTAGAACAAGAAGAGGTGATTCATAGAAAATTATCTCTCTACAAAATCCTCTGGATATGTCTTATCAAGGGTTATAGCTCCCTAAAAATGATCAAGAGATGACCCACGATAAGCCTCTAGAGGCAATCCAGTGACCGACATCATGGTAACTCCCGAAGATATGTTTCTATATATTCAAGAAGTTCTCAAGAGTCGGCCAAGAACAATGCAACTCATTTCCATTCCTAGTATCCCATAAATATTTGGAATGTTGAATCCTAAGAAAAGAAAGAAGGCCCAAAAAGCTTCTCACTTCTCTAGTGGCACCTTAGGTAACTAGTATGTTGGAGTTTCTAGGCCTAAGACTGACAAACCCATGGAGGAAATGAATCCATCTGATTATGAGTCGACCCACATCTCATTGGGTCAAGATTATCATAAAGGCTACATTCACCCATTCAAACAATCCACTTCCCATATTCTTTCTTAGATCTAATAATACAAGTAAACCATTGTGCAATTAGAGGAACATATAAGAGCTCTCAGTGCATACATTCAACCCTTATCAGAGGCTGAATCAACATCTCCCCTTCCAATCAAATATTTCCCTGTAATTGTAAATATCAACCCCAAGGAAATCAAGAAATCACATGAAAACATAGTGTGGGGGAAATCCTACGAAAATTGGATTAAAGAAATCATCAAGAAAGGAAAGGCATTGTGTTTGAATATCATTTCTCTCATCCAGTATGCTCATGAAAAATTTTCTAAAGTAAACACGATGTATAAGGAGTTTACAAAAGAGGTTATTCATTTAGAGGAGGCACTCCCTCTAGTGTCTGAAATGAGTTATTTCAATTCTCACACCCTTGTGAGAAAGGAAGTGTTTGCATCAATTTATGAATACTTGTTCCAAGTTTGGATCCTCATCATGGATGCATGATATGCAACGATCAAGAATGCCACATCCAAATTGGAATCCTACGGATGTCAGGTTTGTGGAATATTGAATGAATTCTATCACTACGTTTAAATTTGTGAGTTCCCTCCACTCATTGACAAATCATCATAAGATAAATTCATCATTTCATTTCAAGAGATGGTCAAGAAGGAGGCAGGTGACTCTCTTTCCTTTAATAAATAAAATTTAGAGTCCTTGGTCGGTATCAGGAGTTACATTTCCATAATTGTAATGGATCATGAAGGATGGATTCATCAATGTAAAAGGATCAGTGGTGTCCCTAAGACATGGACCAAGGTGTTGGGATGCATTTACATTCTAGGGGAAGATAAGTTGACAACTGCGATATATAAATTCAAAAAATTAATTTAGGGTAAAGGAACCTGTTCCAGAGATCCACCATTAGGTTGAATGATTCAGTAAGGTTCATCTTCACAGGTAGCTTCTCCATTGAATATGAAAACCTATTCCTTCATCTCCCTTTCTCCTTCTTCTTTCTCTCCCCTTTATAATTCTTTGTTGGGTGTAATCATTGTATTTCATCTCATTCACTTAAATGACTTCATATAGTAATATTGTAAAAATCCCTTTAATTTATAAAAAAGTTACTTTTTTCTCACTTCCTAGGAAGGTGAAAAGTCACAAGTTGAATGAGACAATGAAGAGTCAAATAGGAGGTAAGAAAAGAATCAATTCATATAACTATAAATTGGGATGGATTCCCCATTCCAAGGAATCATGAAAATTTTGTAATTTTTAGAAATAATGGATTGTGATATGTTTTTGAGCTTTGTATCACCAATGCACATGAAATAAATCCCATTTTTCTTCCACTTTCTTCTTTTACCTTACATTGTACAACTTTTGTAAATTTCAATCAAGGAATGAGTTTTTGCCTTTAAGATGTATGAATGTGTGCATATTTATGTGCATGGTTTCCTCTCATCATTGATGTTATACACATATTTTCTATAATCATATTGTTTTTCCTCCCCTCTCCCCTTTTATGAACTTTGAAAGCACAATGAAACAATAAGATATTTATATATTTAATAGATGAACTTGAGAACTTGGTGTCTAGATTTGTCTATTTCACTAGATATCTTCATTGTTTCTTTCCTCTATATTGAATGTTTGAACTAATCTGGTTATTGGGTGTGAAATATGAAATTGGCGTAGTCACAACAATAATTTTCCTTTCCTAAATTCCCTCCATCTCTCATCAATGTAATTTCCTCCCTTGTACCCCATACAACAACTTTACCACAAGTTCAGTGGAGTGCTCCTGTGTGATCCCCGACCTATTTGGGAAACCCACAAGATTTAGGTAGGAGTATATTAGTTATCATTCGTTAATGGGAGCTGCACCATTCAATGTAGAGGGATGTAGTGTCGTGAAAATTGGTGGAGACACCTAATTTTTTGTATCGACAAATTTTCTCACTAACACCCAAAAAGTAGTATTACAAACTCAACTTGTTTACACCCTTGTAGTCACTTACAAGACCTAAAAATTCCTTCAATAGGAAAAAATTAAATCCCTATTCACTCTCCAGCTATTATAAAACATCATCTAATCCATCTCATGCCTTATTCATCTCATTCTTTAAGCCTGAGAAAACCTATCTGAAAAACTAATTAACCTTCTTCTATGAAAAATGACTTGAATGACCCATCACATCAAATAAACAATACATAAACCTTACATCCTTGGAAAGAAATTTGAATCCTCTTTTGATAAAATATTATATTTCCTTCCCATTCCAAGTTGAAGGACTTCAACCAAGTCCATCTCTGTAAACTACTTCTTTAGCCTTCTAGGACTCAAGAACTAACCTTGAGCTCAACTTGCTTCATCACCTCAAAACTCACTTCCACACTTGAGAAAAGCATAGAACACCCTTAAACATGTTTTCTAAGCACTCATCAAGATTAAAAAATCATGAATAACTTAGAAACATCACCATAACTCATGAAGCCACTTGATACCCTGCTAGATCAAGCATGCTCCAGATTTGACCCTTAAAGAATTGATCATAACATTTTCATACCACATAAAAAACTAAATTTTGATATATCATTTGAAATATCTCTGAATGAAGATCACATAAAAACTTGAATGGAGTCTTAAATCTTCATGTATCTCTTGAAATTCTTAAATGAGCGATAAACAGATTGTTCCATGCTATTAAGATCTCACATGATAATAACACACCACATTAGATTTGCAAAATAGAAGAGATAAAATATAATATATAAAAATTCATCATAATCCATTATTCTCAATACATTAGAATTGAATTACATTGAATTATATTACATTTCTCAATAAGAAATATGTATAGATATGATGAGGGAAGTGTAACTACTACTTAGATTAGTGGTGA
The DNA here is from genome assembly GCA_019776745.2 of Taxus chinensis. NCBI lineage: Eukaryota > Viridiplantae > Streptophyta > Pinopsida > Cupressales > Taxaceae > Taxus > Taxus chinensis. Next base: position 113,904,798 of record CM034146.1, read on the forward strand.
AGAACTACTAACTGATACTAGTAGTAAAGTTAACTCCACAAGACTAGCAATATAACTCCACATAATTGGAAAGACAACTCAACACAACTAGTAAGATAAATCCACATAAATATTATGCCTAAGCAAGCTAACCCAACAACTATAAGGATAACACAATTTTAAGAATATCTTGATAAAAAAATAAAAGGATAAATAATAACCTACACTAAAAAATTCTAATTTTAGTACAAGCCGCTCCAAACTACCCCAAAAATAATCTTTATAAAAAAGGCATGCTTTTCAATTTAAAATCTCTAACATGATTTGAAAATATCATGAAAATCTAGAAAAAATCCTAGGATAAAAATAATGTCAATTTATTTTTCAACTTATTTGGACAATCTTTCCTTAAACTGAACTTATTTAGAAACAAGCAGTTTCAGGTGGGGCCCACATACAATCACATGCACTAATACACATTTCTGGAAATCTGGAAGAGTCCTATAAAACATCCAACCATCACTTTGAAAAAATCAATCAAGACATACTCAACATACCTATTTTTCTCCAAGTCACTTGTAGTAAGGGTTTAACTAGGGTTTCAAATCAATTTATCTTCTTAACAATCGTTCATAAAAAGTGAGGATTAAACCACCTCATTATTTTTGTGAAACCTTAATAACTGACCTAATAATAGATTCCAAAGAGATCAGGTCCCCATACAAATTACATAACTCACAATAAGCATTAGAAGGTCAAATTTTTCTTAAAAAACACACCGTGGATTACCTAGTTTTTCCAAAACTGACATATATTCAAAGATATTCTTCAATTTGACTTGAAACTTGTCATGAATCATCATGACAACATCCTCTTACTGTTCATACTCACCTCATAGTCCAAACAGGATTGAAACTCTCTATCCATTAAGACTTAGACGTGTTTACTTGTTTGTTGCTCACTTGCTTGCTACCCAACGACCTTGAAACACCATAAAACCTCTTAGAACTGACATAAAAATCACCATACACCTTATATTAAATATAACCATGTGGCTACCATGCTTGGTTAGGACTGATAAAATCCAAAACTCAAATCTCCATCTCATTCTACATGCTTCAGTGCTATGAATAAGCCTATAATGACCTAACTCAATCATGAAAATCCATGAACTGACCCTACTGACCTCATGTAGACTCATGCACACCTCTAACACTATCTATGGACCATGAATGAAATCATACTCACCTTTGACCAACTTTGGAGAGATCAAACCATGAATAGACCTACTCAACCATGCTCAAGGACAACATAGTATTCACTAATCATGGACACTACCAATCAACCTTCATGTTTGACACAAAATGAAACCTCATAAAGACTCATACAACACCATGATAGCCTCTTTCATCAATGCACTTGACATCAATGAGAACACAACCGCACAATGACAAACACTTCTCCTCTCTGCCTCATCAAACCACCTTCCTCCACTTGTCACTCCCAAGTGAGGGCATATTTTTTCCCCCCATCTATCCTATCCCCTTGGAATAGTTGGGACATAACAAATGTGCCCATGTCTAGCCCTTTCTGAGGTTCTTCATGTGACCTTGTTTAAGTCCCCGAGTGCTTTTTGTTTGTTATTTATCTCTCCTTTACCAAGAAATAATTGTCCCCCAATTTTCATTATTAGGTGAGGGTGCATTGTTATAACCCATCTATCCCATCCCCTTGGGATAGTTAGGACACAAAAAATCACCCATGTCCAAGTTGATCAAAAACCAAAAAATTGGCCAAGTCTTTAATTGCCATGTGTTCCCTCCTTCCATCCCCCACTCCATAAATGTGCACTCATGCTCACCACCAATAAAAACTCAAAAGAAAAAATTGAAAACAAAATGAAACCTCCTTGGAAGCCACTAAAGAATATTTTGAAGCTAGTTATGACATTTAAACACAAAAATCCCCTTTTGTGCCCTAAACTTCCAAATCTTGTTTTGCTCATAATTCATGTTCCTGAACTCTGATTGCCATGAGATTTGAAATGAAGGTTCCTTGAAAATTTTCCTTTAATAAGAGTTTTTTTATTCCTCCATTGATTCTCTCTACCATTTTGTATAGCTCCATGAAATTTTCAACCAAAACTACTTGTTTATCATATCTACACAACTCCAGTGAATGAAATCCCTTGAAAATTGGAGCAAATATTAGAAATGAATTATGTAAAATTTTGAAAGTGTTTTCATTCGAATACAAAATTGGGAAGAAAAATTTATATTTTTTTCAATTCACTATGGGATAACCTAATAAAGATAGTTAGTCTGAGAAAAACGTACATTCATACTACTCATTTCATTTCGCCATGATTAAGACACTCAAAAATGAAAAAAATGGCCAAAATGGGACAATAATGATGAATATTATAAAAATAGTAAACAAGTGAAATGAGATAAAACCGTTCAAATTTCAATTATTCACTCATCCTACAATGGTTACATAACTTAGAAAATTCTTCCACTTAAATTTCAAGCATATTCCCACATTTCCCAATGCGGTGAGCAAAAGGTGCCAAAATTGGAAAATGCCAATTTTTGTCCTGAAATCTATTTCAATTCATTTCACATGGAGGGAATAATAAAAATGTGGAGGGAATTGGTTTTGATTTCAATATTATTTCCTTAATCCATGATCATTTTTGTCATATGCTTCACTCATCATCAATGTTCCCACAGTGGCAGAATCAAGATCATAATTGTGTGAAAAAAGTGCATCCAATTTCTCCCATGTGAATAGTTGATATAGAAGATGTGATATTGTCTCAAGGATCTGAAAATTTTTATCAATGAGGGGATTCATCTTTGTATTTTATCAGTGGTCTTCATCTCAAGTTTTCATCGCTCTTTTTCTTAGTGTATCCAGGAAGTGTGTATAAGTGTGTATTTCAAGAGTTTTCAAAAGGTGTAAAGTATTCAAAGGAATTCATTAGAGATCTTCATTAGTGCATAATTGTGGAGGGTCATCATGGAACAAGTTTTCATCATCAAAATTAGTGGATCTGATCTTCACTAAAGGTGGAAGCATAGAGATCCATGCTTTGGAGAATTCCTTCTCTTCTCTCCTCATTCTTTCTCCTATTCTCTACCTAATTTCTAATTACTCGTTATAAACAATCATGAATTTTTGTATTACTCATTAAAGGGACCATGAAATACTTTTTAAATGTAAAAGTCCCTTTTGAAATTATAAAAAGGGGACTTATTTTGCGTTTCCTAAGGCTATGTGAAAAGTGTTGGCTAGATTTTGTGTAAAGCCAAAAGCCTAGGAAGTCATGAGATAAATATCTCTCATTTACCAATGAGGCTCATGTGTAAGATGTTTATCAATCTAGTAAGTATGAAAATTAATAACCTTTTTCGAGCGTTTTAATTTACTCACAAATCTCATGAACCATAGCTAAGTAATTCAACATCAAGTAAGCAGCTTCTATGAAGTATTTTCAGAAGGGGGAAATAATGGAAATTGAGCAAGAAGAAAGGAAGATATGTACTTAAACCAATAGTTTGTAGAGTTGGTCTCATACACATAGATTAAATAAACAAGTAGATAATACAATAATCATAAGCTAAGGAAATGAATAGAGTCTAACATAAATATTAGATAACACAAAGTTTATCTAAAAATTAAATTAGAAGAAAGAAGCAAAGCACCGTAGATACAAAGTTCTCTGAAAATCCACCTTTTATTCAATTCCCTGGCTTTCACAGAAATAAAAACAAAAAGTATGAAGAATCCATAATGCTCTAGCAAAAATTGTGATTCTTTATCCCGTAGGTTCTTCCTCTATTTATAGTGTATAGAGAGCAATTACAAACAAGAAAATTTCAATGAATTGTTGCATGTGGAAGCAGTAAAGGAAACAATTGGTAGTATTTCCCTTGGAATTCCTCTTTGCATGACATGCATGCCTTACAAATGAAAATATAACCTTCTATTTTGCATGTCTACCACCTATTTCCAAGTAATTGACTTCTTCGAGTAACTTCAAGTAACAGATTTTAAATCAATCACTTAAGTTTTACAATTTAATTGATTAATCAATTACTTTGTCAGAGAAAACAAGAGAAAGAAGAAGAAAGAGGAGAAGAAATTAGAAGAAAGCTACTGCAACACTCCCAGTCTTATTCTTCTTCCATATTCTACATGTTGATTCAACTTGTATTGCACCTCTACCTCATGAATGATCTGAATGCTATCTCTGCCTTGAATCTGAGATGTTTTTTCTCCCATATGTTGTTGAATCATTTCCTTTGATTCTCACCAAACTGGATCTGGAAGCAACTGACTGAGATTTTCTTGGGGGTGCTGCCTTTGACCTATCTTCCCTCTTATCCTTAAAGCTTTTGCAGTTCTTCTCCAGTATGTGCACCAGTGTAATGTTTTCCATAAAAAATTTAGACAAAAATCGTCACCCTTTATTGTGCTTGAATCAAACTTTGTCCGAGATATTTTTTTTATTTCTGCCAGAAGACCTTGCAAATATGAGAGCTAGATCTATTTGTGCAGAACCTACAATATCTCCTTCTAATTCTGAAGATATATTCAATGTATTTGACATTGAATTTGCCTTATTTTCACCAATACGAGCACCGATGAAGTAATCCTGCAAATAATTCAGACAATTATGCATTCCATAGCATGAATATCTAATTTCTTCACCGATATATGATTATAAAGCATGCTGCTCTCTATTTGTAGACTTTGCTTACATGCCAAGTAAGAAAAAATATTATTTTATTCACCTATGCACTCACATCAACATGCATATAGATAGAATAATAAAAAGGAATCCTTTCCAACCCTAGGTGCCAAAACTAGATGTTTCCTGACAATTAAAAGAAATCAGATTTTAGGCATTTAGATATGCCAGAATGGGTCACACGTTTTGGCTAATGCTTGCGTAAAAAACATGAAGGAAGGGAAAAATTAAACTTCAAGCTTCTAGAAGCTCTTTATTTTACGTTTTTCACTTAAGTGAAAACGTAAAAAACATGAAGGAAGGGCAACATTAACTTTTAACATGTCGGAAGCTCTTTATTTTACGTTTTTCACTTAAGTGAAAACATAAAAAACATGAAGGAAGGGAAATGTTAAACTTCAACCTTCCAAAAGCTCTTTATTTTACATTTTTCACTTAATTGATAATGTAAAAAATATGAAGGAAGGGAAACATTAAACTTTAACCTGTTGGAAGCTCTTTATTTTACATTTTTCACTTAAGTGAAAATGTAAAAAACATGAAGGAAGGGCAACGTTAAATTTCAACTTGCTGGAAGCTCTTTATTTTAGATTTTTCACTTTAGTGAAAATGTAAAATTCCATCTTGTTGGGAAGCTCCAATTTAAATGACTTGCACAAGGACTTTCTTCTATGTTCTGCAAGGAAATTTAAATGGAAAGGCAAATTTGAAAATTGCGATTGGCATGAAGACTACATTTATTTCCATTTTTAGATTTTAGGTGAAGAAAACACAAGAATAAAATAAAATATTCCATTTTTGGAAAGGGTTAGGGAATATGTAGTAGTAAAAAATTGTAAGTGTTATAACTTTCACTCCGTGGCTCCGTTTTAGGTGTCATTTTATCTAAAAGTGCACATTTTCTCGAGCTCTACACATTGGTGGTAGTATTTTCCTTATTTTTATAAAATCCATTATTGCACCTTTTTGGACCAAGAAACCTCTTGCAATATCCTAAAGGAATCCTGAGGTCTGGTCACCTTTGGACAAATTAATCAGCAATTAAAAACACTGGATAGATTTTCAAAACCCTAGTCCCATGAAAAGGTATGGAAATAAGAATGAATAGGCTACGGGGATTATCGGACAGAAAATAGAGAAAGACAAAAAGAAATTAAAAAAAAAACCTAAAAGAAGCTACAAGTAATTACTCAAAAAAACATCTCTGATTATCCGATCTACAAAAAATCTTCCCTCGAGGTGAATGTTCTATGGTAATAATGATGGGGTGAAGTGATTTATATTACATAAATCCTCCAATTTTAACTCAATCTATTTTTAAAAGAAATTTATTTATTTAATAAATAAATAAATAAAACACTTGCAAACAAAGTCTGGTGAAGGGATTGAGTGAGATTTAGCATGTGGTTACTTGGTGAATTTGGATTTTATGAATCTATAGGGATACCTTAGAGCAATGCAAACAACTACATGTAAAACAAACACAAAATGACCCATTACTTTGAAAATAACAAATTTTTTAAAAAGGGGTAGTCCTAGATTTCAGGGTGAAATCCCGGGGGACACCAACATTAGTTGTCAAACACTAAAAGTTCAACCGTCGCACCTACAAGAAGCACAATCATCATGACAAGGAGTAGAAGATGACAGTCTTCTACCATTCTCATGGTAGCCATCGTCCGTTGTTAACCACTTTCTTGTAATGATGTCATGCCATTAAAACAAGACAAAATGGCAACTGTAAAATTTAGGGAGATTCAAAACAAATCTGACTATGAATAAAAGTATTGATGGGGGTCGCCAATCGGAAGCAACTTCCTTTTACCTTGTACAGATCTTGATATGACAATGGAGTGATTCATCACATGGTCACATATTTTTTCTCTTATGTCAACCATCTTGTTAATTACAAGAATTTCTTGTCTAGTTACTCCCGTTTGATGCATTCTCTACATGGGTTTTAATACCAGTCCTGTGTCTTTGGAATTTGTACATGTAATCTGAGTTGCTTAAGATGATTTGTGGATATAGACTTATGCACTTTTACTTAAGAAGGGCATACGACCTTTGGAAATCAATTACCATGCATTCTATAAGTGTGTTTTCTATGAGCTTCCATTTGTATCCATTTTCTTTTCATTTGTATTTTTGCAGCATCTTATATTTTGTTCATGTCTCTGGCATGTCTTGGAGGCAATTTATTTTTCCTATGCTGCACTGCTGTGTTCTTGCCGTGATAAAGTAACTATTGCGATCCCTTGCAGGGCTGGCTGCAGATAGCAAGTGCCCGATTATTCTATGGGAACTTCACGCATAAGTGAAGTATTATTTAGCTTAAAACCTAGTTCTGCACATACATCGATTTTATTCTCTTCAATTATACAGATGGTCTTCCTGCAGTAGGTACTACTGCTCAAACTAGCTGTAACTTTTTAGCTGCATTGAGATTTTGACAGGCTCAACAGCTTTTACAGCATGGCAGAAGCTTTGGGTTGTATTAAATAAAATTATTTATTGCTAGATTTGATCTTCATAATTTTGCTATTTTCTTATTTGTTGTGCATGTACATTGGTTGTAGATGAGAATTCTGTAAGCAGAGAAAGCAAGGGGAAACATATATACACGACGAGATGAATTACCCAACAAATGCTTCACTCTTCACAAGTGGGAGAATAAAATCTTTTGAAGTTGAGGAGGAAGTAGCATACGTGGTTTCACAGAGAAGAAATCTGCATTACGGTTACGAGCAGAAGTTACGCGACTCTCTCTCATTTGACGGGTGACTTATTGGCAAGAAATGCATTTAGTAGGCATTGCACTGGTGTTTAGATATGTTTTTCCTATCTGTAATTCTCGTTTTTAGAAGTTACTCCTAGTGAAAGGAGGTCTAGAGAACATGTAACTCAGCTATTGGTTTTATCTGCAGATAAATCTAAGGGGGCGGCCTTAACAGACAACGCAGGCTCAGAATCAAGTTATAGCTCAACAGATTTTCAGGTAAGTTATGAATGTAAACTTGGTATGCAATCAGAATTTTAATGTCGATGAAAATTAGATCATGACCTCCCAACAATCACATAGATAATTCTGAAGAGGATCCATTCATGGCAAGAGATGTTGAATATTCAGATACTAGACATAAAAATAAAATTGAAAATAGTGGTGTTTACCATCCTACAATAACGAAAACTGGTGAATGGGACTGGAGGTTAAAGCAAGCATAATTTAAGCAAGGAAATGTGAAAATCTATTTAGGATAATCTAAATGTGTTTTTAAAGGCAAGTTACATGGCAACAAGAAGGTGATAGAAAATAAAGCGATACAATTTTGAACTGCATGAGAGGTGTAATATTTTCATCTCTAACCAATCATTATATAAATATCATTGAATTGTGTTTGGTGAGGCTAGCTGTAAGGTTGTGCACTATGGTTGTGGAAGAATTTGTAGCACAATGTCTACAAGTTTTAGCTTAGACTCGCAACTCTCGTTTATTGTAGACCATTGAGCAAACAATATTTTCTGCTTAGTAGCCTTATTGCTATAATATGTATTTTTCCCAACGGAAGATGCCAGCAGATGATAGTAAGAATTTGAGACACAGTAGAAAGCTATAAATAATGGGTTATAACTTATAGTTCTCTAAAGTAAGTCTCGTGACACATAGCATTAGAAGTAAAATTGATTACACAGGGTTACAGGTCCCTGATCCTCATATCTAAGGAAAAGATAGAGAGCAAGTCCCCTAAATATCTAAAGAGACACATAATATCTCCATATCTCAAAGAGTTAAAATATAGTAAGAAAATTGTATATGGAGTGCCCAGACCATCTTTACCTCCAATGAGCAAAGTTTGATTTTTCTATGATCTCGATGAATATGTCTAGCTTTGCACTGAACTTAAGATGGACAAGATCAAACCATGGGTATTTCAAACACAGTAATCTCAGACCATATGAGATTTGCTACATCATATTTAACTCAAAGGAGACAATGACACTCATATATAGTGTATGGAGGAAATGCTTAGAAGCATATTTCAGGCTAAATGGCTTGGTCAATGAGATCTGTTGGCAAGACTTGAGGATATGAAATGGAAGTTGGGTGGAAAGGATTGCACCAATTCCTCGTTGGATGATCATGCATACTTATTGCTGAAAATAAGGTTGCTATTTTGCATGGCTTCAATCTGATTTCTAGGATACATTGGCTTCTGTGATCATGCGAGTTGAAGTAACGTGTTTGTGTATAATCAACTGGATTCTTACGGTTGTTACTTGGATTCATCTCTGATCATTCTGTATAGATAGAATAAGAGAAAGAGATGAGAATTGTGTATCTAAGAGGATGGCACAACATTAGCAATGAAAGACTGCATTACACTCCCATCTTATATATTGGTCCATACTCTGCTTGCTGGGTCAACCTGTATTGCAAAAGCTACCTCTACCTTTACATGATCTGAATACAAATATCTATATTTTCATATATGTGTCATGGAACCTACCCATTCTCCCATATGTTGTTGGATGATGTTCCTTTGCAATCTCACCAACCTAGATCTGGAAGTAAACCTAACATTGAACTTGGGGTAGTTACCTCTGAAGATTGTTCGTCCTTCTTAGGCTTGGAGCTTTTGTAGTTCTGATCTAGTACGTGCAACAGTGTAATGTACTCATTGTAAAATATGCAGAATTAGGTTTGGTTGTTTTATTTGATTAGTCATGCAGAATTCTGGGGAAAGCAGGTCCCAGATATGCAATGAAGATAAGGCTTTTGTTGTTGGACCCTGCACAATCTTCATTGGCAAGGATTTTCCATGTAATAGTTTGCATTAGAAACAGGAGAGGGAAGGATGGTAAGAGGGAGGGAGGCATTTCTTCCTTCTGAGGGAGGGCCATATTCAAGGCAGTGACATTGGAGCTTCACATCACGAGGTATGCATCTGACAATGAAGTATTCCTGGATATCCATTCAGACAAAAGTGTAGGGTATTTTTAACATGAGAGAGGCTAATTAACTTCACGAGGAGTTGGGAGCTGGAGAATGAAGCCAATAGCCCTCTATTTTTTACTTAAGTTGCAAGCCAAGTTCATCACCCTAAAAATATTATTTTATTCACCAGATAGCACTTGGATCAACATGCACTGTGAATAATACAAGTCAAAGCTTCTCCAACCCTATGGTGCCAAAGATATTGCCATACCGACTCAAGTTGCAAGAAGTTCATCACCCTTCAGGCAGTTAGGATGACCAGAATGGGCTAGTTGGATCAAAGAGTGAAAAAAAAATCAAAGAAGATGTGGTGCCATATTTTGCCATGCTGACTTACGATGAAACTGGCTATTCTAAGAAGCATTGATTCACCTGCCCTAATTTTGAATGGTGAAGAATTTATTGAAAGATAGTTTCAAGATTGCGTTTTGTGAAGAATTTATTGAAAGATAGTTTCAAGGTTGCATTTCTTAAGTCGAGGGATTATGACTTGGACACATGATGTTAACTAGACACAAGGCACCAACCACTGTTGAGTAACTCAGGAAGAGCTTTATAAATATGTTCTATTCATAGTAGGAAAACTTGCCAAAAAACAAGCAAAACGAGTAAACCGCTGAAAGACTCGCCAAAATAGGCAAAAAAAAACTCGCCGAGCATAGTTGGAATACTCGCCAAAACTCGCCGAATTATAGTTGGAAAACTCGCCGAGCATAGTTGGAAAACTCGCCAAAGACAACATTTCTTTCCTTTTTTGGATTTTTGGTGAAGAAAACACAAGAATAGAATAAAATTTTCCATTTTTGGAAAGGGTCCGGGAAGATATAGCAACAAAAACTTGCAAATGCCATAACTTTCACTCCGTGGCTCCGTTTTAGGTGTAGTTTTATTTGAAAGTGAATATTTTCTTGAGCTCTAAAAATTGGTGGTAGTATTTTCCTTATTTTAATCAAATCAATTATTGCACCTTTTTGGACCAAACAACCTCTTGCAATCTCTTGAAGGAATCTTGATCTCTGGTGTCCTTTAAAAAAAATAATTAGCAATTAAAAACACTGGATAGCTTTTCAAAACCTAAGCATGGGAAAAGGTCTAGAAGGAAGAATGAATATGCTACGAGGATTGCCAGATGAGAAATGAAGAATGAAAAAAATAAATAAAAACAAAACTTGAAAGAAGCTACGGATAATTTCTCAAAATATGTCTCCGATTAACTGATTTGCAAAAATCTTCCCCTCGGGTGAATGTTCTATGTTAATAATGATGGGGTGAAGTGCTTTATATAACCTAAATCATCTAATTTTAGTTCAATATATTTTTGAAAGAAATTTATTTATTTAATAAATAAAATGCTTGCAGACAAAGTCTGGTGAAGGGATTGAGTGGGCTTTAGCATGTGGGTACTTGAAAAATTTGGATTTTATGAATATATATGGATACCTTAGAGCAATACAAACAATTGTAGGTAAAATAAACAAAAAATGAACCATTAATTTGAAAATAATGAATTTTAAAAAATGGGTAGTCCCAGATTTCAGGGTGAAATCTTGGGGACACCAAAAAGTCACTTGTAATGGGAATATGAAAATTCATGTGGGGGGTAGAAGAGATGAATTGTAAAGATATAAATTGGGAGATCCTCCTCACTTGAAGGGATGGTTAATATTTTTTACTATCTTCCATACTCTCCCTAGAACAAGTGATCAAATTTCCTGTGTCTCTTTTTCTTATGTTTCCTCTCCATCTAAACTATACTCCATGAAAAATGTACTTGTTGAATGTTATTTATTAATACTTTGTGATTTTTGTATTTTGTTCCTTGTTGAATCTCATGGTGTCTTCTCACTGAATTCAATGGTGATGTTATAGTTTTGAAACAATAAACTCTATTGTATTATTAATTGTGTGAAACCCCATCTTTGTTATTCTCTTCACACGTTCCTTTCAAGAATTTCTCTCCTTTGTAATTTCTACAAGTACTTTACCACAGGTGTAGGGAAGTACCCTTGTGTGATTCCTGGTTGAAGGACCACCCTTAGTTGATAGTGTATATAATTTCCCTTTTTCTATAAATGGAGCTTCCAAATTTAAGAAGAGGGACCTAGTCCTAGAGCATCAGTGAAAATCAAATAATTTATCCTAGCAACAAATTATTTCACTAGCAGTTTTTGGCACCCATTGTGGGGTAGATTTAGCATATTCACACCCAATATATGAACCAAAAAATCCAAAAAATTAAATATTCCAAAAAACCATAAAAATAAAAATTAAAAACCCATTGCTTAAAAACCCATTGTTGATTCATGTGACCCTTCATATTCCATAGTGTGATTTCATATTCTCATATCAAGAATTTCCCAAAACTAGCATAAAGAAGATATACTAGGTTGAATATGTTGAGAGGAATTGTTGATCCGACTTTTGAGGATTTGTAAAATTGGCAAGAATAAATCAAAGATAATTCATAATTCTTCTCTCAAGCCTCATCTCCATCCATAATGGTAGATGAAGTAGAGAGACCTCGGAAAAATATGCCATAGGGAAGAAACATAGGTCCACTCACCCTCCCTCAACCTATCTATGAATTTTCAAAGGGATCTCAAAAGAGTTTTCCAAAATTTAGAGACGATGGTATGCAGATCTTAGAGGAACATGTAGTAGCATTCATCACAACATGTAGAGTGTTGGGATTAGAAAAAAATGTGTCGGTGAGATTGTTCATAGAATATAAATAAGATAAGGAAAAAAAGTGGTTCTATCTCCTACTAGCTATATCTATTACTAGTTGGGATGATATCAAAACTAGTTTTGAAGAAAGGTTCAAATCTCCAAATATTGTCAAGACCTCCTAGTGTAGTTGGTTCAAATGAAACAGGGGCCCAATGAGACTATGAGGGATTTTGTAGCCAGTTATAATAGGTTGCTAAAAAATATACCCTTTGAACTATGCCCTCCAATGAAAACATGAAATGATTATTGATCAATGCTCAATTTCCCAAGGCATGATTCATCTTCTGAAGATATTTTCCTACGGACCTTGCACAAGCTCAAGAAATTGCCTTTGAAGTAGAAGATGACCTGATCCTATTAGGAAAGATCAAGAATACTTTAAGGAGGGATACATCCTAACATTTTGGAAGAAAAATGGACTAAGGGGGGTGAATCCATCCTTAAAAAATAAATTATATTTCATATTACTTATTCAAATAACCTAATCACTTATCCAACCATTAATGTGTGCACAATCTCAAATACCATACATGAAATGAAACATGAACAAGAGAATCAACACAATGATACAAGATTTAAGTGGGAAAACCTCAAGGGGAAGAAAAACCACTAAAACACAATATTTATATTGATATGTTTCAAATTTAGTGAGGGTCAAATTAGGACTTTAATGAAAGCAACAGTCAAGGGACAGAAAGTCCCTCCTCTTTAATGGGAGAGGTTCCCTTATTGAAAGCAAATGACACAACTATTTACAAATGTACAACTTCCAACTTTGATGAGGAACCATGATATCATGAAAGTGTTTTAATGCTAAGACAGATTATCAATACAAGAGAACAGAAGAACTAATGAAGGGAAAAGGTAGAATAGCACTTTTAGGAAGTATAGATAGCAAAATAGTTCCTTATAAATGCTGAGCAATGACAATATATAGAACATAATCATTCATATTAAAACCACTAGATGTTATTTCACAGACACAAAGTTCCAAGAGATGACATCCACAAGAATACAAAGCTTCTTAATGCAAATAGATTAATGATTCAACAAACTTTAGACAAGTAAGAGGGAATAAATAAATGCAGATAGAAACAAGAAGGGAAAATCTTCTGTATTGATAGCTTTAAGTCCTTTTACACTTTCAAAAATGATCAGAGTTCTAGCCCCTTGGAATGGTGAGGAGAGCTCAATAAATAGCTTACAAAGTGGTTACATTTGGTAACCATTTCTTTTAACCAAAAGGTTTAATTAAGGAAATGCACAATACAAAGTCCTTAATTAAATTACAAGGAGATCGGCACTAAAAATAGAAGAAGAGAAAGAAGAGCTAGAAGTAGAGACATCTGATTATGGCTGAGGGGGGCCCACTGATTTGAGGATTCGATGCCTGAATCTTTTCAATGCTTCTACTATTTCCATGCCTCTTGGAAATTTTGTGTTGGAAGTAGCATGTGTCCATGTGCCTAGACATTTCTCCATATATTTATCGAACTCAGTATGCTCAAGATATTCTTTATTATCCTTGGGAATAGCTAAATAAAGAGAACAAATTTCTTTCATCTTCTCCTTAGTGAATGAATCTTCTTTAAACAGATCATCCTTGACAAAGGTTCTGAACTGAGCCTTGATTTCTTGAAGAGAAAAGGAAACACCTATAGTTTCATCCTGAAGATGGTAGTGAATATCCTTGAAGGCAGATAAAACACAAGTTTTAAAGGACTCCCCTTTTTGCCACACATTTCTCAGTTCTCCCAATGCTTCCTCCAGAACCTTTATCTTCCACTCAATGCTGAAGATCCATGTCCTTGACAAGTTATTCTTTGCATCATCAAACACATTGTTGGCCAGCAGGATCTTCTCATCAGTTTGGCCCATTAGACGGAGGTCTATAATACATCCACTCTAGACCTTCAGCTCCTTATCCATGGCTTTGATTGAGGAAGTGAGTTTCTATTACAAATTGATCACCTTCTCATTGGTTTTGAAGGCTTCCTCAATGAAATTCAAACCTACTATAGTCATATCATCAACCATGGCCTCAACAGCCTTCCCATAAGTTGAATACCTATGTATGTCCTTGATGCTTTGAACTTCATCCTGACTGAGAACCATGGGAGGTGGGAGAGTAGCCAATGGAGCTAGATCCAAAACTTTATCTTTTGTTAATAATGATCTGATAAAGTTGGAAATAACTTGGTTATGTTCTTCCAACTACTCCATGGTTTGTTTTCCTTTTTCAACTCATTCAATAACCTTAGTGATAGTTTCTCAAAGGTTATGAACCTCACTCTCAGGTGTAGATTCTCCCAGTGGAATTCTAGAAAGCTCCAAGTCAGAGATCAAAATATCCTTCTCCTCCTTATCCACCCTAGGTCTGGTAACCTCAAGAAATTTCTAACCTTGAGCATCAGATACCAACCTTGAAGTAGTATTTGCATTTTTTGTTTGAGGAGGAGGAGTAGTAACAAGAAGAGCTGCCATAAGATCAAAATCAGGCCCAATTGACTGAGAAGAAGACTTTATTTTCCTGTTGTCTACTAGGGGATGCACCCAAGGAAAAGGAAGAAGAAGAAACAGAGGAGTCAAGGGGTCTGAGTGCAAGAGAACTCATGACACTCAAAGTCTGAACTACTGTTCTCCTCCAGTGGGGAAGGGCATGGGACCTCAAGAGTTTCCTTTGCAGATGAATCTATTAAACTTGGAGGTTCAGTTCTTGATTCTTCCTCCTCCATCTCAGCAGTGGTTGCAAGGGTTTCTTCTAGTCCTGTTGTCTCATCATCCTCATTCTCACTTAGAACAATAATGTTCTCTGGTCCAATAGGAAATTCTGAGTGCTCCAGAAGAGTCTCTTCCTCGATTGGTTCTTTCTTAACCTCTTTGACCTTCTTCTGATACACTTGAGTGGAAGAAGGAGTAGACATTTTAGGCTCTTTCAACGAGGAAGAAGAAGGATTTTTCTCAAATAACTCAGTACTGGGTGTATGTATTTCCTTCCCAGGTGTGGAAGTTTCTCTTGAAGAAGATCTGCCTTGGTTTTTCTTGAATTCACGAACCTTCCTGTCAAACCAAACCTTAGTTCTGACAATGACAGGGGTAATTATCTCACTCAAATAATCCTTCTCCTTCACATACCAATCCAAGGTTTCTAGAGGTGTGTGCTTGATGGATCTTTCATACTCAAAGGATTGCAAGCTCTCATCATCAACCACAAGCCCTTAAGGCACCTGGTAGAGATTAAGATCTAAGATTTGTTGTAGAGACAATCTACCAAAATGCCTCCTCTTGGCTTCAAAATCATCAATACAGTCAGCCCAGTAATCCTCAGTGTCATGACGGTGATGATAGGTTATTCTCATATTTTGATCAATGAATTTATTCAGATCAAAACAAGTCTTGGACTTGAAGAAATGAACAGTAAGAGGATTAATAGCCTGTTCTATGTTTTGGGCATCTAGGGTTGTCTTGCATGTATAATTCCCCAAGGAGATAGGGAAATGAAGACCTGTAATCTTCTTGTCTCTATAGGTTCTATGGAGTTTTTCAAGCTGTCTGCACACCTCAACCAGAGCCATTTTATCATTACAGAACATGGGAAGCTTGAGAGGTGTAACTTTCAAAACAAGCCAACCTGATGTATGAGAAATTTCTGAATTGGATGAAGCAAGCCCCATACTTGGCTATCGGAGCCATAGCTTCATCAGAAAATCTCCTAGCATTGTCACCCTCCAAAAGTCTCACAATGTACATGGTAAAAGCATCATTTACCCTTCTGAAATTATGATTACTGTCCTTAAGGGTAAATTGAGGGCAATATGTGTATATGGGCTCATCCTTCTTTCTCTCAATGTAAGTGAAGCCAAACCACTCCCGAGATGCTGCCAGGGTGTACATGAGGTAAGAAGTCATGTAGAACTTCTTAGTTTGTTGAACATTTGTCAATTGTTTAGTCAAGTTCATACAGATGATCTCAGCCCAGTTTATGTTTTGTTTACCTTCACAGATGATGCTTATGAAAGGGCACATCCAAAAATGGAAGTCATTGGTAGAGGGCATCCCCATAATATGGGTGAGCAAGATGATGAAATATGATAATTCTTCATTGAAATCAACCCTGAACAATGCTTTGGAGAGTCAGGATGCTCCCTTCTTAGGACACTTCAGCCATGACTTAGCCACTCGTGCCTTGTATTTCTCATTGTCTTTATCAAATAGAGCCTGAGCTTGAGCAAGAGTGAGAACAATGGAGTCTTCTGTCTCAGGAATGTGTAGGGTAGTGGCGATGGTGGCAGCATCTAGTTTTGCAATCAATTCTCCATGCACATTAACAACTTCCTTGGTATCTAGGTTGAAATGAGCTCCACAGGTGAGCACAGTGTCGGCACACTGCACAGAGATGGGAAAACTAGCAGCATACGTGATTCCACTATCATTGATCATTTGGGCCATGGGAGCAGGGTTGTCACACATTAACCTACCCCATAAATCATCAAAATCTAAGTGTCGAACTTCACTATCCCCGATATTAGGCACAAAGGTCTCTAGAGGTGACAAATGCTCATGCCCTTGAAACTTGATCTTCATTTTTTGCAGTGCACAGAGGAACGACCTTCAAAGAATAGATTCACGATAAAAACGCAAAGGGATACAGGAAAATGAATCAATTGTAAGAATGTGGGCAAGAAATAACAAGCAAGCAATGTGACAAATGCATAGAAGGTGGTCCCTTTAAATAGCCGTTCAGGAGAGAGAAGATCATAAATGCACATTAAATACCCCTTGCACTGACTCAAAAAGGTGTTATGCAGGAAAAGTAAAAAAAAATTGGCCTAGATGGTCCATGGGACATTAGGACATGTGGGACGTGAAAAGATGATTTGGCTAATGCAGGCGGTGCGGGCCAAAAAAGCACGGGAGGTCTAGGGACATAGAAACGTGAAGGACAAGAGGACCTGATTCGGTCGATGCGGGTGATGTGGGAAATCGGGGAACAGGAATCCCAAGTGAACTTGGGACAGATGGGCCTGAAAAAATGTGAAGAAGCTGACAAACAAGAACTTGTGGGAAAATCGGTTGATCAGCGAACAAAAGGTCTGCCAGAACTTAGGACATATGGGACAAGAAAACCTGATTCAGCCAATGTGGGTGATGAGGGAATCAGGGAACATGAAGCCCAAGTGAACTTGGGACACAAGGAACAAAAATGTTTGACAGACCCACAAGTTACTAAAATGACCCCAAGAAATGACCTTTTCACTATCTCTTCAAATTTCCTCTTCACTTAAACATTACTGAAGGGTGCCAACTCAAAATTTTCAAAATTTTCAACTTTCAAAAGAGGGGAATTTTGAGGGGACAACAGCTGGCTCTTTCTGGGGATGACTTGACTAGATCACATGAACAAGGCAAGACAAGAATCAAGAAAAAATCTGGGGAAGAAGACCAGTGCCTTATCCATTGGGAAAAAAGAGTCAAAGGAAAAACAATACAGAAGGCAACACACCAAAAACAAGGAAATCCAAACAAAAAAACAAAGGCAAGGAAAAGCAAACACACACTGTACATAATATACAAAGGACTTCCTATTCACCTAGGATTTGAACAATTTCAAGTACTACCCACTATAAGGAAGTGGGAGAGAATATCCATCCATGTAATCAAGATAGAAAGAATTTTCACTAGCAAAGGTGCCTGATTTGAAAGGACCAAGCCAAAGAGAGTCAAACTTACCATGGCTTCCACGAGGTTCATGCCTTTTGTCCCATAGCAAAACAATGTCTCCAACCTTGAACTCTCTAGATCTAGTTTTCTTGTCAAATAAAGATTTAACCTTCTGCTGATGTGTAGAGATCCTATCAAAAACCTGCATCCTGTCTTCATCTAGCTTATGGAGATACATGATCCTCTTATCCAAAGAATCACTGAAACTGGTGTCCTCAATAGCTTTCATCAAATGCAAAGCTGGTAGTTCCACTATCACTGGTAGTTGGGCTTCCACACCATACACCACTTGAAAAGGGGACATCCCAATTTCTCTTTTGGGTGTAATCCTATCTTCCTAGAGAGCATCATAGAGTTTCTTGTGCCAGTTTCTCTAAGATTCATTGACAAGCTTTCTTACAATGGTCACCAAATTTTTGTTTGTTGATTCTGCCTGTCCATTCCCTTGAGGATAGTAATCTGAAGAATGAGCGAGGGAAATACCATACCCATAGTAGAAATCCATCATCTCAGTAGAAGAAAAATTTGAAGCATTATCAGTCATGATCTTGTTTGGTACTCCAAACCTTATCAAGATGTTCTCTTTGATGAAATTACATACTACCTCTGAAGTAGTACTTTTAACTGGGATGGCTTCTACCCACTTAGTGAAATAATCTATGGCAGTCAACACATGAGTATGTCCTACACTTAAAGATGGGTTAAGTATTCCAATAAAATCCAAACCCCACTGTTGAAAGGGTTCTTCAATCACAACTAGCTTAAGTGGCAAAGCAGCCAACTTTGGTCTTCCCACAAAGGTTTGACAAGCTTCACATTTTTCGACCCACCTTGATGCATCCTTAAACAAAGTAGGCCAATAGTACCCTGCACGAAGAATTTTGTGAGCAGTAACGGTAGATGAGAAATGACCCCCACAGGCTTGGTCATGGAAGGCTGAGAACAGCTTCTTTTGTTGCACTTTGTCAACACACTTCAAGAATCTTCCATCCACTCCTCGTTTGAACAAAGCATTTTCCCATAACACGTACTGTGCTGACCTTAGCTTGATGGCTCTCTTCTCCTTGGTAGTTAAGTGAGATGGAAATTCACCATAGGTGAGAAAGTGAGAAATATCAACATACCATTCATCTGTTGAACTAAGGAACAGAACAATAGGGATATCAACTTCATCCTGAGGTGTTTCATGACTAGCTCCCTCGGCAATGAGTTCACACAGGCCTTTACCCCAAACTAGTTTTGTTGGTCTGATGTCAAGATCATACTCCTGAACCTTTGCTACCTAATTTCCTCTCTTGGTTCCAAACTCTTGTTGTGTAAGAATAGACTTAATAGTCGTATCGGGCACAAGCACAACAGAGTGAGAGTTAAGAATGTAAAATCGAAACTGCTTAACAGCTTTAACTACTGCAAAAGCATGTTTCTCCATCATAGTATACTTCAACTCATGATTTTTCAGAATATAACTCATGAATGCAATTGGGATCTCATGATCTTCAGAGTCTTTCTGAGTCAACACAGTGGCCAAGGTACTCTCTGTGGCATAGCAATAGATAATAAAATCTTTGCTAAAATCTAGACATGCTAAGATAGGAGTCTTAGCAATGGCTTTCTTAATGCCTTCAAATGCTTCTTTTCCTTCAGAGGACCAACCAAATGTCTTCTTTCCCTTCATCATTTGGGAAATGTTCAAAGTCAGCTCTGTAAAATCAGGGATGAATCTTCTCAGGAAGTTGATCTTACCAAAGAAGGAGTGCACTCCCTTTTTGCTTGTGGGAAGAGGAATCTGCTGAATAGCTTGTACTCGTTCAGGATCAATCTTGATTCCATATTTGGAGACAACATGTCCCAATAAATTTCCCTCCGTGACACAAAATATATATTTCTTGGGATTCAGAGAGACTCCATGTTCTCTACATTTCAAGAGAACTGTTTCTAGATGTTGAAAGTGATCTGCTCTAGATTTGGAAAACACAGTCAAATCATCTAGATACACAACAATACATTTTCCTTTCAGACTCCCAAAATCCAAATCCATTACTCTCTGAAAGGTGGCACCAACATTAATGAGACCAAAGGGCATCCTCTTGTAGGAAAAAGTACCCCAAGGAGTGGTAAAGGCAGTCTTGTGCTGATCTGCAGTGTTAACTTCTACTTGGTTATATCCTGAGAAACCATCAAGCATGGACAACATCTCTGCACCCATAACAACTTACAACACCTATTCCATCATGGGTAGGGGGTAGTTATCCTTCAAATAATCTTGATTCAGATTCCTGAAATCAACACAGATCTGAATCTCACCATTTTTCTTCCTGACAGGCACAATATTAGCAATCCATGTTGAATGATGAATGGGGAAGATAATCTTGGCCTTCAACAACTTTTGTATCTCTTGGAAAATGGTGTCAGCAATCTTTGGATTGTACTGCCTTTGCTTCTTCTTGAAAGGCTTAATCCCAGGTTTGAGGGGAATGAAATGTTACATTTATTTTAGCTGAAAAACCTTTAGATCATCGTAAGAATAAGCAAGGACATCAACGTACTTCTTCAAAATATTCACCACCTTCTTCTTCTCCTTGTGGGTACAACACTTTCCAATATTCACCATTTTGGGTTCAGCAAAGTTCCCAATGTTAATGTTTTCATATTCAGCAAATTGTTGAGGTCCTTTGGAAGCTTTGGACTTGACATATCTATCATGTTTATCAAACAATTCCTCCAAGCTCACCAGTCCTTTAGGGATCTTGTTGCCTTTTATTTTGATGCATCCCTCTTGATCCATCTCCTCTTGGACACCTTCCTCATTGGAAGAGACACTTTCTCGAGGCATATTACCACTTCCCTCAAAATACAATTGATCAAAGTTATCCTTAAGTTCCAGGAAAGAGAGAAAATGTTGATCATCATTGAAAACTTTCCAGTTGTTTGCATTATCTAGTACGCTTGGTCTATGGATCATTTCAATGGTGAATTTGTCTTGAGAAAAATCAGGATGAGGTATCAGCAGAGATCCTGAAACAGCTAGGGAGTCAGCCCTAGTGTTCTTCTCCCTTGGCACTGCTTCAATAGAGAAAGCATCAAAGAATTCAATAGAATCCCAGACCAGATTCCTATAGTGCTTTAACCTTCTATTCTTTACTTGGAAAATATCTCTGACTTGCTTGACAACTAGTTCTGCATCTCCACGAGCCAGGAGGTTCTTCACACCTCTTTCTTTTGCTGCATTCAGTCCAAGGATGAGAGCCTCATATTCTGCTATGTTATTTGTATTTTCAAACTACAACTTAAAGGAGAAAGGATGAATCTTCCCTTCTGGAGATATCAATACCACACCAGCCCTAGAACCAGCCGAAGAACAACTTCCCTCAAATTTCAAATTCCAAATGCTATTAGGATCATGGGGCACTACTTTAGGATGTTCCACCTCATCCTGAGACATGATCATGTAGTTTCCATGCCCAATATCTTCATAAAGTATTTGTGCCTTGGGATCATCTGTCTTTTGCACAATATATTCAGATTGTTTCTCGGGTAGCAGCTTCTTCATCTTTCCATTAATTGGTATAAGGGCATGTGACCAATCCATTTGAATTTCTCCTCCCACATCCTTACAGAAATTTCTACTCAACAACATACCATATGAAGGAGGGATATCAGCTACCAAAATAGTAGCTAAAACCTTCTTCTCTGGTAAAGCAACAAAAGCTACTTGTGCATCCTTAATTCTTCTGACCAAAGGCACCTCCTTACTCTCCATGGAATAGCAAGAACCATAAGTGCGTGTGAGAGTAAGACCCAAAGCATGAGCCACTTTGGCAGGCATGACATTATCCGATGCTCCTGAGTCTATGACACAGTTGTTGAGTTTATGGCCAGCTATGAGGAGGGTTACATAGAATGGTTCAATTTTCACATTTGGTGAGGTGACTGCAGCCACAAGATTTGATTGGGATGTGGAAGAGGGAGTGGGAAAAATACCTTTAGAAGTGTTGGGTGAAGTTTTGGAATGGGAATTGACAAAGTGGACCATTTTGGCAAAGGCTTTTGGATGAGTCTGATAAAACTCAGCTTCAAAAATCTAGATTTTTGTTTTCTTGAGATGATCAATGATATCAAAAGATCCAGAGGTGGATGGGCTATCATCACTAGGAATCCTAGGCTTATCAGGTTTGGGAACTAGAGAAAAAGAAGTTTTAGAAGTAGGAGTAGAAGAAGAAGAATTAGCAGAACTCACCTTTTGCGTGGATGCAGTGGGAATAGGAGATCCTCTTCTTGCAATTACTGGAATAGTCATGGGATGCTCCTTGGACTTCTTAGTGGGCTGCATCACTTTTTCTTTCTTATTTGTCTTCTCACAAGTCATAACAGCATATGACTCATTGTTCATCTCTACTACTACTTCATCATAATCATCTTCCTCATCAACACCCTCAGTGGTGAGGAAATTAACTCGAGACCCATCGAGTTCTTCTAGTTCTTCATCAGCCTCTTCTTCAGGTTCTTCAAAATCTTCATTAACTTCTTCATCATCAGGTTCTTCAACCTCACAAGTTGCATTAACAGGGACCTTGATGGGTGGTCCTTCAATTGCCAACCTTGTCTGAGAAGAAGGAAAATGGTTTCTAGGCTGAAAATTTCTCCTTGGAACATCTTGATAAGGAGCATGCTGAGCCAATTGTTTCTTGATGGCAATGAGGTCATTAGCAAGCTTCTATACTAATTGATCTGCATTAGCTCCAGGAGTAGAGGAAGAGGAAGAAGAAGCTTTAGATTTGGAAGGATCTCTTTTCAATTTACCAGACATGATCAGGTCATCTTCAACACTGATGGCTAATCTCTGATCAGCATCCAAAGTTGCAAGATTGGCTCTTCTCAGTGCATAACTTACTTCAAGAAATTGAGCATTTAGGAAGAAACATTTTTGAATTTGATCCACAGGCGGGGTGTCTTGTGGGATCTTGTTAATCAGCTTATTGAACTTGGCCACAAATTCTCTCATGGGCTCCTGTGGTTCTTTCTTGATTTGAGAAATCTGGGCTAGCAAAGCATGCACATCTTCAGCAGGTTTGAAATGATTCTCAAATCTAGTTCTCATGGTAGTCCAATTGGTGATGGCCCCAGTGGGGAGATGATAAAACCAATCTACTGCATTGTCTTACAAAGTCTCCACAAAAATCCTCACAGAGACATCCTCGTGTTCAACTCCAAGGACTCCACATGCAACTATGAAGGCTGCAATGTGTTCATCAGGATGTACCTTGCCATCTCCTCTGAACTTGGGAAATTTCTTTCTGTTACCCCTGGGTAACTCATGCAAATGTTGAGGAAGGGAAAGAGGCCCAACTCGTTGGCCCCAAGGTAATGGAACTGCTATCCTTGGAAAAATTGCTTGAAGTGGAACTGAAACACATCAAGAACCAAAGCATGAAGATTAGGGTTAGGTTGCTTTTGAGGGACACCACTCCCAGAATATCTATCTTCAACAGGTGGTGTGCTTGCAGAACGATTCCTTCTATCTCTCCTTGTTGAAGGAAGGGGAAAGCCTTGCTACTCCAGGAGTTGAAATTGTGAATCTTCAATTCCAAGAGCCCTTCTTCCGCGAGTAAATCTTAGAGTCACCAGATTAGAAATGATCAAGAAATTGTTCTTTAAAAAAAAAACTAGAATTCGTTAAAATGAATCCCTAGTAGAGTCACCAAAAACTGTTGGTTGTCAAATTAGGAATTTAATGAAAGCAACAGTCAGGGGATAGAAAGTCCCTCCTCTTTAATGGGAGAGGTTCCCTTATTGAAAGCAAATGGCACAACTATTTACAAATGTACAACTTCCAACTTTGATGAGGAACTCTGATATCATGAAAGTGTTTTAATGCCAAGACATATTATCAATACAAGAGAACAAAAGAACTAATGGAGGGAAAAGGTAGAATAGCACTTTCAGGAAGTATAGATAGCAAAATAGTTCCTTATAAATGTTAAGCAAGGACAATATATAGAACATAATCATTCATATTAAAACCACCAAATGTTATTTCACAGACACAAAGTTCCAGAGATGACATCCACAAGAATACAAAGCTTCTTAATGCAAATAGATTAATGATTCAAAAACTTTAGACAAGTAAGAGGGAATAAATAAATGCAGATAGAAACAGGAAGGGAAAATATTTTGTATTGATAGCTTTAAGTCCTTTTACACTTTCAAAAATGATCAGAGTTCTAGCCCTTTGGAATGGCGAGGAGAGCTCAATAAATAGCTTACAAAGTGGTTACATTTGGTAACCATTTCTTTTAACCAAAATATTAATTAAGGAAATGCACAATACAAAGTCCTTAATTAAATTACAAGGATCTCAGCACTAAAAATAGAAGAAGAGAAAGAAGAGCTAGAAGTAGAGACATCTGATTATGGCTGAGGGGGGCCCACTGATTTGAGGATTCGATGTCTGAATCTTTTCAATGCTTCTGCTATTTCCATGCCTCTTGGAATTGTTGTGTTGGAAGTAGCATGTGTCCACGTGCCTAGACATTTCTCCATATCTTTATCAAACTTGGTATGCTCCAGATATTCTTTATTAGCCTCGGCAATAGCTGAATAAAGAGAAAAAATGTCTTTCATCTTCTCCTTAGTGAATGAATCTTCTTTGAACAGATCATCCTTGACAAAGGTTCTGAACTGAGCCTTGATTTCTTGAAGAGAAAAGGAAACACCTGTAGTTTCATCCTGAAGATGGAAGTGAATATCCTTGAAGGTAGATAAAACATAGGTTTTAAAGGACTCCCCTTTTTGCCACACATTTCTCAGTTCTCCCAATGCTTCCTCTAGAACTTTTATCTTCCACTCAATGCTGAAGATCCATGTCCTTGACAAGTTATTCTTTGCATCATCAAACACATTGTTGGCCAACAGGATCTTCTCATCAGTTTGGCCCATTAGACGGAGGTCTGTAATACATCCACTCTAGACCTTCAGCTCCTTGTCCATGGCTTTGATTGAGGAAGTGAGTTTCTGTTGCAAATTGATCACCTTCTCATTGGTTTTGAAGGCTTCCTCAATGAAATTCAAACCTGCTATAGTCATATCATCAACCATGGCCTCAACATCCTTCCCATAAGTTGAATACTTATGTATGTCCTTGATGCTTTGAACTTCATCTTGACTGAGAACCATGGGAGGTGGGAGAGTAGCCAATGGAGCTGGATCCAAAACTTTATCTTTTGTCAATAATGATCTGATAAAGTTGGAAAGAACTTGGTTCTGTTCTTCCAACTGCTCCATGGTTTTCTTTCCTTTTTCAACCCGTTCAATAACCTTAGTGACAGTTTCTCGAAGGTTATGAACCTCACTCTCAGGTGTAGATTCTCCCAGTGGAATTCTGGAAAGCTCCAAGTCAGAGATCAAAAGATCCTTCTCCTCCTTATCCACCCTAGGTCTGGCAACCTCAAGAAACTACTGACCTTGAGCATCAGATACCAACCTTGAAGTATTCTTTGCTTTCTTTGCTGGAGGAGGAGGGGTAGTACCAAGCAGAGCTGCCATAACATCAAAATCAGGCCCGGTTGATTGGGAAGAAGACTTTCTTTTCCTGTTGTCTACTAGGGGCTGCACCCAGGAAAAGGAAGAAGAAGAAATGGAGGAGTCAAGGGGTCTGAGTGCAAGAGAACTCATGGCACTCAGAGTCTGAACTACTGTTGCCTCCAGTGGGGAAGGGCATGGAACCTCAAGAATTTCCTTTGCAGAGGAGTCTGTTAAACTTGGAGGTTCAGTTCTTGATTCTTCCTTCTCCATCTCAGTAGTGGTTCTAAGGGTTTCTTCTGGGTCCTGTTGTCTCATCATCCTCATTCTCACTTAGAACAATAATGTTTTTTGGTCCAACAGGAAATTTTGAGTGCTCCAGAAGAGTCTCTTCCTTGATTGGTTTTTTCTTAACCTCTTTGACCTTCTTTTGATACACTTAAGTGGAAGGAGTAGACATTTCAGGCTCTTTCAATGAGAAGAAGGAGGATTTTTCTCAAGTACCTCAGTACTAGGCGTATGTACTTCCTTCCCAGGTGTGGAAGTTTCTCTTGAAGAAGATCTACCCTGGTTCTTCCTGAATTCATAAACTTTCCTGTCAAACCAAACCTTAGTTCTGACGATGACAGGGGAAATTATCTCACTCAAATCATCCTTCTCCTTCACATACCAATCCAGGGTTTCTAGAGGTGTGTGCTTGATGGATCTTTCATACTCAAAGGATTGCAAGCCCTCATCATCATCCACAAGCCCTTTAGGCACCTGGTAGAGATTAAGATCTAAGATCTGTTGTAGAGACAATCTACCAAAATGCCTCCTCCTAGCTTCAAAATCATCAACACAGTCAGCCCAGTAATCCTCAGTGTCAGGACGATGATAATAGGTTATTCTGAGATTCTGATCAATGAATTTCTTCAGATCAAAACAAGTCCTAGACCTGAAGAAATGAACAGTAAGAGGAGTAATAGCCCTTTCTATATTTTGGGCATCTAGGGTTGTCTTGCATGTATAATTCCCCAAGGAGATAGGGAAATGAAGACCTGTGATCTTCTTGTCTCTGCAGGTTCTATGGAGTTTTTCCAGTCTACCTGCACACCTCAACCAGAGCCATTTTATCATTACAGAACATGGGAAGCTTGAGAGGTGTCACTTTCAAAACAAGCCAACTGATGTATGATAACTTTCTAAACTGGATGAAGAAAGCCCCATACTTGGCTATCAGAGCCATAGCCTCATCAGAAAACCTCCTAGCAGTGTCACCCTCCAAAAGTCTCACAATGTACATGGTGAAAGCATCATTCACCCTTCTAAAATTATGATTATTGTCCTTGAGGGTAAATTGAGGGTAATATGTGTATATGGGCTCATCCTTCTTTCCCTCAATGTAAGTGAAGCCAAACCACTCCCGAGATGCTGCCAGGGTGTACATGAGATAAGAAGTCATGTAGAACTTCTTAGTTTGTTGAACATTTGTCAATTGTTTAGTCAGGTTCATACAGATGATCTCAGCCCAGTTTATGTTTTGTTTACCTTCACAGATGATGCTTATGAAAGGACACATCCAAAAATGGAAGTCGTTGGTAGAGGGCATCCCCATAATACGGGTGAGAAAGATGATGAAATCTGATAATTCTTCATTGAAATCAACCCTGTACAATGCTTTGGAGAGTCGGGATGCTCCCTTCTTAGGACACTTCAGCCATGACTTAGCCACTCGTGCCTTGTATTTCTCATTTGTCCTTATCAAACAGAGCCTAATCTTGAGCAAGAGTGAGAAAAATGGAGTCTTCTATCTCAGGAATGCGTAGGATAGTGCTCATGGTGGTAACATCTAGTTTTACAATCAATTCTCCATGCACATTAACAACTTCCTTGGTATCTAGGTTGAAATGAGCTCCACAGGTGAGCACGGTGTTGGTACACTGCATAGAGATGGGAAAACCAAGCAGCATACATGATTCCACTATCATTGATCATTTGGGCCATGGGAGACAGGGTGGTCACACATTAACCTACCCTAGAAATCATCAAAATCTAACTGTCAAACTTCACTATCCCTGATATTAGGCACAAAGGTCTCCAGAGGTGACAAATGCTCGTGCCCTTGAAACTTGATCTTCATTTTTGCAGTGCACAGAGGAACGGCCTTCAAAGAACAGATTCGTGATAAAAATGCAAAGGGATACATGAATATGGACAAATGACTCAATTGCAAGAATGCGGGAAAGAAATAATGAGCAAGAAATGTGATAAATGCATAGATGGTGGTCCCTTTAAATAGTCATTCAGGAGAGAGAAGATCATAAATGTGCATTAAATACCCCTTGCACCGACTCAAAAAGGTGTTATGTGGGAAAAGTAGAAAAAATTGGCCCAGACGGTCCATGGGACATTGGGACATGTGGGACGCGAAAATCTGATTCGGCCGATGCGGGCCAAAAGAGCACGGGAGGTCCAGGGACACAGAAACGCGAAGGATGTGAGGACCTGATGTGGGTGATGTGGGGAATCAGGGAACAGGAAGCCCGAGTGAACTTGGGACAGATGGGCCGAAAAGGTGAAGAAGCTGACAGACAAGAACTTATGGGTAAATCAACGAATCGATGAATAGGAGTCCCACCGGTACTTAGGACATATGGGACATAAAGAGCCGATTCGACCGATGCGGGTGATGTGGGGAATCGGTGAACAGGAAGCCCAAAGGAACTTGGGACATGAGGGACAAAAATGTCTGACAGACCCGCAAGTTACTAAAATGACCCCAAGAAACAACATTTTCACTATCTCTTCAAATTTCCTCTTCACTAAAACATTACTGAAGGGTGCCAACTCAAAATTTTCAAAATTTTCAACTTTCAAAAGAGGGCAATTTTGAGGGGACAACCTCGAATCCTTACCATTGGAATGAGAAAAATCCTCTAACACCATTTTTTTTTAGAAAAGATATAAAAATCACCAAATGTGTAATATGACAATTAAAAATCATCCATGATATCAATTTCAATTAAGCAATCAAATTATTTCATTTAATGGGCCCACTGGCTCATTACCTTCACAAAATAATTGTTTCCAACAATGTGAGTCTTCCTTTAGGCCTCAAGACCCATCAAGATGAAATAAAATATTACATGTGACCACTCAATGTAAATACTAGAGCTAATATAAAACTTATAAGTAAGTTAAATCTCATGAAATAATCACATGTTCAAACCACATCAACTTTTTCTTTTACTAAATCAAGCTACCCCAAAAAGTAGTTTTACAAATGCAACTGGTTTTCACCCTTTATGATAATTTAAAGACCTAAAAAATGGATTAAATGGATGAAAAATTCATCCATATTCACATCATATGTGATATAAAGCATCACCCAATCTATCTCATGCACTAACCAACTCAATCTTTCAGAAAAATCAGTTTTGTCCTTAAAAACCAAGAAACCTTCTTGCTAAAAAATTGACCTAGAAACCACAAAAAGTCATCATCATGAGAAAAAAATTATGCCATTTTAAATATATCTAAATTACCTTTCCATTACATATTGGAACTCATTCCAACTCTAAGTTTAAGGCCTTCAACCAAGCTGATCTCTACAAACTGCCTGCAACTACCCCAAAACTACCCTTTGACCAGCCAACATAAATTAATCATACTTGACCATTTAATTACATCACCATGACATAAAACCATCATGTAAATCAAGAAAAAATCACATACATCACATAATTATCATTTAGTTTGTAACTCCTTTAGACAACCTTGTGTCGAATTGGAATTCTTTAGAAACTGACCTATTTGAGTGGGGTCCACTCATCACCACAACCTCTACCATAAATTTCTAGAAAATTGAAGGAGTCCTTTACACGATAAAATCACCATCCATGCACTAGAAATAAAATTTTTCTACTTAGGAATCAAATATCTCGAACCACTTTTGAGCTAGGGTTTCAAACACATAAAGAGTTGTTTGCCTTCTTAACATTCGTTCATAAAAATGTGACGATGAAATGACTTCATTATTTTTATGAAACCGATTAACTAAAAATAAGATTTTTTAAATATTTTATTAGTTAATCTAAATATAAAGGGAATGTTATATTAAAGTACTGAAGCTAAATAATGTACTTTAGAATTTAAATATATTGGAATAATAAAAATACAAGAGATGTGTTACTGACCTGTAAAACAACTTACCTTGCTATGCAGTAGACTATAGCAGATTGAGATATGGACTAGGCAAGCTATGATAGAGTGGCTTCAAGAAGGGAAGAAATTGATTATTCATCTATACTAAGGCACCTGAGAGTGTACTAGGGCAACTTGAGGCGCCATGGTCTTTGTTTTGGGCGCTGCAGACTGTGTAGACACTTAAAATTGAAATTGAAGATGTTGTGGTGTCTCTATATTATCTTCATTCTTGTCACATTGGTGTCACCCATGTCATTATAATTTTTGTATAATAATCTACCTACAAAACCCTATCTAAAACATTAAAACCCTAAAAAAGGAAAATGAATATGAATAGGTCTGACTGACCTTAACTACCAAACTAGTGGAATTATGATTGAGTGTTGCACTAAATTTTGCACCCAATGTAGTTCTATGTGTGTGTATGTAATTTTGTGGCTAGGATGCCCTAGCGCCAATGACGTGGTAGTAAGGGGCAATAAATAGAAGTAAAATAGAAAATGGTTGATGGAATGGAAATAATACAACCATTTACCCCTATGCTTGTGTGATGTAGATGTAGAATAATCCCAAATGTAGTCCCTTGCCTTAGTAGATAGCTTCCCTTGATAGTAAAATTCCTTCCCTTAATGTAGTGAGTATGCTTTTTTTATATAGGGATATCTTTCTCAAAATTTGAACACTAGTGACCCAAAACTTCCCACTATGACCCAAGGGAATACATGGGGTAACCGTTAGGACCGAACTTGAACAAAGAAATTAATACCATGAATTATGATGACACGAGTGCCTAAAATCATGGACTAGGGCACCCCAATGACACCCTATGCACTTTGATGTAGACTAAAAGACAACAATTGAGCTGATTATGACATTTGAGACACTCTAAAAGATGGAAAAAAATTTAGAGACAACTGACGACTGAACTAGACAAACAACCAGGATGATTGACTTACTGACCACAAAACCCTAGAAATAGGTCACTAGTGAATACTTTTACTACGCAAGATCCATATATAAATTAACATAAACGGCAGTATAAATGTAATATAGTGTGTGATTTTGTGACTACATTTTCCCCCACTTTATGTTGGTGAGCGGAAAGCTCGGTAACATAAAGTATATGGAGATATGTACCTGAGAAAAATACAGAGAATCCTATCCTATAGAAGAACACTCATATGTGTAGTAGAAGCGTGTCAATAAACTATAGAAGCATGCCGAACCATGGATTAATGAGTTGATCCATGTAACAAAAAGTACAAGTGTCGCGATTGAAAATGATGATTAGAATATAGGATGATTTTGGATGTGACTATAATTATGGCTAGGTGGGTAGGGAGTGATTAGTTCCCCAACTCGAATGCTTTGTAAAAGGATGGAATAATTAGAGGATTTGGGCATTCTTTTGCCAAAATAAGAGTGTAGGGAGAAAGGTGTATTATTCTCCAAAATTTAACTACATCCTCAAAATGTGGTGATTTTTAGATCCAAATAATTTTGATTAGACAGTTGACCCCTATAGGAGTGGTAAAAGGAGAGGCACTCTTTCCCCCACTCCATAAGTGTCACTGCAATGTAGAGGCTTCCAAGTTAGGTCATTAGGAAGTGAGTGCGATGTGAAAGAGGTGGCTTCCAAGTTAGGTCATCTGGAAGCGAAAGTGGAATATAGAATAAAATCCCAAGTTATATCATCTGGGAAGGAAGTGATTAGAATGTAACTCCCAAGTTATGTCATCTAGGAGACTGCTTGTAGATTTGAATGTGTTGATTTTGATTATTTGATTGAGCATTTTTCATTGGTTATTCATGGAGAGGTTTTTTGCTAATTTCCCCCAGGTTAGGTCATTAGGGAGGAATTGATAAAAATTGATGAGATGTCATGTAAAAGGATTTTTAGTCACTTGTTTCCCCCAAGTTAGGTCATTATGGGGAATTGATAGGTTATAGTATACGATCGTGTTTGGGGAAATGTTTAATGATCGTTACCCCCGGGTTAGATCATTAGGGGAGATTGATGGTGAAATGTCAAGATATAAATTGCAAGGTGGTGGGTTCATTATATTGGAAAGTTCATTGGCATAAAGGGGATTATAAGAAAACCCCTAATAATATGCCCCCTTTTCGGTGAAAGAGGGAGTGGTGAGCGGAATGGACTCTAAGCTGAAAGTAACAACAAGAGGTTAAAAATGTGGTTGTAATGAATAACATAAAATGAGTGGGTGCCAAATATGTGTGAAATAGGTATAGTATGGTGGGCGATTAAATTAAAAAAAGAATGTCATAAATTGGGTGTAAATAAGAGGAAAAACACTCAAGATATGGGAAAAACAATATAACTTGTATTAGTTATTATAAAGGGTGTGAAATATAGACCATCGTAAAGGTGGCAATGGTAAAGTGGTAATAAATAGTAAAATGAAAAGGTAACTTATCACTTATTTTGTTTCTGGCACGAGTGGAAGAGTGTATATAGAGCAAGTGGAGATGCCTCAAGTGAGACCATTACATCCGACCCAGTTTGAGAGAGTACTGATTGCGGTAGTGTCGTGCACTACTATAGAGTTGGTAAGTGCATTATTTTTGGTAAATTGTAGGGTTAATTAGGCTATTTGGTTGAATTTGTGAAAAATTGAGGTTTTTAACTTTCTCAGTGTTTGGGACCTGGATAAAAGTGGTGAGGGCATTAGTGACCCTTGGGACTGGGGTGCTCAAATCTAGGTGCTAGTGTCCTACTCTAGGGCACCCAAGTCTTGGTGCTGGGTGCCCTGGTCCTAAAAATGTTGGTTTTGTGAAGGTTTCTAGGGAATGTGTTGCAGATATGATTAGTATTTGTTTTTAATCATGTAAAGTGTTCTAATCGTTGTGATTTTTGTGGTTTGGTGTTGTGCAAAGGGATATACACTCGAGGGATTTCAGTGGTCAACACTTGAGTATGTTGCTGGGATTGGGTTTATTAGATGATGAGTGGGACATGTTGGACCATGCCAGCCTATAACATATAAAACGGATTGGGGATGTGCCCCATAATATGCCGATGTTGACTGCATTGTGTGAGAGTTGTTGTGTAGACACATGCACATTTTGGTTTCCAACCGGAGAGATGATAGTGACTCTAGAGGATGTATATCGCATACTGCAATTAGTCAGTGGTCGGTGAGAGAGTACATGTGATGGCAGCAGTGGATATGGAGCAACATATGCACTCAACTAGATGATATTTTGTAGGGGCCCAGGTTCCCATGGAGTGCCACATTAATTTGGATATAATATTACAGTCGAGGATTCTGTGGTTGCGGATGTTTATCGCAATGGTGATAACATCATGTATAATAGTGGAGGGAGGAGGAGTCAATATGTTGTTTAAGATGCATGAAATATGTCAACAGATAGAGGAGGATGGGATGAGGTATGCTTGGGTACGATGTGTATTGGCCCATTTATATAGGGACTTGTATCAATTTACACATGATGAGCATGTTGGGGGTATAGGGTCCACCACACTATTACACATATGGGGTTATGAGCACATAATTATTGTGAGACTAATTACAGGGCCATGAGGAGATTGGATGAGGCCCAAGATATATGCTTGGTGTTGGGTGGATATTCATGGGAGAAAGATGGGAAATGATAGTTTCATGACATTGATAGATAAGATGGGGCCTGAGTCAGTGATATGGAGGCAGTATCATGATTACAGAGGATAGCTTGAGGATACGACAGATTTTTGATGTGTTCGGAGGACCAAGTGGATAGAGGACTAGTTTTCAGGCATATCAGAGATTTTTCAAGTGGAGAGAGAATTATGGTAGTTTGGGATGGCACAAGATATGCCTCCAAAGACATACATATGGTTATAAGTAGTCCAATCCCCTAGGAGGGCATGTGCTAGGCTAGGGCCCACGGCGGAGTAGTTTGTACCACCGTTCTTAGATGTGGTAGATCCAGTGATAAAGGTTGTGGATGGTGATGACACTGGGAGTACAAAGGATTATCAAGCGTGGTGGGTAGTGCATCAATGTTTGTTGTTATACCTAGTATTTTCAGGTGCTATAGGGATACTAGTAGGAGGAGCGGGAGGTATCCCTAACCCTATAGCACCAGCGGTGGTAGAGCGTAATTATTTGTTACGTTTGAATTGTGTGGCTTAATGAAATGGTGATGTTTTTGTGTATATGTTTGACTAATGTGAGGATATATGATGTCTATGAAGTGGATGCCTATTGGTCATTGATAGTAGACACATCTATCCACACATTGACATGGAATGTGTTGAGTGATGTATTATGTGGAGGGATTCTAGAGCATGTAGATGACATAGTGGGCAAGCACGCCCATTTGTTTGAGTCATTGGCCATAACAGCGACGACATGTATGGTGATGCTTAGTGAGAGGGATGAGGCACATGAGGAGACTCGTCATGCATAAGAGGCAATAGGTAGAGGTCCCTTGGCCCAGGACGTGTTCACTCGATATGTAAATTTTAAATGTGATTTATTAGATTAGAGTATGGATAATGTTGTGTTACACAGAAAGGTTGAGAAATTTTGGGGCTGCAAAATACAATGTCACATGGGTAGAGAAGCATCTAATTCTAGGGCTCTCAAGGTACGCGAGAGTGATAGTGATGATGAGGTGTAAGGTATGATTGATTGTATATGATTTAGGGAGGCCTTGACCCCAGTGATGGAACATGTTTTGGGGTATGTGACCGATGTATGGACACCTATTGTTGATATTTATGGGATAAATATTTGAGATATGTTTGTGATTGTGGATTAATGGATATGGTAGTGTTTTATGTTGATTTTTCAAGCTTGCATGGTATACTTGTATGTGATGAATATAAATATGTATGATGATGTAGTAGTAATTATATATGAAATATGTATGGTAAATGATTATGTAAATAACTAATGTAATGTGATAGATGAAATGAATAAAATATGTAGCATAGAGGAAATGTAATGGAATGATGATAGTAAAATAAATGTGACAATGTATAAATATATAATAGCGGAATGAATGTATCCTAAGGAATATGTGAGGATGTAATGTAATTGGAATGGTAAAAATAATAAGAGGGGGGATTAACAATGCCCCTCAGCGTGTAATTGTATAGGATCATACGATAAAGACCCCTCAGCAGTCAAGTATGAGCCACATAATCAAGAGTGCATCATTGGGAAATGATTGAGGTGCGCTAGATGAACGATGAAGTGCATGATGAAAGGTTATTAGAACTAATCCCTCAATAGTAATGTAATAAGTGTAAGAACACAAGTGCTTCATCAAGTGGTAAGGTGATAAGAATCACCTACAAAATATGAAGAAGACGAGTGCAGGTGGAAGCATGCAGATTGGACGAAGCATGAGAGTATCAAGTAAATGGAGGGTCATGTGTTGTGATTACATGATATGCAGAGACTGATGGGTAACCATGGGGTGTAGCCATGTGAAGTGGTGAGTACTATGGGTGGAGTGGATGTAATGTGTGTTGTGGTGGAAATGATGGATGAGATGGAGAATGAAAGTGTGGTGGTGGAGCATGATGACCAAATGGAACATCCAAAAGTAGAGTACGCCTATACTAACTAGGGGAAGAGATAACAAAGGCTCCCGAGGAGCAAAGTAAATGATTCTAGAATCGACTAATTATTGTATTTGTTCACACAAGGCAAGGCAATAATTGTCCTTATGACCAGAAATATGATGGTAATTGAAATAGTGTTGGTCATGATAATTTTGCAAGTGGTGTGGAGGGTGATGTTGATTAGAGGGTAGCTAAATAAACCATTCATGGAGTAAACTATGAAGGATAGCATGTAGTCAAGTGTGAGGGGAGAAGTATAAAGGTTCCTAAGAAGGAGAGGGGGTGGGTGAAATACGAGTTGTGGATGGAATCAAATAAGGAGATGGTTACAAGGGTGGAATATCTTGAGTTAGTGGGGATGAGATAACAAGGGGAGGTAGAATATACTGTAAGCGTTGAACTAGTGGTGGAAGGGGCGGCGTAGGATATGGAACTAATGGCGGAACATGTGAAGGTTCGATCGGGTGTGAGATGGAGAGATCTTATTTGAGATCGATAACCTTGTAGCAAAAAAGGATGAAGGACTGACAAGTATCATATTGAAGTATTTGTTTGAGTGAGGGAATAAGACCATGACAAAAGATGAATTTTTTTTCTAAGTCACTAGGCTAAAATATAAGCTGATGCATACAATTATTGAATCGTAAAATATAATCCTTGAGGGGTCCAGAGGAGCCTTGGTGTAAGGTGGGAATATGATCATATGTAACCCTAGGGCCTTTTTTGAGGATAAAGCGACAGAGGAAATCATCCTCCATGTCATAAAATGTACTAATGGACCCAAAGGGTAGGTGAGTGTACCACTGGAGTGCTTCATCAGTAAGACTATAATGAAAGGCCTTAAGAAATAATCGATCATTACAAAAATTGGCCATAAGTGTATGGTAATGGGAGATATGATCATGAGGATCACCAGTACCATCAAAGCATGTGAAACTAGGCATGACAAAAAAATTCAGGAAAGCGAAATTGTGGCTTTTCTTAGGAAAGATATTGTTGTGTATTGAGTTATCATCAAGAGATGCATAATAGGCTCGGCCTTCTAAAGTAAGATTATGAACTTGTGTTTGGAGTTGTCCTACGACATGCATGAGGGAGAGAATATTGTGAGAAGGGAAAGTGGGAGATGGAAATAATGTATTAAGTAGTTGAATTCTTACATTATGTGTGATCATATGAATGTTAAGAGTTGAAATAGTAGAGGTAGAGGCAAAAGGTGTAGTGGAAGAAGGTGGAGGAATGATAACAGGACTAGTATCAACTCAAGATCGAGTGAATGTAGAATCCTCTATAGGTGAAGTTAGAGAAGGGATATTAGAGAATGTGGGAGTATAAGAACTAAGGGTGGGGGATGAATCATGTATAGCAATAGACTCGACCTTGGGAGAGGATAACAATGGAAGCGGAGAGTCACCTACAGCGGTATGGAAAGAAGGAAATGCCTGACATGGAATAGGAGAAGAAGGAGTGGGAGAACTAATGTTGTGGTCATCATAGGAATCAAGGGGGTCATCAAGGTAATATGAAGGAGAATGGGTGTTTGAAGGAGGTGTAGGAAGAGAACTAGGGGAAGTGGTAGGGGTTATGGGAGTAGTGATAGAAATGGTTGAGGTGGAAATATGAAGCGTATTAGATGGAGAATTGATTCCCAATAAGTAACCAATCATGGAGGATCCAAAACATCAAGGGGTGTATCAAAAGAAGAATAAGAAGGATCACATGTAACTGGATAGTAAGGCGTACAACGAGTTAAAGCAATAGGGTCATCAATAAGGTATATACTGATAGATGAATTTACAAGATTAGTTGGCACATATTTTTGACCTTCTAAAAGGAGTTGTTGAGCAGCGTCAACTAAGGTAATAGGAGTAATATATAAATATTTAAGTTCAAATATGGTAGCCTCATCATAAATGGGGTTGATACTAAAATGAGACATGATGAGGAAAGAAGAGCTATGCTAAGCACTAGTGTATGAAAGAGGATCTATAAGAAACAAGGTTCGAGACGCGGGGTTCACCAAAATGATTAACTAAAAATAGGGTTTTCTAACTATTTTATGAGTTAATCTAAATAGAAATTAAATTCTATATTAAATTACTAAAGATAAATATTATATTGTAGTATTTAAATATATTGGAATAATAGAAATAAAAGGGATATGTTACCGAATTGTAAAAAAACTTACCTTGTTGAGTAGTAGACTGTAGTAGACTGAGATGTGGACTAAGAAGGCTATGACAGAGTGGCTTCTGGAAGGGCGGAAGCAAGTTGACTATTTTTCTATACTGAGGCACCTGGGAG
Organism: Taxus chinensis; assembly: GCA_019776745.2. Taxonomy (NCBI): domain Eukaryota; kingdom Viridiplantae; phylum Streptophyta; class Pinopsida; order Cupressales; family Taxaceae; genus Taxus; species Taxus chinensis. Next base: position 113,942,586 of record CM034146.1, read on the forward strand.
TGTAATGGGGCACTCCGAGGTGCCTTGTTATGGGCACTGTAGACTGTGTAGAAACTTGAAAATTGAAACTGAAGGTGTTGTCGTGTCTCTATAGTATCTTCACTCCTATCGCCATGGTGTCACAATATTGCTACCTATGTAGCTGAAATTTTTGTATGAAGAGCTACCTGTAAAACCCTATCCAAAAGCATCAAAACCATAAAAAAGGAAAATGAATATGAATAGGTCGTACTGACCTCAACTGCCAAACTAGTGGACTTATGACTAAGAGATACACTACATTTCAGACCCAATGTAGTTCTATGTGCATGTGTGTGTAATTTTATGACTAGGATTCCCTAACGCAAATGACGCGGTAGTAGGGGGAAATAAATATATGTAAAATCTAAAATGGTGGATGGAATGTAAAGAATACAACCTTTTGCCCCTATGCTTATGTGATGCACATGTAAAAGAATCCCAAATGCAGTCCCTTTCCTTAGTAAATAGTTTCCCTTGATAGTAATATGTTTTCCCTAAATGTAGTGAGTATGCTTTATCTATATAGGGATCTCTTGTTCAAATGTTGACACTAGTGACTCGAAACCGCCGACTACGACCTAGGGGGAATACACGGGGTAACTGTTAGGACCGAACTCGAACAAAAAAATAAGACCAAGAATTACAATGACACATGTAGCTAAAATCACAGATTGGGGTGCCTTGAGGTTCACTAGTGCAACCTTAGGCACCCTGATGTAGACTAAAAGAGGACAATTGAGCTGATTACGACATCTAAGACACTCTAAAAGATGGCTAAAACTACAAATGCAACTGACGAATGAACTAGACAAATAACAAGGGTGACTAACTCACTGACCAAAAAAACCCTAGAAATAGGTCACTAGTGAATACTTTTATTACATAAGATCCATATATAAATTAAATTACCAACAGTATAAATGTATTAGTAAGTGCATGATTCTGTGACTACAGAAACCTTATAGAATTAATGTAGAAACATCCATGAAATCCACAAGGTCCCATTCAACACATACAATTCATGGTGAGCATCAAAAGACCCAATTCAAGCTGGAAATGGTCTTCTTCTTGATCTTGCTTCACCAAAACTGACATAACTTACAAAATACATATAATGGAAAGATGAATTTTTTTCCAAAGAATCATAAAACATACTAATAACATCTCCAGTCATTTTCATATCTCAAATAGCTCTTAATATCCCCATCCTATCTCATTTACATAGCTATACCTTAGTTTTTTACACTGCAAAGGCTAGGGTTAGCTAAAATAACATCATAACACATCATAAAAACACTCAAAAATTCCCTAACACATATGGTATATGTAATGATTCATAGACTTCTTACATTAGCTATTGGGCCATGATGGCTCAGTATAAGAAGGTGCTGGGCACAACCTAATCTAATATAGACTAGACAGCCAACGTGGGGTCCAAATGAGCATGTAAGAATCTTGGTCATTTACCTATAGGGTCTTCACCCTAGAAGCCACGATTGTAAGTTCGCAAAGAAAAGGGTCTTCAGGACTATGCTCTACATATTACAAAGTGCTTCTAGGGAGCATCACAAGAAGAATCCAACCAATAACCATGCAGAGTAGGATAGCTAGGTCACTTGGCAAGCTTGGTGGTCAAGAACAGGAATAATTCTCACTGTGATGGAACATATGCAACAACTAAAATAATAAATCTCCATTCCATCATCAATATGATAATCATTTGAATCCACTCCGTCATCCAATTTTTTATTGATGATATTTTGCATCAATGACAACACCTAAATCACAACATGCCAACAATCTCCCCCTTTTTCATTGATGAAAAAATACATGAACTTATCCCCCTTTTTACATTAATGACAAAGACATACCTATACCAACATGTTATTCACCTTCCTCAGCTTCATAGGTTCATTATTTGGTTAGAAACATCAACCAAAGTTTTCATTCTAGCTCACAACTTGAAATCTCTCTCAAAAAGTGTTTTTTAGCCATTTTTCAAGCATGGAAACACTATGCTCCCATTGGGAAATATACATACACCACCTATTCATAATCATAAACAAGAATATATCAATATAATACTTCTACTTTGGGTTATCAAATCATCATTCTCCTTCTAATCATGTAAAAACTAGTCATTTCACCACCAAACATCGTTTTTACCATTATGAGACCAATGAAGCATCCCTGTACCTGAATAAAATTCCTCATGATTATTCCAAAAATGATGTATTTTAGCTCAAAAATCATTCTTACCTTCATTCTTGGGCTTCTTCAATATTTTCAAGGAAAAAATTGTCTTGACATTACCATCTCTTGCTCTACATACTACACTAGGATTAAGTTCCCTTGCATTCTTGGCTTGAGAATACTTCAAATACTTGAGCCTAGTCCTAAACCAATATTTCAGTCTTTTGAATCCATATTTGAGTGAAGTAATGCAATTTTTTACCATAAATAACTTATCCTAGTAGAAAAGAACTCAAATCATATCTCATATAGCTTGTGATCATCAATGCCACCTTTTAAAAATAGAAACTCATCCTTCCCCTATCAAATTTGGGCCATACACCCAATATCCACCTATAGCTACCTCTTCTCAGTACCGTAGCATAAAAAAATAGCACAAAACTTAAATTTACTCATTTTATTGTCTTCCACACTTGCTTCTTACACTCCTAATATAAAGATACCCCTCATGACTTTGCATATAGGACATTAGAGAAATTAAGACTGTCATATTTTGATTATAACATATGTAGACATATCAGAATTATCACAATATACACTAATCCTTTGATCCACAATCAAGAAGTGAGTAATAGGAACTATATCAGATCGTACCAAGAAAACAACTCAGATGCTAATCAAACACCACGATCAATAAGATGAAATAAATTTTCCAAAATAAATTACCAAAACCTTTGAAAATAAATGAACAACAATATCATATATTATTATGGAACTCAATGAAATACAATGAGAATGGGCCTTGCTTATATAGGAAAGGAATAACAATCTAAGATCCAGTCAAGGTCGTACATTAAGCCATAAATCAAGGAAATAACTAGTCAAGACCATAGATTTAGGACATAACTATACATCAAGGATCTAGTCAATACCATAGATCAAGGAAAGAACTATACCTAACAACTAGATAATATCCCCCTAATATCTAAATAAATGAAAAGAAATATACATACACATAAGTGGGTGAGGATAAATACAATAAAGTTAAATAAAGTACCTAGGTGAACATGAGCTGAGGTAAATACCTACTCTAACACCCCCCCTAAAGTGAATCTAGGGGCCAAAATAGAAGTGGCATGTCCACAGTATGAGTCCTGAAAACTAGGCCTGATGAGGTACTCATGTACAATATATCCATGAAGAAATCTCAAACCAAAAGAAGGAAATAATCCTGCTAGAAGGAAAGAGAAAGAAAATAAGAAGGAATATGTTATCATGAACACCCCAAAGAACAAATTCTGAAACCCAAAGCATACCACACAACTCAAGGTAGCGAGGTGCTACAAAAGATTTGGTAAAGATGTATGCAACTTGTTGCTGAGTCGCAATCTACTCTAAGCAAAGAACTCCATCCTGAATGTGCTGACAAATGAAGTGGATGTGTATCTCAATATGCTTGGTCAACTGATGCTCAACTGGGCTGCGAGAAATGTAAATTACACTTTGGTTGTCACACTAAAGTACATTCAGTGAATCCTGTGGGAATCCAAACTCTGTCAATAACTGTTGAAGCTGAAGAATCTGCTGACTCCATGTAATTGCAGCCCTATACTCTACCTCTGAATATGAAAGTTCAATAGCATGTTGATTTTTTTCACACCCAAGCAAATGGAGAATAACCAAGACAAAATATATATCTAGAAGTGGAACGCATGTCATCAATAGAACCTGCCCAATCTAAATTTGTATACTCAACCAACTCAGTATAACCCCTAGTATAGTGTAGGCCAAAGTGGGAAGTGCCCTACAAATAGCGCAAAATCCTTTTAACATCCCGACAATGACTACTATGAGGAGAATCTGCAAATTGAGATACAAGCCCAACTGTAAATGAAATATCAAAGCGAGTATGGGTCCAGTACATGAGACTTCCAACCAACTGCCTATACAGAGTAGGATCACAAAGTGGAGTGGTATATGTGGAAGTAAGAGTAATCCCAAACTAAAAAGGAGATGGAATTGGATTGCAATCAACCATATCAAAGTGTTGAAGAAGATCATGGGTGTACTTTTGCTAACTCAAATGAATCCCTAATTTGTCTGAGAAATATGAAAAACAAGGAAATAATGCAATAATACAAGATCTATCATGTCAAACTATGTAGAAAGATCCCTTTGAATAGTCTGAATGTGGGAAGAAGAGCTTCTAATTAGTAACATATCATCAACATACAAGACAAGTATCACATATCCTCACCAACATGTTGGAGATGCACTATATGATCAGAGTGGAAATGAACAAAACCAGTAGATAGAAGAAAATAATTCATCTTCTCATACCAAGCCCGAGGGGCTTGTTTGAGACTGTAGAGAGACCTTCGGAGCCTACAAACAAGAGATGAATCTGAAAAAAATATAGCATGTTTCTCCATGTAAGAAGGCACTCTTCACGTCCATCTGGTATATAGGCCACCCCTTTGATGTAGCAATAACAAGTATAAGGCATATAGAATCCATCTTGGAAACAGGTGCAAAATATCAGAGTAATAAATACCTTCAACTTATGAAAAACCCTTTGCAACTAGACAAGCCTTATACTTGTCAATGGACCGTCAAATACATATTGAGTTCGGTATAACCACTTACACCTAACCATATTTCTTCTTTATGAAGAGATACCAAATCCCAAGTATGATTCTTCATCAAAGAAGAATACTTAGCCGCCATCGCATCATCCCACTCCTGTATCCCATGATGAAAAAGACTATGGATCCTCAGAAATTTCCTAACACAAAAGTCCAGATCTTGTAGAATGTGCATGATGATGCCTAGTGGGTGGAAGATCTTGTATGAAAGGTGTTGCCTCAGAAACTGTAGTACTAGCCCACTTAGGCATAGTGACAACATCACTGGGAATAGGATCACCAACGACATCGATAACCTCCTCATCAACTTTCTCAAAGAAAGGATCCTTAAGATGAGATGAAGAAGAAGAAGGAGGCATGGAAGAAGATGAATAATCATGGTGAGTGAAGCACTCATAAAACTGAACATGTGTTCAAAAAATAATGTCATGAGTATTAGAATCTAGAAGTCAATAAGATCTCATGTCCTCAAAATACCCTACAAAGATTAATTTTTTTCTCTTCTTATCCAAAGATTTCCTTTTATTCTTTGGCATAAAGGCCAAAGCATGGCTCCCAAAGATTCAAAAAAATGAGACATTTGGCTTAGTGTTGGACCAAGCTTTCTCTGGAGTCAAATGATCAAGTGCTCTGTGTGGTGTGTAATTCTAAATGTAGTTAGCACAATTAACTTCTTCTACCTAGTAGATAGGAGGTAAATCTCTAGAATGCATCATACAATTAGCCATTTCCTTCAAAGTTATATTCTTCCATTCTGCTAAGCCATTGTGTTGTGGAGAATGAGGAACAAAATTCTGGTGAATAATGCATTGAGTTGCCAAAAAATCAGAAAACTCATTGCTGAAGTACTCCCCCCATTATCAATGCGAAGGTTATTTATGTAACTAGAATATTATTTCTTGACCAAAGCCTTGAAGAATTGAAAGTATGAAAAAATATCACTTTTGTACGAGAAAATATACCCAAGTACACCTCAAGAAATTATCAATAAAGGAAAGTGCATACTTAGCTCCATTAAAAGATGGAGTAGGAAAAACATCAAATCACTATGCACAAGCTCAAGTGGTGAAGAAAATATCTTGGAAAAATTATTAGGAAATGGATCTTGGTGTTGTTACCCTAATGCACAACCATAGAAAACTCCTTCAAGACAAGAAACTCTAGGAAAACCATCTACCATACCATGAGTGCTCAACTCCTTCAAATACCTTTAATTGAGATTTCCAAATATTTCATGCCAAAACTTACTCTCGTAATATGCATGAGAAACCAATCCTATCCCTATAGAGGAAGTTTCATCAAAACCCTCAACGCGATATAGTCTATAATTATGATCAATAATACCTTGAGAAAAAAGTGAATGAGGCTTCAACAAAGTTCATACTTCTGCCCCATGTGGTGTAAAAGTCACCGTTTTCCCTTGACCAAAATGAAAAATTTGATATACAGAAAGTAAATTTGTAGTGATGTTAGGAACATATATTACATCTTGGATACTGCATACTGCCACCATCAAGGTGTATATCACATTTTCCCTCAACAGAAAGAAAGGAATAATCTCCAACCTCAATTTTGGAAGTAGAACTTAAACCTAGAGAAAAAAAAAGACTCCTTGGAAGAAGTCATGTGATGATAAGCACTTGAATCTATAACCCAACTATCTACAAGTGGTGACTGAGATCTCCCAGCAACATTAAGTTTTTTTCCATACTGATTAGAAGGATGTTGAGTGGAGATAGAAATTTTGTGTTTCTTGACTAGATCCTCTAAGGCTTGCATTTAGTTAAAACAACTATGTTCTTCATGACCACTACCCCCACAAAAAGAACATGAAAGGCTAGACTTATTCTTGGATTTAGAAGACTCCTTGGGTTTAGAGTTGTTTTCTTTGGGTTTTGGAGCACTTTGAGATGGAGAAGGTGTGGATATGGTTTTACTATTTGGTTTTCCATTGCCCTTAGAATAAGATGCAACTAATGCCTTTTGAGAGGCGGAAGACTCAAGGTGAGACAATTTGGATTCTTCCCTAGTAAGTCTTTCACAAAATGTTTCTAAGTCTGGCATTTTGAATGTGTCATCGAAGGCATCCATACTAGATAAAAAGGTAGAAGAAAATATTTGAAATGGTTCTCTCAACTTGGATAGAATCAAGTAAACACACTCTGCATCTTTCTTATCTCTTCCACTCCCCTTCAACTATGTCAACAAATGATTGAACTTGGTAAGATAGTCTATAATTTTTGGAAAATATTTAGGATTAAGAGAGGTGATTTCAATTTCAAGTTGCATGGCTCTCATATGATCCACCTTACCAGATAAATACTCCAATTTCTCCCATATTTTGATAGGTGAGTCACATTTTTCCAAATGAAACAAAAGAATGTCACTTACATAAGTTCCTATCAAACCCATACACTCATCAAATTTGCACTATAGTGAAAACTGATTGTTCTAAAGAATTTAAAGGCCACGATCCTTTCCGCTTAATTATTGTTTCCATTCTTGGTCTCCATGTGTGGTAATTATGTGTTGTTAATGGCTCAACATGATCTAATGTAGAAGTAGATAAAGACATCATCCTAAAAAAATCACTAAAAGAAATGCAATAACCAAGCAATACAACAAGAACCCCAAGTGATGTAACCAAAGCCACCCAAAATTTTGGCACTTTATAATGAGTGCGTGTTACAATATGGCACTTTATAATTATCTTAGCTCCCACTAAAAAAAAAAAAATACTCTTGCCTTCACCACACAAAGAAAATGAATGGGGGTTAGAGTTAAGCACCTACTAGTAGGAATCAAAATCTTTAAGCCCTCATACGACCATACCATATGACTAAGGGCTAATGGAATGTGTCAAAAATGACCTTCGCTGCCCAAAATAGTACTCTGCATATTTTCCCGAAATAGCAAACCATGCACAACAACTCATGGACCCCTGCTAAAAAGGAAAGAAATGTCTTTCTGGAGACCGTCCACTGCACATAAACTAAAAATGTTGCACTGTAGAAAAAACAAACCCAGTGTAGATCTCCAGAAACCCAAAAAAACCCATAAATTGATTCCCTAGGTTTCTTTCCTTGTTGGTACAAATCCTAAGGCTAATCAGTGTGTTTCTTTGCAACAACAAAAAAACCAAAAATACGACAGCCTCTTGAAATGGTCGAGTTTACAGTCGATCTTAGGGTTTTTTCACCTTTTAGATCCAATGGAAGCCTCTGTTTTTCATAAAATGCATGCAACAACAAAAGAATGAAAAATCTTGAATATTATATATATTTGTAAAACGAAACAGTATGGATTTCAACAACAATCTCCTACTCTAATACCATAAAAGGAATGATAACTAGATCGTACCAAGAAAAGAACTCAAATGCTAATCAAACACCATGATCAATAAGATGAAAAAAAAAATCCAGAATAACTTTACCAAAACCTTTGCAAACAAATGAGCATCAATATCATATATTATTATGGAACTCAATGAAATAGAATGATAATGTGCCTTGCTTATATAAACAAGGAATAACAATCTAAGAGCTAGTCAAGGTTGTAGATCAAGCCATAAATAAAAGAAAGAAATAGTCATCAATGAACTAGTCAAGACCATAGATTTAGGATAGAACTAGACATCAAGGATCTAGTCAATACCATAGATCAAGGAAAGAAGTATACCTAACAACTAGATAATATCCCCCTAATATCTAAATAAATGAAAAGAAATATCACACACATAAGTGGGTCAAGATAAATACAATAAAGGTAAATAAAGTACCTAGGTGAACATGAGCTAAGGTAAATACCTACTCTAACAATAACCTTGTCTATAAACCAAGCCAACTAGAAACACTTTTTTCCTCTTCTGATATAAAATTAACTTTCTAGATCACATGGTCATAACATAGAGGGAATTGATACAAACCACATCCCTGTAGAAGCACTAAAATCTATCTTTTGCACAAACCATGTGCATGTAGTAGGTCACCTTGCACATGGAGCCATAAGTGAGCCAAACCAATCCTTCTAATAATTGATCATCACCTTTTCTAAATACTAGGACCAATAGAATCCTCCACATATGCATATACTTGTTTTATGAGGCTAAAACTCATCAAAGAATACAATGTTACTATCCTCACACTTGTAACATCTCATTCTAAACCTCTGAGTTCACTGTGATCTGAATCTCACTATCCTTAGTACCTTAGTACCCAAACACCTTGTCACCTCCATGAAAATATTTCAAGATAAATTAGATTATCAAAAGTAATTCTCAACACACCTCTTACCTGATGATGTCACATGCTCTACCTCTTTCATATATAGTGTACCTATAGCTAGTCATTTGGATCAAGACATAAAAAAGAGAATAAAATAATCTTAATAATTCCTTAGAAAATCCTCCTTGCGCTTTTCAAGGCCTTTACTATCTTCTCACATGTATATATAACTTATTAAATCTCACTCTCATAAAAAGGTGTTACAAACCACATCCCAAACATCTAGATACATGAAAAACAAGACCTTTGAGCATACTGTGTTCTTAATCTCACATTCTCCTTCACTAATATTACCATATTTAGATGAGATGGACCTTGTATACCACATATCTCTAACTCAAGATATAATCTCTATTCCATTAAGCCCATGTACACTCACAATAAGAACTTAAAAGACACCAAATAGTGACTTATAAACCCATGATTTCTCAAATATCTCTATCTTCTCATAGTAACCCATCACTGATTCAATACATTGATCAAGTACTTGAGGGATTAGGTCTAGTACACCACACTCCAAAAACACTATCCCAGATCATAAAGGTCATACCCACTCCAACAAGTTTATTGAAGTCATTATGTGGCAGAAAGACCACCTACAAACTTACATCCATTCATTCAACTATAAATACTATACAAGATGATCTAGAGAGACAAAAAACAAAAAAATATACCCAAAATCACTTTTAAGAATATATAGCAACCTTTTTCATGCATTGAATAACCTAATAAAGCATCATTGTGATCCTTATCTCATTTTCCATCTTCCATACTAAGTGCATAGCCCTGGTTAGAGATGAAATCAAACCTAAATTTTGATGAAGACTCTTTCGTGAAGAAAATTTACTTGCTAAAGATACCCATTTGGCCCTAATATTACCTCCTTAAACCTTTAATCCAAAAGGAATGATAAGAATATTGTTCCAAGCCATGATCTCAAATGATAATAACACACCACATTATATTTTCAAAACAGAAGAGCTAAAATACTATATATGCAAATGCATCATAATCCATAATGCACAATACATTACATTACAATGACTTGAATTACTCAATAAGAAATATGTACATATAGGAGGAGTGAAGTGTAAATACTACCTAAATAAGTGGCGAGAAAATCCAACTAACTGATACTGGTGGTTAAGTTAATTCCACAATACTAGTAAGCTAACTCCACATAATTGAGAAGCTAACTCAACACAACTAGTACACCTAAGGAAGCTAACCCAACAAGTGTAGGGATAACATAAGTGTAAAAAATATCCTAATAAACAAATTAAAGGATAAATACTAACCTACACTAATACCTCCCCCGTAAGGATAGCTTAGGTGGGTGGAAAATATGGTGGGTCCCAGAAACAAGGCTTGATGAGGTACCCACATACAATAACTAGGAAAAATAGAAACTGCAAGGTACCCAAAAATAGTAATAACAAAGTAGAGAGAAAAATCCTGATGCAAGGCATCCTAAGAAGTTTGGATCCAAAAACTCATATAATGTTGAAGAATTTTGGTGTTCACTATGGTCTGAATCTAATGTTTGATCATAGAATTAAAAAACAACTGACACTGGGCTTCACTAGAATATCTCCATGCAAGGAGACTGTCAATGGAGTGATGTAAAAAGTGTAAGAAAACACCAAACATAGTCAATCAACTACTACGAATAGGTGTGCCATGATCTAAGAATAATAACCAAGGAAACAAGACAAGGACACAAGATCTAAAGAAATTGGAGTGCTACGATCCAAGCAAAGCCAAGGTAACAAGGCAAGGAAACACATATTGAAGAAACAAAGATCAATTACGAAAAATAGGTGTATCACAATGCAAAAACAATAACCAAGGAAAAAAGGTAAGGTACAAGATCCAAATAAATAGGAGTGCCACGATCCAATAAAATATAAGGTAATAAGGAAAGTACATGAAACTTGAAGAAGCAGTATCAACATGTAACAAGACAAGGACATGAAACCTGAAGAAGTAGTATCAAGACCACACCCTCCCATACTGTTGAATAGGTAGAGTGACACAATAAATCTATATAAGTTGTCAAAACAACTACTCAAATAATGAAAAACTAACACCGGGCTTCACCAGACTAGCTCCCCCACAAGAGATACTGTCAACATGCCAAAAAAGTGTCAAAGACACAGATATAAACCTCTCAACAAAAAAAGAGATAAATGTTGGCACTTTACAATTGAGTATGTGTTACAAACATGAGATTTTAAATTTTTAGTTTATTTCTCAAAATAAATAGTTCCAATGGAATAAGCACAAAAAACAAGTACTTTTGAAAAAATAGCACTCACTCTGAGTTACCAATCAAGAGATACCACTTTATCAAGTTTGTGCTTTAGTGAAAACATGGACTGTAGTCTTTGATTTATTTTCTGGAAAATGCTTTCCAATTTTATATCTACAAAATGGAAGAAGAAAACAGAAAATCCAATAGTGAACGTGAAAAACCCATAAAATCTAGAAATGGTTTTCCCATATTTTCTACTTCATTAGCACAAATTTTTAAAATCTTCAAGGGTAGCATAGATCTAAAATATCCTCAAATCCTTCACACATAGGAACTTTGCAAAGAGGAAAAAAACCCATTACTGAATGTAGAAAACTCAGAAAAAACCCACAAAACATTTTCTCTATATTTTTTGCCTCCCCGACACAGATTTCCCCATGGCATGGATATTGAGGATTTCATCTTCCCTGTCAAACAAAAATTTAGAGAAGCAGAAGAAAAAACCCAATGCCGAATGCAAAAAACCCAATAATTTTTTCCTCCCCGAAATTTATTTCCCTAACACAGATATCGAATATTTCCATTTCCCCATCAAACATAAGCTTTAAGAAGTGGAAGAATAAACCCAATACCAAATGTAAAAAACCCAGAAACCATTTTTCTGGATTTTCTACTTCCTCAGTAAGGATTTCCCCTAACACAGATTTGTAAAATGTCATATTCTCACCAAATAGGAATGCTACAAAGTGGAATAAAACAACCTAGTACCGAAGGTGAAAAACCTAGAAAAACCAGAAACTGTTTTTCCATACTTTCATCTTTCCTGGCAAAGATTTCTTCCCGTGGCATGGATTTCCAAGTGGATCTATATGGATCAATTTCTACCTCTACAAAAAAAAATAACTCAAAAACAAAATGTCTCCTTCAATGAAAAATTTTACACTTGTTTCTAGGGTTTTGATGCCTTTTGAATATAATAGATCCATCCATTTTGTGTAAAAATGGACCCTACAACAAAGTGCTAACAAATTCCAAAATATATGAAAACAAATATACTCTTGCTTACACAAAAACTTACAGATTGATGTCTACATCATTTACCACTCTGATACCATGAAAGGAATGATAAGAATATTGTTCTAAGCCACGATATCAAATGATAATAGCACACCACATTAGATTTTCAAAATAGAAGAGCTAGAATACCATATATGGAAATGCATCATAATCCATAATGCACAATACATTACATTATAATGAATTGAATTACTCAATAAGAAATATGTACATATAGGAGAAGATAATTGCAAGCACTACACTAATCAGTGGTGAATAACTCTCACTAGCTAATATTGGTAGTTAAGTTAACTCCATAAGACTACTAAGCTAACTCCACATAATTGAGAAGCTAAGTCAACACAACTAGTAAGCTAACTCCACACAACTAGTACATCTAAGAAAGCTAACCCAACAAGTGTAGGGATAAAAAAAGTGTAAGAATTATCCTAATAAACAAATAAAATGATAAATAATAACCTACACTAACAAAATAAAAATCATTAAGACAACTTACCTAGTTTGTACTTTCTTTCTTTAGAAATTAGGCCTTTCGCACTCTCTGTCAATTTCACTATACTGTCAAATATTCCCATAAATTTAGCCATTTTTAGAGCCTGAGAACACTTTAATATTGAATTATATGGTGTCTAGATGATTTTTACATAGTTATAGCTTTAAATTCCATCATTCACACCTATAATTACCAACTTTTCTTCATTAGCACTAATAGAAATTAGTTAAGACAGAGGTGGTATAAGAATGCAAAAAATTTTACTTCAAGAGCCAAAGCTTTATCATCATCATTGAAATAACATCATTTAAACTCCTAAGAACTTTTTGACATGATAAAGAAGCAAGAACACCATGTGTATACTTGGATCTACCTTAATTTGTGCTTGAACATACCTTATTTGACTACATCATTGCCATAGACGACTTTTGAAGTGATGGTTTGATCAAGTCATCATTTTGATGATAAATTTCATGTTTAATTATTCATCTAAAGGTATTAGAACACTTGACATCATGATAGGAACTTCATACAAGTAGATAACCATGAACATTTTGACTTAACAGACCTTTAGTGATTATGATAGACTTCCTAAGAAGATTGAGTCTTCTATGACTTTTGATCACCTTTAGCAAGCTTCTTAGGAACTCACATAACATCACCCATCTAATAGAATATTTAACACACTTGATTCATGCACTAATAGCTCATGATAAACTCATGACACACCATTTTTACTCAGAATATACTTCATGAGATACCACATACCACCATTCTTGACAACATGCTAGTTTACAGTCTCTAACAACAAGAAGACACTTTACTTAGATGAAATGATATTTTAGACCTCCCATGGGACTCCAACATGACCAATTCACATATTGAGTCACCATAGAAATAAAAATTCACCATGATAAAGAAAACTCAGACTTATACACTTAAAGGAAAACAAGACTTGAATCTTGACATACACAACATGATCAACCACTTTGAACCATAAGTACATACTAAATGACTTGAAATAACATACCCTGACATCATGGAGGATACACACACCCCTCTAGATATCCCCCCGTCACTCTAATGATTAATATGAACTGGTATACCTCTAAGAAGCATAATACATGCACATATCAACATGGAGGATCTAGAAGAAAGACCTAAGAAGGCCCTAAACCTTCTTGGACACCTGATAATATCCTTCATCACCATGTTTCAGGTCTGTACTATGAGTCACACCTTCCCTTTTTCCAAAAATTTCATTTGATGAGACACCATGATCTATTCTAGGCTCCCAAGTTCTTCTTAGATTGTCATCATGCATTCTTGACAGATGAAGACAACTTCTTTGCACTTTAGGACCTTAAACCCTATGGATTTTCCTTGAATAACCAGGATAACAATTTCTTGCTACATGACCAACTCCATTACAATTATAGCATACCACAAATCTCTTTCCTTTTTATCCCTCAACTGGACTAGATGGATCATTCAAGAAGAACCTAGCAACATGAAATTTCTCATTGCACTTGTAACATACCACATTCTTATCATATTCACTCATATTGTCTCTCCATGGATGAGTATATCTGGAAGCCCTTATACAATCTTCATCCCTATGACCAAATGCATTACAAGTATAATAATATCCATTGAATTTTATTTCATACCTTAAGGAATTAGGCTACCAAGTAGGCTTGGTATTCTCATTGTCCTTGACATTGGTTAATTTATTTCCTTCATTGGTGCTTGGTTCACCTAATTCCTTTCTTGAAACTAGGTCCACTTACTTCTCTTCTTTGTATTTAGATTCCTCTTTCAAACCCAAAGCACCTCTATCACCTGTTGGTCTCTATTTTCCAAGTAGATATTCTAAATCATTAGCACTTTTCTCAAACTTCTAAAAGGACATGGTATTATTACTAACCTCTAGCAGCTCAACCCTTAGAAACTCTATATATTCTTCAAATTTTAAGCACACACTTATTTATCCTTTAAACTTAAGACAAGATACTTTACCTTTTCTTCTAACAATCTGATTGAATAATTTTGCTTGCTTGATTCAAACTGGTACTTTTCTTCTACTTTATGAATATGATTTTCATACTCTTTGACCTGAAAACTCAGCTTCTTGTTATCTTTCTCAGCATGCTTTAGCTCTCTTTAAATGCCCTTAAATCCATCTTTGACACCTTCTTCATCCTCATCAAAATAACTGCAATAACCTAATATAAAATCACCTAATAAAGAAGAACCTTCACAAGAAGACCTTATTGCATCATTAGTCATGAACAATGCCTTATTTCCTATATCCTCATGATTTGATTCAAATTCAGAATATGAAACAATACTACTAGAATCATACAATTCATCATCTTCCCTTAAATAAAAACTTCTTTTTCCCTTCTTCTTATAGTCAAATCTATTAAATTTATTTTTATCCTTATTGAACTTATGATTCTTCTTATTATGACATCCTTATGAGTTTCATCTTCATAATTTTCATGCCTATGAGGACATTTAGTATAAAAATTACCTTCTTCACCACAATTGAAACAATTGAATGGAATTTTTACCTCTATAGTTACCTGATCCAACATTCAGTCTTCTAGCCATCATTGCAAAGAGTTCTTCATCATCAATTTCATGAGTAACACCTTATTTGTCCTTCTTGCATTTGATCTTCATTTCAAATTCAAAATAAACCTCTCTCTTCGATGGTTTGAAATCACCTATCCTCATTTCATATATAATAAAAGTTCCATATAACTCATCCATCTTCAAAGTAGTCAGATCCTTTGTTTATTCAATAACAGATACTTTAGAATCAAATATAGGAGTTAGTGACCTCAAAACCTTTTGAACAACTAATTCTTCCTTCACATCTCCTCCTAACAATTTCATGCTATTGATAACCTTATCAACTATAAGTAGATTTGATGTAATGGATTCATTATCATTCATCTTGAGACACTCAAACTGATTTCTAAAAGTTTGAAGATTAGAAATTATTACCTTTGAGTCACCTTCATACAAAACTTCTAGTTTCTCCCATGCCTCTTTTTTTGACTTGCAGTGCATTAGCTTTCCCATATCATATCCACCAAGGCCACATATGATGACACTAAAAGCCTTTGAGTTATCACTACATGCCTTCTTTTCTGCAACAGTAGTTGGAGAAGTGGAAGGATGAGTATAGCCATTCTCTACAGCTTCCCAAACATCAAACCCTCGAGACATAATATAAGTCTTCATCCTCAAGCTCCAAAAATCATAATTCACACTATCAAAACAAATGTGCCTTGTTGGTTGAGAACCCACTTTGCTGGCTCACCATTATTGTGCTTCAAAGGATGTCCTTTCAAGTGATTAAACTTATCCAAAAGTACCTTCTATAATACCAATTGTTGGAAGCACAATGGACTAAGGGAGGGTTGAATCAGTCCTTAAAAATTTAAATCATATTTCAAATTATTTATTCAAAACACAAAACCACTTATCTATCCATTAATGTGTGCACAATATCAAATACCATACATGCAATGAACCATGAACAAGAGAATCAACACAATGACACAAGATATAAGTAGGAAACCCTCATGGGGAAGAAAAACCACTGAAACATAGTATTTATATTGATATGTCTCATATTTAGTGAGCCACCAACCCCACTAGGAGCACTAATCCCTAGTTATTAGAGTTATAACCCTATAAGAATCACTAACTCCTAGTTTTGTTAAGCACCAACTCCACAAGGAGGATACAAACCCCCAAGATGATCAAACACCCACTAAACCACCTAATGATGAATATATCTGATGTATGCTGATGCCATAACTAATTTGAGATAAAAAATCAGCTCACACTCATCCTCAATCCATTATTCAAACCCTAGGTCTTCAAACTTGCATACTTCTTCACTTTCTTTTGTTGCAAGTGACAATGGACTGAGAGGGGGGGTGAATAAGTCCCCAATAAAACTTCACTCTTTATAATTCAAACATCAAATACACATCCTCATGAAACACATAAATCAATGCTTAATCACAATCAAATATACTTCATCAAAGAAAGGATCACAAGATATACACAAAACCTTTCTTTATTGATATTCAAATCGGATCACAACAATTGTTGTCTTCAACAATATGACAACAAGAGCTATAAATCTAATAAACTATGTCTCTTGAATACACAAGAGTACATTCCTCTTTTTCAAAATACTTCAACTCATTATAAGACCTGAAAATACTTTAGAGACCTTGAAATGACATCGACATGCTATGATATTAACACTCAAACACATGACACCAATTCTACCCTCCATCAAATCACCATCAAGGAAAATCACAATCCTTAATCTTGATCAAATACTCCTCATAGAAACTTACATGAAGACCACTACCTACTAACCTAGAATGTAGTTATAGGGGTTTTTGGTTGGGCCCAAGGGGATTTTATTTGCAGCAAGGGTTATTTAAAGAAGATAAAAGGATTTCTAAAGACGGGAAACTTTATACCCAAAACATCACTTTTATATGTTCTTCCTCATTAAAATTCAAAATATGTCAATTTCCCTCCCTTATCTTGACCATTCCAACTTAAAAATCCCATGAGAATTACTAAAATAATCACAACTGACCCATATAGGTCGGTCATGCTAAAAATCCTCAAAACCCTATCACTATAATGAGAAAAATCTACTCATTCCAAAACCATGATTAGTCAAGCTCACATATTCACCAAACATGAGTAATATATCATTTAAACATAATACATGGTCTCAATTTACTTTAGCCAATCAGATTATTTCATTTAATGCACCCACTGGCTCATTACCTTCACAAAACAACAATTTCCATCTCCCCGTATTCACATTTGGGCCTTAATATCACCCAATATGATCTCAACTATGACATGTGACAACTCAATGGAATTCCTAGAACCTGTATAACTTCTATGTAAGTTAGATCTCATGAAACAATCATATGTTCAAACTATAACAACTTTAACCTTCACCAAAACAAGATTCCTAGAAAGTAGTTTGTTGACACTTTCAAGACATCCAAATTGATCAAATGGATGAAAAATTCATCCCTCTTCACATTCTAGGTGATAGAAAGCATCACCCAATCCATTTCATTCTCCAACCAACTCATTATTTTAGTAAAAATAGTTATGTCCTGAAAAGTAAGAAACCTTCTTGCTCACAAAATTACTAGGAAACATAATCAAATCAACTCATCATGAGACAAAAATTATACCATTGGAAATATATTTGCATTACCTTTCCATAACAAGGCTGATATCTGCAAACTATGTGAAACTTCCCTTTGACCAATCAACATGAATTAAGTATACTTGATCATTTAAATGCATAAAAATGACCTAAAAACATCATGAAAATCAAGAAAAAATCACATAATCGCCATAATTATTATTTAGTTTACAACTCCTTTGGAAAACCTTATCCCAAATAGAAATTATTTAGAAACTGACTTGTTTGAGTAGGGTCCACTCATCACCACAACCTATACCACACCATTTTAAAAATCTAGAGGAGTCCTATACATGATCCAATCATCATCCAAGAATTTACAAGAAGTTCTAGCCACATAGGATAATTTTATCTCCTACTGAAGACTTTTAAGCTAGAGTTTTAAACAAATAAAGAGTTGTTTACCCTCTTAAAATTTGTTCATAAAAAACTAATGATAAAATGACCTAATTATTTTTGTGAAACATTCTAGAATCAATTTAGAAACATCCCTAAAATCCAAAAAGTCCCATGAAAATCACACAATTCAAGGTGAGCATAAAAAGATACAATTCGAGCTAGAAATAACCTTGTTCTTGACCCTATTTCACATAAACTGACATAACATGCAAAATACTCATCATGGAAACCTGAAATGTTTCCCACATCACCATGTCACATCCTATATACATATCCAATCTTCACCATATCACAAATATCTCTCCTTATCTGTAGCCTATCTCATTTGCATAGCTAGCCCTTAGCATTTTATACTGTAAATGCTAGGGTCAATTGAAAAAACCTCATAAATAATCATGGAAACTATCCAAATTGTCCTAAATTACTTGATACATCATGAATAAACTAACTACATACATCCATGAGCTCACATGGTTCCACAACTCATCTTCATGCCTTCTAATAGTCATACTTGGTCAAAATGAGCACCTGAAACTTGGTATCCAACCTATATCTACACTCTAAAAATCATGTGAGTGCCTAAAAACTCCCCAAAAATTCTTTCCATCATGCCAACATTCTTCCCAAGTCACCAAGAAGCTCAAACTTCCATGCACTATCACCTAGGTTAGCTAGGTCACCTGAATAGGCTTGCAAGAACAAGAAATTCTCACTAAATCAACATATGTAACAAATAACATACCTAAATATCTATATCACCACCAATTTGAGCATCATTTGACTCCACTCCATCATCCACTTTGTCATTAATGAGGTTTTACGTCAATGACAACACCTAAGCCACAATATGCCAACATCTTTACTCTTCAAAGAATCAAACCCTTTCACACACACTTTATTAACTCTCAAAACATGCCTTTGTACCTATAAAACTCTCACACCTAGGTCGCAATATTCACACTCACTCAACTAGTTCAACTTTACACCTAAAACATCACTTTTATAACATCTTCTTGATTAAAATTCAAAGGAGGTCGGTTTAACTCTTTTTTTGGACCAAGTCATATTAAAAAAATCCCATATCAATCACCAAAATTTTCAAATATGACCCAAGTATGTCATCCTAGCTAAAAACCAATCACCATGCACCAACAATCCTCAAAATCCCATCACTATAATGAGAAAAATGTCCTTATGCCAAAACTATTTTTAGTAAAGATCTAAAAATCAACACACATGAATAATATGGAATTTAAAAATAATCCATGGTCACAATTTACTTGAACCAATCAAATTATTTCATTTAATGGGTCCATTGGCTCATTTCCTTCACAAAATAGTTGTTTCCACCACCCTATCATAACCTTTGGGCCTCAAGACCACCCAAGAACAGCTCAAATATGACATGTGACCACTCAATGGAAATATTAGAACCTTTAGAACACACATATGAAAATTAAACATAATGAAAAATCGTCATATTCAAACCATAGTAATGTTTACCTTCACCAAATCAAGCATCCCAAAAATCAATTTTAAAAATGCAACAATTTTACACCCTTTCTGACACTTTAAAGACTTAAAAATAGATTTTATGGATGAAAAATTAATCTGCCTTCACTTTACATGTGATAACAAGCATTACATAATCCATTTATTTCTCTAACCAACTCAATATTTCAACAAAAGTAGTCCTATCCGGAAAATCAAGAAATATTATTTCTCACAAACTGACATGGAAAACTCATCAAATAAACTCATCATGTTACAAAAATTATACCATTGGAAATATTTCTTAATTATCTTTCTAAAAAATATTTTAACTCCTTCCAAATCCAAGCGAAAGGCCTTCAACCAAGCTGATCTTTGCAAACTACCCGAAACTGCCCTAAAAACTACCCCTTGAACAATAAACATAAATGAAGCATATTTGAAAATTTAATTACATCACCATGACCTAAAAACATCATGGAAATCAATAAAAATTCACATACTCTCCATAATGGTCATTTAGTTTGCAACTCCTTTGGACAACCTTGTCCCAAACAGAACTTCTTCAGAAACTGGCCTATTTTAGTGGGGTCCACTCATCACCACAACCTCTACCATTACCTTTTTGAAAACTTGGAGGAGTCTTCTATATGATCTAATCATCATCAATACACTAGAAATAAATTCTGGCCACTTTAGAAGCAGTTTATCTCCTACCACTTTTGAGCTAGGGTTTCAAACACATAAGAAGTTGTTTACCTTCTTAACATTCATTCATAAAAATGTGACTATAAATTGACCTCATTATTTTTGTGAAACTTTCTAGAATCAATGTAGAAACATCCCTAAAATCCACAAGGTCCCATTCAAAGCACATAATTTAGGGTGAGCATCAGAAGATCTAATTCGACCTGGAAATGACCTTATTTTTTTACCATGTTTCACCAAAAATGACATAACTTGCAAAATAATAATCATGGAAATCTAATTTTTTTCCCAAAACATCATGAAACATTCTAATAACATATACAATATTTTTTATATCTCATTTAACTCTCCATCTCTCGAAACCATCTCATTTTCATAGCTACCCCTTAGGGTTTTGCATTGTCTAAGCTAGGGTCAACTGAAACAACATGATAAATCATCATAAAAAAATCTCTAAAAGGCCCTAAAATATCTGGTACATCATGATACAACTACCTACATGCATCCATGAGCTTATATAGCTCCACAACTCAATCTCATGAATTCTAACAACCATACCTGGTCCAATTGAGCACCTAAATCTTAGTAATTCACTTGTATTTACACCCTTAAACTCATGTGAGTTCCCAAGAACTCTCCAACCATACTATATATCATTTCAACATGTTTATCAAGTCACCAGGAAGATCGAAACATCATGCACCATTACCTAGGCTAGCTAGGTCAACAAAAAGAGATTTACAACAACAAACAACTCTCAATGAATCAATTTATGCAACCAATAACATACCTCAATCTCCATGCCATCATCACTCTGAGAATGATATGAATCCATTCCATAATCCAATTGTTTTCTTTAATGAGGTTTTGCATTAATGAAAATACCTAAATCACAACATGCCAACAAAACATTCCAAAACTGATAGAATTGATCCATTGTTTCATAAATTGAAAAATGAATTGAAAATGTTGAAGAGGGAAGTTTCCAAAAAAAACATACATCAAATTCATAACAAAAATAAAATTTTAGGAGCTTCTTCCTCCATTTCTAAAAAAAGAAGAAGATTAAAGACCCTCCTGTGGTGACTCTACAAAAATAAATAATCAGTCAAGGATCTCCACTTCCACCCTCCATGGAGTATGTATTGGAGAAACTAGATCCAATGGAAAGTAAGAGGTCACCTTCTATTCCAAGTAAGTCTTCCAATGCTCCTTATAATTCTAATTCTACTCCTACAAAATCTATTCCTTTGAGAGTCTCTAATGTACCTTCAAAATCAACCTTTGTTCCCCAAACATGTACTCCCATTTCCAAGCCTATTCTTACTTCAAACGTAGTATCTTCACCCCCCTCTCAATAGATAATTATTTTTATATCATAGAGCATGTGAAAAAATATAAAGCATAGATTTCTAAATATGCATATTTTTGGACTCATCCAAAATAATTTGAGAAGCTTGTCCATCATATCAAGGGTTGTAGTTCAAATCCCAATGTTATGACTCCTAGTTCTAAAAGAATACTACCAAGCCCACCTACACCTCCATCATAGAGCATGCTTACTATGAGTGCATAAAAGACTAATAAGATTGATCCTTTCTATGTCTCCCTTCTCATTGGAGGATACCAATTGAATAATAGATTTAGGTGCCTCTAATAATGTAATGCCCATAAAGGTTGTCAATGCCCTCAGACTTACCTTGACTTAGGCCAGTGGCTCTTGTTACTCTATGCAGTCAAAGGAAGTCCCACATATAGTGAAGGTAAAGGATGCACAAGTAGATCTCACCAAATTTCCAAACAAGAAGGTGACACTGACTATCTTGGTAGTAGACATTTCAACTTCATTTCTAATGTTTTTAAGTAAAATCTTCTTCCAAAACTTGGGAGGAAAAATCTAGATGAATTGGAATTTTGCAGCCATTATGGGTAAGGGAGATATGGAAAAGTTTCTTCCACTGAAAAATATGAGATATATAATACAAAAGTCAAGAAATTTTGGATTCAACATCTTGTACCAAGATAACGAGAATATGAATCATTTTATAACATCTAAAGAGGAGGATGAGATTCCTATCTTGATAGGAAAAACATTTTTTTCAGACGGGGAATTGAACATGAAGAAGTATGGAGGGATCTTGAGTTACAAGAGGTCAGCCCCAAGTTTTCAGATGATGTAATCCATAAGGATGATGAAATTTTTCTTGATGAGCCCCAAGCTGAGAAACCAACTAATGTGTTTACCCATGATGAGGAGGTGTTCTCATTCCAATTTTAAGATGAATATTTTCTTTATCATGTCATCCATGAAGAAGATAATCCAACTTGTGACGAGCCTTTGAAAGGTTTGAAAGAAGAATCTTTGTAAGAAATGATAAGAATTATAGAAGAAACAAAATACCCTCATCTCAACCTTAAAATCCTAATGCAAGCCATGGATTTAAAGACATGTATGAATCTAATTCTGAATCCTTAACAAAATTGAAAAATGGTCATGATGAATTAAATCAAGGTGAAAAATCTAATATCCCTATTGAAACAATGATTTATGGATGTGATGATGAAATTAAAGTTTTATCTTTTGCATTTGAAGAGGAAGATTATTTCTATGATGAAAAATTTGAAACAAAGAGTTTTGAGGTCCTTGGAGTTGAGACTCCCACAGAAAAAGAAGTAGCAGAATGCCATAAGATTTGGGATGATGAATTAATTTCTCTAAATTATTTCCTTGAATTTAAAAATTAAGGTTCTTTAAATTAATGTAAATGTGAGATTTTGATAGTTTCGAAGAAGGATTCTATGCAATAAATTTTGAAAGAAGTAGAATATACGGAATATCCCAAGCTAAGTCTTGACCTCTTGACTCATGCTATGGTCATAAAAGATAGGTATGATGTTATGTTTGATTCTTCATTCCATGTCCAAAATACCTCATAATGAAACAAAAAAAATATGAATTTAACGCCTCTTATGAAATTTTTTTCAATAAGCATGAATATGGGAAATAAGATAATTGATAACATTTTAACAATCCAATAAAAAAATAACCTTGGGGAAATGGTGAAACTTAAAGTAAGGAATCAATAATACAGATGAACGTAGAAGATAATTTGCAATCTGAAATTAATATACCTTGTGATAAAATATCTTAACATTAAAAATATCATGTAGGCTCACTCCTCCCAAGCATGTAGGCACTCATGAAAGAAACTGAATTTCATAAGTAGTTGAGAAAAGGAGGCTACTTTCTCGAACCCATAAATGGCTTTGCAAAACATCACCAATTAATATTACCCCTTCAAAGGTAACTTCCAAAGAGAAAAGTAATTCATTGAAAGTGGGTTTTCCCCCACATATACCATAGGAAAATTTAGGATGTGTGTTTCCCTTTCCCGTTGTGTGTTTTTTTACATTTTTGTGTGTGGTGTGTTTCCCTCATATTGTGTGTGTGTGCTCTATTTTTGTTTGTCCTTGTTTTTGCTAAGACTTAGTATAACCCAATGGATAAGGCATTGGTCCAAGTTATATATTGACATTATAGTTTTCACTCTTATCCTATCCTCACTTCATTCAATATAGAACAACTCCCCAAGTGGGAGCCATTTATTTTCATGTGTTTTTTTAAGGGAAAAATTCAATTTGAAAACATGACAAATTTATCCAGGTGTCAAATGTTTTGCTTGTAAACCCTATCGCGAACACCTCCAGATTAGTTACCCCTCTATGATAGGCCTATAAAAATAATCCAAATAATCATATGTGTTTTAATAACATTATCCAAGTGTTTGAAATGTGAAAACAAGCTCATGGATTTATTCTAGTGCAATGCTTCTCAAGACATATTTTTTAGCAGACTTAGAAATGGCTATTTTTTAGCCTTTGTGAGACTGGTGTGTACCCCATGGAGCATATTTGAAGTCATAAATGATTAGAGAAGTGGTATTGAGGATCCAAGATCATATAATAAGTGATTTGGGAAATTTTAGGGAAGATTTGAAGGATTAGGGACAAGTTTAGTGAAAGATGGTTTTTGAAGGTGAAGGAGCTTGCAATTTAAAATAGTCCCTAAGATTCGAAAGATGATTCTAGGAGATTCATAAAGAGGTATAGGTAAAACAAGATACTATTGAAAATATGATTCAATTATATTAATTATGGTTCTTTCATATTTTTCACAAGACCAAGGTACTTCTTTCCACATCTAATTTTACCACGTAAACCCTACGATCTTGAGAAAGTGGCTATTTTATTGAGTTTAATGTAGAAATGGCTCAAGGGACCCATCCCATTCTTTTCAAAAAAAAATTTGGAGTCAATTCAATATAAATTATTTAATGAAATATTTTTATTTTATTAAAATAGGAATGCAAAGATCTGCTATAATAGATAAACAATGAAATATAAATGCTAAATAATTTATTAATTTTAACTATGAAAGGAAATGAGAGGGATAAGGTAATTATTTGAATTTCACTTATCCTAGGGTAAATTTAAAATAGAAAATGTGATGGGAAAGGAGCATAGACTATCACAACATTACTCAAAAAATGTAGAGATGCTCGCGACGCTTGGACATGGGCACCTGTGTAAGGATAGGGTGCTCGCAGGTATCGAATACCTCTGTGTGGGCGTTGGAGTTAATAGAAATGGTCAGAACCTAGTTCTGAAAATATCGCTAAGGATTCACACTTGTTCTCTTTTTTTTTATCTTTATGTCGCACTTGGATCACTAAGGTACCTATAAACTTGCACACAAATATCCTCCTACAAAACCCAAAAAAATACATCAAGTCCTAAAAAAGAAAGATGTAAAATGAAGGTTCAGACTGTCCTCAACTTTCACAATGGTGAACTTATGACTTATAAATACACTACATCTCAGACCCAATGTAGTTACATGTGTTTGTGTGTGCAATAGTTTTCCTAGGTCGCCCCCTATTCCAATGACACTAAGATATCAGGCGGTAGCTAGATAAAATGTAAATGTGTGGATGGAATAGAATGAAATATCCTTCCTATGTAGTGTGTATGCTTAATAATGTGTTAAAATGTAGTACCTTGAGATATGTAGATAGATATCCCTTGATAATAATTTCCCACCTCTATAATGGTATATATTTTGTGTTTATATAGGGATCTATTGCTTGAATTTTGATACTAATGACCCAACATGTCAACTAGTACCTAGGGATATGAGAGGGAAAACTGAAAAGAACGACATCAAATATCAAAAATAAGATCAAACATAATGAGGAAACATGAACACATGATGGATAGGAGTACCTAGGAACTAGTGTCCAGTCCTCGGTGCTAATGTCTAGGGACAAGTGATGAAAAATGAGTGAAGACTGATAGACAGAGATCCCTGTGACCTAACCAGAACTAAGTGTATGAGTGACAAGTGTAGAAGATAAAAACA
Organism: Taxus chinensis; assembly: GCA_019776745.2. NCBI lineage: Eukaryota > Viridiplantae > Streptophyta > Pinopsida > Cupressales > Taxaceae > Taxus > Taxus chinensis. The sequence goes on from CM034146.1 coordinate 113,968,847, forward strand.
ATTAAACCAAAAATAAAAATAGATGGACTATGACATGGTCACCAGTGAATACTCTCCTTATGAAATATGCATATATAAAACAACATACTTGGTTGTATAGTATATAGTATTAAGTGCGTGATTTTGAGTCTACATTTTCCCCCACTTTATGTTAGTGAGGGAAAGATCGGTAAAATAAATTAGATATAGATGCATACTCAAGAAAAGTATAGAGAATCCTATGTTGTAGAAGTACGTGAAGATGTGGTAGAAGTACGTGCTGAATGAGAACACATAGTGTGGTGAACCATGGACCGATGTGTCGATCCATGTAGCATAAAAAGAGATGTGGGACTGTTATGAGGAGCACTAAGTGATATTGATGATTGTGAGGTTAAATGATTGGAGATTTATATTTTTTCATTAATGGAGATGCATTGGGGTAGGGAGTAATAAATTCCTAACTCGATTATGTGTGTGTGAAAAAAAGGATTTGGGTGTCTTGTTGTTAGAGGAAGAGTGTAAGGAGATAGGTCTAGTTTTACTTTCCAAATGTAATTACATCCTCAAAACATTTAGCCACTGTAGATGGAAGAAGAACCAAATTTTCTGATTTAGATCCAATTTGATTAAATGTGAAAACCCACATAGGAGCAGTAAAGGAAAGGAAATGATGTATCATTTCCCCCACTCCAGGGGTGTCACCACAATGTGTATGAGATGGCTTCCCTGTTAGGTCATCTGGAAGTAGTCACAAAATGTAGAGTAACTTCCCATGTTAGGTCATATGGAAAAGTTGTGATATAACTCCCAATTATGTCATCTGGGATGATAAATACGTTGTGTCATGTTGATTGATTGACGTGATATAGAATAGTAGAAAGTTTTTGTTGTCAAGATTTAATTGTATTTGATTGATTTGTTACTCATGGAGATATTTTATTATTTTCCCCATAGATTAAGTCATTAGGGGGAATCACTAGAAAGTGGTGTGAAATTTCACGTGATGTATGAGGAAATTCCAAAAATGAGGAATTAGAAATTTAAAATGATCATGTAATGATACAAGGTTAATTATAGGATGACCATGATTATATGCTCCCTTTTTGGCGAAAGGAAAAGTGATGATGAGAACGAGTGTTGAGCTGAAAGTAAGATTGTAATGATGTGATATTTAATGTATGATAGATGCTGTGAAAGTGTGTGTATATCAAGTTGAAATGATTTCAAGGAGGAATATAATGCTTGTGTAATGTGTATAATACGATAATAGGAAAAATTATGAAGAGAACAACATGACTGGGATAAAAATTGGAGTAAGGATGCTCAATATATGATTGAAATCATTTAATATGTATTATTTTGAAGGCTAAGTTTGAATAATGACTATAACACGGTAAGTAATGGAAAGTTACTGTAAATAATAATGTGAAAAAGTCAATAGGAAATTCATTTGATTATTGCACAAGTTTGACTTTAAGCTCTGGGTGTACGAAGATGCCTCAAGTGAGAGAACCATGATTGAGTCAATTTGATATGGTTGTGGAGGATGTGGCATCACGTACAATAACTGAGATAGTAAGTGTGATTTTTTTTGAAAAATGTGTTGATATTAGTTGATTTTTATGTTTTTTTGTAAATTTTTTTGTTTTTGGCATTTTGGACCTAGAAAAGAGTGGTGAAGGTGCTAATGACCTTCAGGACACCAACTCCTAGGATGGGTGCCAGTGACTTGCTTCTGAGTTCCCCAATCCTGCCCCTAGTTCCTAACATCCTAGAAGGCTTGGGATGAGCCCATAGTGTTGTAGATATAAAAATTGATGATTTTTTATGTTATAGGTAGGTGTATTTTCATATGTATGGTGTTCTAACGCCTGTGTTTATTGTTGGTTGGTTTTTTACAAAGGGACATCCATTCGATAGAGTTTTGTGGTGGCCACCATTTGATTACATTGTTATCATTGTGGTTTTCAGATGAGGAGTGGGATGTTTTAGACCGTGTCAGCTTGAGACATATAGCAAGGATGGGGGATGTGCCCCATAACATGCCTATGATTGCATATTTGTGTGATAGGTGGTGTACAGATACTTACAGCTTTTGGTTATCTACAAGAGAAATGACAATGACTTTGGAGGATGTGTATCGCATATTGCGATTACCTATCATTGGTGAGAGATTTTAGGTGATGGATGTGGATGATGCACAGAGGAAGATTAGGGCCGCTAGGTGGTATTTTATAAGGACCTGAATTCATATTGAGGTCCATATTAGTTTGGATGTGATTATGAGGTCAGGTGTTCTATGATTGTGGAATATTATTATCGTTGTGATTGCTTCGTCCATTATAGTGGAGGGTGGTGTGTAGGAATCTTGTATAAGATACATGGCATATGTCATTAGATATAGGAAGAGGGCACGATATATTCTTGGGTATGATGTGTATTAGCCCATATGTATAGATATCTATATAGGTTTATATAGGAGGAAGATGGGGGTGGTATTGGAGATACCACATTATTAAATGTACGGGCCTACGACTGTATTGCAATATTGAGGCTAGTTGGTGGAATGCAAGGAGTGTGGGAAAGGATAAATATATTTTTTGGGACATGGGTAGGTGTGTGTGGAAAAAATATGGATATAGATACCTATATAGAGATTTTAGATCGAATGGGGCTAGGGGCCATGATATGGAGGCCATACCAAGACTACAGAGGATGACCAGAGGATGGAGTGGAGCTACGATGTATATGATATAGTATGTGGCTAGATGATTGGTTTTTAGGGGTGACCAAGTTATTCTAGGAAGATCATGTTTCATGACAGTTTGGTATGGCCTAGGATGTTCCCCTAGTGCTATATATATGGGTGAGGGTCATTAGGTCACTGAGGAGGGCCGAAGCTAGACCAGGGCCCACATGAGCACAACTAGTACCCCCTGGGCCAGACAAGGTAGACATAATGATAGAGCCAATAGATGCGGATGATGTGGTGTGTATGAAGGCCTACCATGCATGGTGGGCATCCCATCGGTGGGTATTTTTGTTTCCAATTTTTACAGATGTGGAAGGAGTACTATTGGGAGGAGGAGTAGAGGGGAAAGCACATGCCCCTGATAACATAGTGGTAGTAATAACAGAGAATGATTATTTGTATAGTGATTTTTTTTATTTTTTAGTTGGCTGTATAATTGTCATGGTTTCCTAATGTGTTGATCTATGGATGTAGGTGATGTGTATTGGTCCTTGATTGTGGAAAAATCTATCCACACATTGACGTGAAATGTACCCACTGATGTACTTGTAGGAAGTGGTATTCTAGAGTGCGTGGGTGGTAATGTGGGTGAGCAAGTGCAATTATTTGATCTAGTAGTATTGATGGTGGCTAATTGTACCATATTACTGAGAGAGAGAGAGAGAGAGAGATGAGGCACAAAAGGAGATACAATGAGCTAGAGAAGTTGTGGGTGGAGGTTTCATAACATAGGATTTATTCACACTATTTGTGGAGCTACAAGGTCATTTTACAGAGATGTTGATTAAGGTGACATTATTATGCAAGTAGGTAGAGAGATATAGGGGTCATGATCAGTGGAATAGATTGAGTGGTGAAAATTCTATCTCTAGAGCTCCCATAGTGATAGATAGTGATAACGATGATTAGATATGATCTATATGTACTAATGTAGCGATGTATGAGAAATTTCCCCCTAGTATTGGAATTTTAGGAACTATGATGTCGATCGATATTTATGTATATACGCTATTGACCTAGTTTTATTGTTCTTGATGTGTAATGTGATGCATATATGTTGATGTATGATTTTTTGATTATTGTCACTATATTTGATGTGTGATATTGTGATGATTGTTTAGTTGATATGATTGGAAATGTGTAGTTGTTGATGATGATGATGAGATAGTTTATATGATTATAGATGATGTATGTAGTGTGATTGTGATGTGTAATAGATAAATGATGAAAAAGTGTACTATATGAATGATGAAGTAGAAATGAATAATGTGAAAGAGTATGTGAATGAGATAGTTGAATGAAGTGCATGTTAGTATGATGAAGAGGGGGGATAATAAAAATCCCCCTAGTGTATAGATGATAAGGTTCATTTATATAAGACCCGTTATAGTTAAAAATGAACTGTAGAGTAAGAGTACATCATCAAGAAGCGATATGATAACGTGTGCTAGATAAATAGACCGATAAAGAATATAACGTAAAAGTGGAGAAAGGTTCTTATTGTAACAAATCTCTCAATAGTCATGTAAGAATTGTAATAAAATGAGTGCATCATCGGGGGAGGGGGGTAGGTGAAAAAATCACCTACCAAATACCAAGCATGTGTGGAGTGGTGGAAGCATGTGGGGCGTAAGCAACATGAGTGTATGAACATAATTGAATGCCATATGAGATGGTGTCAATGATGGGAGATTGAGAAGTGGGAAGTGCAGATGCTAATGGCTGAGGAAGCCAATGTGTAGTAGGAGCATGACATGAAGGATGAGATGGTGTAATAGTGGATGAATGAGATGAATATCATACATGATTAGTGACCTGTGGTGGTAGACGAATAATGACCTTAGCACTAAATGAAGGAGACAAATAAAATAGAGTAACAACACACTTGCGTGGAAGTGGAGACATAGAAAAATCATGAGAGTGAGAGCCAAAGGAAATGACACACTTATCTTATAATTTTTGCAAGCAATCATGAAGGGCGTATCAATCATTTTCACGATGGCCATTGATACACTGATAGTTACAATAAGGTCTATCACATTGGAATTACAAGCGATGAGGTGGATAATGCTAATTAGAAGGTAAGGAAATAAAATGTTTGTCAAGAAAGGTATGCAGCACATCATGAGGTCTTGTGTGATGAGGAAAGTATAATGGATCCTATGAAGGAGATGTAGAGGTCCAAATAAGAGCTTGATGCAGTGGAGGAGATGAAGGATTTTTATGCAATGGAGTAGATTGAACTAGCTTGTGGGGCAGAGGAGATGGAGACCTAGGAGGATTCTTAACAGATGGAAGTGGAGAAGAACTAGATGGTATGACAGTAAGAGAACTAGGAGGAGGATCTATGACATGTGCAACAATGAGATCTTGTTCTAAATCAATCTCTTTATAGCACAAGAGTGTGAATGATTCACATGTATCATATTTAAAGCATTTCTTTAAAGAAGGAATCAAGCAACAATAGTAGATTTATTATTTCTCTAGGTAAATGCACTGAAAGACTAACTGATGCATGTAAACATTTAAGAAAAAATGTAATCAATGATAGGTTCTATTTTACCTTAATGTAAGCCATGTAGATAATCATATTTGACTCTGGGGCCATTTTTGAGTATAAAACGTTAAAGGAAGGATTCTTACATATCACAATAAGTACTAATAGATCTAAAGGGTAAATGTGTTCACCATTGGAGAGAATCATTAGTAAGACTATGGAGAAAGGATTTTAGTAATAATCGATCATTAGAATAAGAAACAATAGCTAAATGATAATTCTTAAGATGCAAATATGGGTTTCTAATACCATCAAAACATGTGAATGTAGGAATAATGAAATCCTTGGGAAATTCCAAATTGTGAATCCATTTTGGAATAGGGTTTCCATGCAAATAATTATTATCAATAGAAGCATAATAGGCCTTTCTTTCAAGTGTGAGATATTGAACCTAGGATTACAATTAGCCAACATCATGCACAAGTGATAAAATGTCATGTGGAGGAATAAAAACAAATGTGATTATTTTATTAAGTGGTTGAATCTTTCCATTATGAGTGATCACAGGGATATCAAGAGAATAAATTGAAGATGTGTATGTTAAGGGCACATTAGTTGTAGGTGTTAAAGACGTAACAGGAGGTGAAGCACTTGGCATGTCGATAGAAGTAGTAGGACTAGCATCCAAAGAATTATTAGGAGATGAAGTGATAGAAGGAGATGAATCAAGCATGCTACTAGAGATAATCTCAGAAGAAGATGAAAGATGAGTGGGGGATTCACATTCAAAAATATGCAAAGAAGTAGAATCATGACTAGAATGTGTATCACTAATATCATAGAAATATTCATATGAAAGGATTTCATTAATCGTATCATTGACATATAATGAAGAAGGATGAGAACTAGTACATGATACACTATTGTCTGAAATGGAAGGAGTATGAGATTTCACTATAGAATCATCCTGACTATTATGAGAAATAACACCATGCACATGTTTACTTTCATATTGGTTAGTAGGAAAGAATTATCATCAAGATTAAGAATACAACTAATAATAGCATCATCTAAGCTCTCATTAGAAATGACAGAAAGTGGAGTGTGGTTGACTGAATAAAAAGGTCTACAACCAGAAAAGCCTGTCAGATTAGAAAAAACCTAATAGTGGAATGGTCAAATCTAGTAGGGACATTGCATTCATTATCTAAGAGTTTTCTTTGAGTATCATATGGAAGAATAATGTTACGATATAGAGCATTGAGTTCATATATAGTTGTTTCATCATAAATAGGATTGACACTCACATGAGGAATGACTAGCATAGGAGGAGAAGAGATATCCTTAGCCATCAAGATTTTTGTGGATCCTAGGTCAAGTAGCTCTAAGCTATAAGTTTACTAAAATTATTTAATAAAATCTGTTTATTTTATTAAAATATGAATGCAAATATCTACTATAACTAATAAAAAATGAAATATAAATGCTAAATAATTTATTAATTTTAACAATGAAAGGAAATTTATTAGATGGGTAAGGTACTTATCTAAATTTATCTTATCCTGAAATGGGAAATGTGATTGGAAAGGAGCATAATCCATCACAATCAGGATCATAAAAATGCAGAGATGATTGTGATGCTTGGACATGGGTGCCTGGGCAAGGATATGGGTGCCCGTAAATGCCTAAGACCTCTGTGTGGATGTTGGAGTCTATAGAAATGGTCAAAACCTTGTTCCAATAGTGTTTTTAGGGCTTCACTCTTATTCTCTTTTGGTCTCCTTTATGTCGTACTTGGATCATCGAGGTACCTATAATTCTACACACAAATATCCTCCTATAAAACCTTAAAAAAGAAATCAAATCCTAAGAAAAAAGATGCAAAATGAGGGGTCAAATTGTCCTCAGCTGTCACAATTGTGAACTTACATCTAAGAATTACACTACATATCAGGCCCAATGTAGTTCTATGTGCTTGTGTGTACAATAGTGCTCCTAGGTTTCCCTCACGCTAATGACGCAAAGATAACAGGTGGTAGCTAGATAAAATGTAAATGTGTGGATGGAATAGAATGAACTCCCCTTCCTCTATAGTGTGTATGCAAAGTAATGTGCCCAAATTAATTCCCTTGAGATATGTAGATGGATATCCCTTGATAATAATTTCCTGCTCATATACTGGTATGTATGCTATGTTTATACAGGGATATATTTCCTAAATTTTTATACTAATGACTCTACATGCCGAATATTACCTCAGGATATGAGAGGGAAAACCTAAAATACTGACTTTAAATGTCAAAAATAAGGTCAAACATAAAGAGGACATGGGCACCTAGGATGGATAGGAGCACTTGGGTGGTAGTGTCTAGTCTTGGGTGCTAGTGTTCAGGGACAAGTGACAAAAAATGAGTGAAGAATGATAGACAAATATCCCTGTGACCTGACCAAAAATGGGTGTATGAGTCAGAATTGTAGAAGATAAAAATAATAGAAACCAAAAATACAAGTGGATGGACTATGGCATGGGTCACTAGTGAATAATCTCCTTACGTAAGATCCATATATAAAACACCATACTTGGTAGTATACTAGATAATAGTAAGTGTGTGATTTTGTGTCTATAATAAAGAAGTTCCCAAAAAGTCCTTCTAGATCTTTGAAAACTTCGTCTTCAAGGATCTCTCCAAGGTAATATTTTGGGATTTAGTTAAATTCACATGTGGAAACATGCCACACCCAAAATGTGGCAAAATTTTCTCTCTCACGTGTCCTATCCCCCTGGGATAGCTGGGACACAAAAATTCACCCATTCCCGTTAAGCCCCCTAGTCCATGAAATGAACCTGATGAAGCTCAATGAGGTCAATTAAGCCCCTTCTCACCTAATCCTAGCCCTTCCCATCGTGTAACCAAAAAGTGACACTTGTCACTCCTGGGTGAGGGAACAATTAGGACAGTTAGGCCACAAAAATCTGCCCCATGCCCATGTTAGCCCTTGATTCATCATGTGACACCGGGAAGGCTCCGCAAGCCATTTGTCATCCCCTTATCCTTTCCACCTCATCAAGAAACCTTCCACCACTTTTCACTCCTAGGTGAGGGTGAATGTTTATGCCCCATCTATCCCATCCCCTTGGGAGAGTTGGGACAACAAAATTCACCCATATCTAGCCCTTGTCCAGGTTCTTCATGTGACCCAGTTTCATCCCACAAGTGCTTTTTTATTTCTATTTCTCTCTCTTCCACAAAAAAATCATTATACTCTACTTGTCATGATTAGCTGAGGGAACAATTTTCTACTCCATCTATCTAATCCTCTTGGGAGAATTGGGACACAAAAATTCACCCATCAAAAACCAAGAAAATGGCTAAGTCTTTAATTGCAATGTGTTTCATCCTTTGACCCCCTACTCCATAAATGCCTTCACTCATGCTCACCAAAAATCACAACTCAAAAGAAGAAATTAAAAAAATGAAACCTACTTGGAAGCCATTAAATCATATTTTTTAAGTTGGTTAGACATTTAAACACACAAAACCTCCTTTTGTACCATAAACTTCCAAATGTTGTTTTGCTCATAACTCATGTTCCTGAACTCTGATTGCCATGAGATTTGAATTAAAGTTTACCTATAAAAGTGAATTTAAGAAGATATTTTTCATTCCTACATTGACTATATCTACCATTTTCTATATATCCATTATATTTCCATCTAAAAATTCTCATTTATCAGATCTACAAAACTCCAATGAATGAAATCCCCTTAAAATTGGAGTAAATCCCAGAAATGAATTATGTAAACTTCTGCAAGTGTTTTTGTTTGAATCTGATACCAAGAAGAAAAAATTCTATTTGTATTAATTCTTTATGGGAGAACCTACTAAAAATACAAATTTTGAGAAAAAATTGCATTCATACCCCTCATTTCATTTCCCCATGACCGAGACACTAAAAAATGGCCAAAATGGGACAATAATGGTGAATATTCTAAAAACGCAGTTGGTTGAAATGAGATAAAATTTCTCAAAATTCAGTCCTTCACTCATCCTACGATGGTTCCTGAACTCACAAAAGTCTTCCACTTAAATTTCAAGAAAATTCCCACATTTCCCAATGCGGTGAGCAAAAGGTGCCAAAATTGGAAAATGCCAATTTTTTTCCCAAAATATATTTCAATTCATTTCACATAGAGGGAATGATAAAAAGGTGGAGGGAATTGATTTTTATTTCATTCTTTTTTCCTTTATCCATGATTAGTTTTGTCTCATTCTTCACTCATCATCAGTTCTCCCGTAGTGGCAGAATCAAGATCATGGTTGTGTGAGAAAAGTGCATCCAATTTATACCATGTGAATAGTTTATCATGAAGATGTGATAGTGTCTATAATATCAGAAATATTTTTTTGATTAGGGGATTCATCTTCCAATGTTATCAGTGGTATTCTTCTCAAGTGTTCATCACTCCTCTTCTCAGCATATCTAGATAGTGTGTAGATTTACATATTTCAAGAGTTTTCTAAAGGGGAAAAGTGTTCAAAGGAATTATTTGGAGATCTCCATCAATGCATCATTATGGAGGGTCATCATGAAGCATGTTTTCATATTAAACATTAGTGGAGCTGATATTCACTGAAGGTAGAAGTATCGAGATCCATACATTGGATCATTCCTTCTCTTCTCTCCTCGTTATTTATCCTCTTCTCTACCACCTTTATAATTCCTCATTGTAAACAATCATAAATTTTTATCTTAATCAATATTTCAAAATTCCATTTTGTAATTATAAACAAGGGACTTATTTTGTGTTTCCCAAGGCTATGTGAAAATTCACTTGTAATGGGAATATGAAAAGTTATGAGGGGTAGATGATGAGATGAATTGTAAAACTATAAATTGGGAGAGCCTCCTCATTTAAAGGGATAGTTAATCTTGTTTAATATCTTCATACTCTCTCTAAAAACAAGTATTCAAATTTCCTCTATCTCTTTTTCTTATGTTTCCTCTCCATCTCAACTATACTCCATGAGTAATGTACTTGTTGAAAGTTATGCATTAAGACTTTATTCTTTGTGTATTTTATTCCTTGTTGATTCTCATGGTGTCTTATCATTGAATTCATGTGTAAAATAAAATAAAATAAAAAAATTTGCACTATTTATTGTGTAAACTCTCTTTTATATTCTCTTCACACCTTCCTTTAAATCTTTTTCCTCCCTTGTAGTTTCTACAAGTAGTTTACCACAGGTTTAGGGAAGTATCACTGTGTGATCCCCAGTTGAAGGACCACCCTTAGTTGATAAAATAGTGTATATAATTTCTCTTTTATCTATAAATGTAGCTACCCCATTAAAGCAAAGGTACCTATTCCTAGATCTTTGGTGAAAATCAACTAATTTGTCCAATTGATAAATTATTTAGCCAACATAGCTAATTATAGATGATATATTAGGGGCGGAGTTTGATTTAGATTATCTTGTAATTACCATTAAGATTACAAGAAAATTCCAAATAATTTCTATTATTCCCAATGAATTTAATTTGGAAACCTGAATCCTTACACCTTGTGATTATTGAGCCAAATATAGGATTTTCCCCGCTTAAGATAGAAAAATTAAAGTATTATGGTAGAATTATATATCTTTAATGATTGTCTAAAACAATATTTATGTAAGTTCTATGGGAAATGAATATGTGTACACAGGTTTTGTCTTATGAATCTTTGAGCAATGTTGCAGATTCAATTTTGTAAGTGTTGGTCTACAATTTTTGCTTCTACAATAGCCAAATAATTTTTCATTGGTTATGTGTCTAGAGCTAATGTGCCATGTTTATAAGTTTTGATCTAGTTATTAAATTTTTTGTAGTCTCACGAGTGTGCTCATCGATAGAATTACATGTCTCTCTTGCATTTACTTTGAGTGATACAAAAACATGTCCAAATATTTACAAGTATCTGCAATAAATAACAAAGAGAGGCACTTGTATTTCAAAGTTTCTTCCTCTCCATCTCCAAAACATATAACTATATAAATATATAGAGCCCACCTTCTCGTAGGATTTTTTTTGCCCTTAATTCATCCTTCCACTCTCATCAACCTTCATTTAACCCCATCAAAGGAAAAATCAGATGGTGACATTGTATTATAGGTTCCTTATGACTTGCTACATAATAATGAATTTCCATAGAAACATTATATTTGCATCCTATTCAATGTTTCTTTTACCTAAAGTGAAATTGCTAGTTTATTAGTTCTATCTCATATGTGGTTTTGAACCTTACTTTTACCAATCACTTTTTTACCTATAAAAAATCACTTATTTGTCATTTGAATTAATTACATGAGTTATATAGCATTGAATATTTGTAATCTATTCAATTATATCCTATTTTATATTACATTATTTAAGTTATCAATCTTCATTTCTTTGTGTTCATTCATTATCATGTCATCTTATTTTATGTGAATATATCCAACATAGTGCTCAATCCCTAGGGATATGAATTTAGAAAGAGTGTGCTGAGGGATCCTTAGACAAAGCGTGGAGCTGATATAAAATGTGGAGCATGGATGCCAAAATTTATTGAGAAAGTGTAAAAAGTGATGACAATATTAAACCTAGGGAAGAAATGTATGTGTAGATTGTCATGATGTAACCTATTGCATCGATGTCGATGTCATTGTCGATATGTGCTAATGCAAGATTGTAAATTAGTTGACTACTGCGTCCTATACAGATGAACTTGCAAAAGAGAACTCCAAAAGTAGTAAAATGCACATGTATCTTGATCAAGAATGTGTAATAGATGCTGTGTAAGAAAATTATGTAGACACTTCCTGTTGGAAATCCCTTTGTGCTCAAAAGTAAAACCATTCAGGATTGCACTATGATCTGTTACTGAGGAACCAGAGTGTAGAACGCAAGGATCATATAGATGATGTCAACACGTAATTTTTTCAGTGAGTATGAATCTCACATACACTGGATATGGAAGGAGTGTAGGGAGAATAGATTCTAGTGTGCATCCTTAATCCAACCTTTAACTACTGTCCAGCAATGTGGAACACCACTACAAATGGTGTGTATAAACACATGTTGACAAAGGATTGTCTTCCCTGTAGTAAGAAGTTATGTAAATATACTCTAGTGCTAAATTGATATCACATGATCCCTAGATTTGAGGGATAATAGTGTGACATGTCGATGGAACTATGCAGATTTCATGGCCTAATTACTATGAATCCAAGAAATGTCGATGTGATGCTAAGGACCCAAGTCTGATTCTAAGCCCTGTCTACAAAATGAAAACTTATGTTATATCACCCAGGAATGATTCCCCCCAATATGTTAGCCGGTATCAAAAATGTGACATCATTGAAGGAGTTATGCAGCCCAAAGGATGTTTCCGAACACTATGCTCAAAACTATTTAGAATGTTACAGGGTTAAAGATGAGAATATGTTTTGTAGAAATCAGATTGGCATACCCACATTAACCAAGTGGCTAGAAGAGACAAGTTGTTAAATACAATTTGTTCAAACAAATACAATGACCAATGGAAGCTAAGCATGATGTCATATATGTAAGCTTGTGGATAGACTCACCAATGTATAAGACTAATCTAAATATGTGAAAAGTTGGTTGTAAACATGGGACACAACTTGCGATGGTGTAAGACAATCAACGCCATAGTGGTCACGTAAGCAGACAACTGTGCATTTACAAGATAAAGGAGTAAATCCCGCAAACAATATTATTTCTATGTTAAAAAGTAAGCAATGACATCTAGAATGTAATAGAAAACCATGGGATGGAAAATATCCCTGCATAAGTATTATAATTGCACATGAAGCACCCGTTAGCATGCTAGAAAGATAAAAAGTATGTCAAAGACATGTATAATCTGAGTAAAGAAAAGCATTCTTTGAAATCGAATTGACAACAATTTTAGCACTTGTAGGCTATTTTTGGAAAGTGGATGCTCCCGAGGACGTGGTAATGTGGAGACTTGTAGTTCACACAAGGCTATTTTGGGGTTAGCAGGAGTAATCCATGCTCTGTGTAATGGATTTGTTATAATAATACGATTCACAACTTAGAAAGGCAAGTTTAGAATGCATCTATGTGTGTATGCATAAATATACATGACATACAATATATCTTATCTAACAGGTGCATGGCTAATAAAGTGAACATGTAAAACCTATTTTTTTATGGTAAGCTTAGGCGAGTAAATGAAAGTCCCCACCCCTATGCATATATGTATGTGGATTGACAGCAGAATAGAAAGCCTGTTGAGTACCAATGATTTTATAGAAATGTGCCCCTACGGAATGGATAGTGCACATGACTATTGGTAACGAGGTTCATTTATGTATGATGCTCCCTCAACAATCATGGTAATGAACTGTAAATGAGCGTGCAATCATCGGCTAAATAGTTGGTGAAATGTGTGCCTAAGAGAGATGTTGATTACATGGTGTCATGTGTAGGATTGAATGTGACATAGTAAAGTGGATGGGGTGGTAAAATATGTCATATGATTTAGATCTAAATCATGGTATCACTACACATGTGAGGATTGTTTACCAGAAAGTTGTGTGTAACACCCTGAACTGTTGTTACTTTCTCCTAAGCATTCAAGTGTTGATATGTGATTTCTTGTAAAAGGATGTGTTCCTCGATTCAGAAATCATGCTTGAAATGTACTGAATTTCTTGCAGATTGCAGATCTTGACTGAGTCAAAATATGAATAGACTCTTTTATTTATTTCATTTTGTGTCTGAATATTAATCTGATCACGGAATGAATTATAGAGATATTCATCTATAATATCTAGACTTGGATCAGTGGAATTGATCCAAGTAATGCTTTAAATCTGTATGTGATAAATTATATCACAGACCTTGAACAGGTTGCAAGGTATGGAAGTATTTATTAAGCTAGTCAGGATTATGACTCAGGCTGATCTTGAGAAATGAAACGGTTCCCGATATCAAAGTATATCTGGAAGGTCTCGATTGGAGACCAGGTAATAATTCGTTGACATACAATTCTGCAATAAGAACGGGAGCTAACTCTGTTCTAGTAGGTATGTTACAGGTCTTTCCGAGTTTCAGGACGAGGACCAAACTGAATTATTAAGGGTTAGTAACCTAAAACTAAAACCTAACCTAGGGGTTAGATTATTGTTAGTCTAACCTAGACCTAGGCTATTTGTTAATATCCTAAGTTAGTATCTTTGTGTAAAATTGTTAGTGTGGGCATTACCCTAAACTCTAACCTAAGATACTAACCTAACTTTGGAGGAGATTATGAAGGGGCCTATGAAGGGTGGCGAACCATGGGCGGTGTTTCCCATGGCAATAAATGTAAGGGATAAGGATGAGGGACAGGTCATGGCGGAGGCTTAGGCGACGGCTAAACGGTGGGGACGTGGCAGGTCGCTAAGTTTGGAAATGAACATGAGTTTTGGATTGACTGTCACCAAAGCTGGCGGTCGGTGGAAGTTGAGTTTAAGCGGGAAAGTTGGTTTAATGGCATTTAATTTTCTCGGAAAGCGAGCACGGAACTCGCGAGAAGGCATGCAAACGGGAAGTTTGTGGGTTTGTTTGGCTTATCGCAATTTTCGGTTTTTGCTCTGCTGGTTTACTGGTTCTTCGCACCAGTTCTCTTTGAGTTGCATGGCAAGAATGAATTTCTCTGGCTCTTTTCTCTGTCATGGAGGATATATATGTGATGGAGACAGCGAAATTTTGTTGGTCGCTTTATCGTGGAAAAAAGAAAAGGAAGTTTGAGCTCTTCCTGTGGTCTGCTTCGGAAATTTGATCAACATACAGGCATGCTAGGCCCTATCCTTTAAATATCTTGCTGTCTTTCAAATGCTTTCATTAAAACAACTCTGTTCAATTGTTCTGTGATGATTAGATGAATTTTTCTATGAGATTTAGTTTGATTTTTGGCTCTGTATCTCTTCTGGTTCGATTTTTCAGTTTCCTCTTGTTGGGTGTTTGTTGAAATCGAACTTCGACTCTATTTGTTTGTGTATTCTTCCTGGCTTATGCATGTGAGGTATTTATTTGCAAGATTCGAGTGTTCGGCCTGTTTGGCGTGAGCCCTTAGAATATACCTGTGCGTAGTATAAGACTGCTGTGTGTCTTTTGTTTAGTGGTCGCTGTTCTTGTTATGGAAACCGTATGGAATGATTTGATGAATACTGTAAGATTTGTCAGTATTATCACTTCTTTGGAAACTCTGTCGTGGGCTTTGTTGACTGTGTTTAATAATACCCTTTTGGGTTTTCATTGCTTCCTGATTTTTGGTTTGGAACAGGCAACTGTTGTGTTACCGTAGTCTTTGCGACCCAGTAGAAGAGTTTTCCTTGTTTTTGTGGAAACGGGATTAATGTTGACTCTGTATAATATCGTTACTGCGGAAGTTGTTTTCCTTGTTATTGTGTTAGCGGGATTACTTGTGGACTGTGTGTAATGTAAATACATCTATGTTTTTTTATAACGACTCAGTGGAGTCCTTGATTGGATCACATATAAACTATCTACTGTTGTGGATGTTGATTCATCCTTGTGTTTTGGTTGTTTGCTTTCGTGGAAGTCCTTTAGAGAAAGGGACAGTCCTTCTGACCCCGGTTATTTGTAATAAATAATCAGTATAGAATTCCTGGGTAAGCATTTTCATTTCTATGTGGAAGCTGTTCGAAAGCTCGAAGCGGTTCAGTCGTTTTCCTTGCTTGAAGTGGGTATTCGATTGCTTCACTTGTTCATTCTGAATATTAGCCATGAATGGCATATATGGATTTATCAACCAATTTCTTAGTATGTTGCTGTAGGGTTCAGTGGTTATGAGTGCAAAACCATTAACAGTTACAGTGTGAATATGTAGATTTATACTATTGTGAATTGGACGACTCTGAGGAGTCGATTGAATGATTCATTTTATTTTTGAGCCGAATAAAGTTAAGCTGTTGGTATTTTAAGTGCCGGCGACTTAATGGAATAACATGTATTTCGATCTTGTTATTGCGAATGGAATTCCTTCGCGTTTTTGGGATTCTGAGGTACAGATTCTTAGGTGGACATGTACGTCTTCAACCTGTGCAAATTAGTGTAAAATGATTGGCAGAGAGTAATTTGTTGTCTGATTATTGTTATGCTTCGTTGATGAATGTCAGTATGAATTCTTATGCATTTGCTTGAATTGATACCTCCGTTTGAATCATTGGAATTCTGGAAAGGTAACTAGTACTTCTGTCTCTTTCTGAATTCGACTTTGGACACTGTTTTTGTCACTGTTGAGATCCTTAAGTATGGATGACTGTTTCGTGTTCTGACCCTGTTTGGGTAAGTCGCGAATATCACACCAAGACTTGCATGCGGCAAGGTAAGGATCGTTTGGATGAATTCCTTTCTTTTACTTCAGTCCGATTTTGACTGAGCAAGAATATGTATGCTATGTTCTCTTCCTATTAATCTGTCCGATTGACTGTGCATGATTTGGAAATACCGTGTGGGCAACATAGCATAGTCCTTTGGGAAACCTTAGATTGTTGATGCAATAAGATTGTGGTTTTCAGCGATGCGCTTGTAGTTCTTGTTTTCAACTTATGTCAAGCCTCACTGTGTAAAAGGAACTAGCATTGGGCTTAAGGTTGTTATATGAATTGTTGATGTGTTAGTTGCTGTACAGGAGTTTTGCTGTGTTTCTATTTTCGCGATTTAGAACAGTGATCTTGCTTGCGGCTTGTCTAAATTGTTCATTTATATACTGGTTGAATGTTTTCATATGTGAAGGCAGTGCAGTGATGAACTTATGTGGAAGGAAGTATGAATGGTTTGGTTCTTTCTCTTCCTTTATTTAATATTATTGTTAATGGACTATCAGTGGGAAATTGTTTGTAACATATTGGTGGAATCCCGAATTGTTATGTTATTTCCTTTTTGGAGAATGAAACAATCTGACCAATGTTGTGATTTTGGGTTTAATGATTGTTGTGTGCATTCGTTCCTTGTTTCTTAATATTTGATGAAATATTAGAAAGTGATTAAGACTATTTGTAACAATGGTAGAGTTACATATTTGTAATCATTTTGTGTTACAAGGGCATAGTCTGATTATGTTTACTTATGTGAATATCAGATCTCATTTAAACAGGGTGTTTAATGAAAACAATTGATGGATTGCAATTGTTTTAAAATTTAGTGCTTATCATGCTCAGTTCATTGAACTGACTCATGTTGACTATTTTTGCAGATGGTTGCCGTAAGAGGTAAAAACAATGCAGATCTGGTAGGCTGATCAGATAGTTTATTTGATTTATAAAGAATTACAGCTTGATTTTATAGATGTACTATATGTGAAGAGATGTTTCTTTTCCGTTAGTATTATATCAAGCGTGTTGTTGCATAAAATGTAATTGTATGAGTTTTGAAAGGAATGAAAATAAGTGTTTGATACTTATGTGTTGTATTCTATTCTGAAAGATGAACTTCTTCGGTTTAATGTAACGAAGGGGCATAGTTATCTTTGTATAATATGGATGCTTTTGTGATTGACAATGAAAGCTTGTAAGTAATTAGACTAAATTCTTATGAGTATTTAGTAGTTCTAATTTGTTCTAGCAAAAGCAATATTGAAATTTAATTATTGTCTCTCTAGAAGATAGGTTAAAATTGAGCCTAAAAGAGAACGCTAAACAAGTTGGATTGAATTACTAATCCCTAGTCCTAAGTATAACAGGAAAATAGTAAATTGGATTCTTAATCATTATATCTCTAAACTAAAAAGTATGATATAAATTCAGTTAAGAGAACTGATAGGCAATCAAAGGAGTTCAGATGGCAATCTCAAGTAAAGGTTATGAGATATTGTCCCATTCTGTTGCTTTAGAATCAGGTGTATTCTAATGACTCCTTGATGAGAGCGTGACCGTAATACCTCTACCAGTAATGTGTCTTTTAGAGGAGGGTCGTCTTAAGACAAAGAATCCAGGGATTTGGAAAGGCTAACCTTAGGGAAAGTCTTTAAAAGTAATTTAAACTCAAGTGCGTAATGCTTGTTATTGGGTAAATCTTCTCGAGGCGGATTTAAGGTTGACGACATAAAGGTCGACTGCAAGGGCTGTACCTCCGAGAAGATTAGGAGTCTTCTCGAAGTTACAACAATGCAGGTGATTTATGGCGACACCCTTTGCATTGATCGCTAAGATTTACACTTGATTTCGCACGAGTTACCCTGGGACTGATTAAGAACGTGGTCATGTTATAAGACTACCTCGGAGATTTGGGGTATCATGACACACTGGTTAAACTGCAAGGTTGAACCAGTATGTCATCATATCCCTAATCCTCGTGGGTATCCATATAACATTATCACCTTGTTATCTGCCTCCGAGTGATTCAGTTGTGAAAGGAAGGACTGACAGTAGTCAGTATAAGACATTCTATATAACATATGAATGGGGTGAAGTGACGTATTCCAGATTGACGAGTATGCCGTTAAGGAATACGAGACATGAACAGTATGTTTCAAATCTTTGGCCAAAGTATCGCAAGCTGCTGATTGCGTTGTCCTAATTCACCTAGTCTAAGGGATGAGATGCCGATGAATAATGGTAACAGTTATTCAGTTAGATTCCTTGGACAGAGCATTCCTGAATCCCAGATTAGGGAAGAGAACCGCCAGAGTGTTGTGTTAAATAAAAACACTAACTCTTTTACTCATGAATAGATCGGTAGATTACCGAGTCATGATGAATAGATCGAGGTATTCGAGTCATTACAAGCTGCATATGGTTGTCTGTTATATAAATGTTATTTGGTTGTGAGTTCTAAATTATGTATTGAGAACCAGTATGCAATTATCAAAAAAAAAAAATTGACTTGTTCTATTGTCTAAATGAGATGTTCATCTTGGTATCAGAGCTGAAGGTTGCAGCTCTTGGACCTATTGAGTCCATAATCTGATAAAAACCTGAATTTTCTTGTAACAAAAATGGTTAGAACAAGGGGAAACGTTTGCGAGTAATGCTCCACCTGAAGGAGGAGCGGCAACAACCCAGAAACTGGATGAGATCCTTGCTGCCCTGTTGGGACACAAGAGATCGCTTGGGCTGTACTTGAACAGCAGGTGACGGGAAATGAGGAGGATGAAGAAGCTGATAATAATAATCAGCAACCTCTGAGGGCAATCCCGACATGGGTGTTGATGTTAATGCGTGAATGCACATCGTGAACCAGAAAATAAAGAAGCCAGATTGGCAGACAGAAATCTCACTAATGATATAAAAGGAAAGTCCACCTAATTACGATGGCACCACATTAGGAGATGGAGCTGAGAAAAACTGGCATCAGCGAAATGGAGAAGTACTTGCAATAAGGAACTCTCCGAAGAACCAAGGCTATATGGGGGCCTTAGCGCTTCACACGAAGCATCTTCGTGGTGGGATAGCCGAAAAAAACGGAGCTAAACATTGATGAGGACAATATCACTTGGGATCAATTAAAGGCTATTTAGCACGTTGGCTACCACAACTTTTCTATGATCAGAAAATGACAGAATTCAGAACTTGACCCAAGGGAAGTTAACAGTAACTGAATTCTGGGAGCGGTTACACAAAATCCTCAAGTATGTGCCGCAGATCAAACTGACGATTACCTAGCGTAGTATAGACTGTGTGTGTTCTTTGTTTAGTGGTGTCGCTGTTCGTGTTATGAAACCGTTGGAATGATTTGATGATACTGTAAGATTTGTCAGTATTTCACTTCTTTGGAAACTCTGTCGTGGGCTTTGTTGACTGGGTTTATAATACCCTTTTGGGTTTCATTGCTTCGCTGATTTTGGTTTGTGGAACAGGCAACTGTTGTGTTAACCGTAGTCTTGTGACCCAGCAGAAGAGTTTTCCTTCCTTGTTTTTTGGAAACGGATTAATTTTTACTCTGATAATAATCGTCTCTCTACTTTTCCTCTGCGGAAGTTGTTTTCCTTGTTTTGTGTTTAGCGGGATTACTTTGTGGACTGTGTTGTAATGTAAATCATCTATGTTTTTTTATAACGACTCACGTGGAGGCTTTGATTGGATCACATATAAACTATCTACTCTGTTTGGATGTTGATTCCTCCTTGTTGTTTTTTGGTTTGTTGCTTTCTTGGAATCCTTTAGAGAAAGGGACAGTCCTTCTGACCCCGGTTAGTTTTAATAAATAATCAGTTAGAATTCCTGGTACATTTCATTTCTATGTGGAAGCTGTTCGAACTCGAAGCGGATTGCATCGTTTCCTTGCTTTGAAGTGGGTATTCCGATTGCTTCACTTTTTTCTTCTTATAAGCCATGATGGCATATAATGGATTTATCACCCACTTTCTTAGTACGTTGCTGTAAGGGTTCAGTGGTTATGATGCCCACCATTAACAGTTCCAGTTGTGAATATGTAATGTATACTATTGTGAATTGGACTACTCTGAGAGTCGAATTGATGATCATTTTATTTTTTGAGCCTAATAAAAGTTAAGCTGTTGGGTATTTTAAATAAGTGCCGTGACTTAATGGAATAACATTTCATTTCGATCTTGTTATTGCGAATGGAATCCCCTTTGCACGTTTTTTTGGGTTCTGAGGTACAGATTCTATGTGGGACATGTGCGTCTTCAACCTGTTGCAAATTCGTGTAAAATGGAAATTGGCATATAGAGTAATTTTGGTTGTCTGATTATTGTTATGCTTCTTGATGAATTCAATTATGAATTCTTATGTCATTTGCTTGAATTGATACCGGTCCGTTTGCATCATTGAATTCTGGAAATGTAACTAGTACTTCTGTCTCTTTCTGATTCGACTTGGACATTGTTTTTGTCACTGTTGAGATCCTTAATTATGGATGACTGTTTTCGTGTTTCGACCCTTTTTGTTAAGTCCCGCGAATACACACCAACTTGGCATCGGCAAGGTAAGGATCGGTTGGATGAATTCCTTTCTTTACTTCAGTCGATTTGACTGAGCAAGATAGTATGCTATGTTCTCTCTCTCCTATTATCTATCCGATTGACTGTGCATGATTTGGAAATACCGTGTGGGACATAGCATAGTCCTTTGGGAAAACCTTAGATTGTTGATGCATAAACTTGTGGTTTTCATCCAGCGATGCGCTTGTAGTTCTTGTTTTTCAACGTAATGTCAATCCTCACTGTGTAAAGGACTAGCATTGGGCTGAAGGTTGTTATATGAATTGTTGATGTGTTAGTTTGCTGTAACAGGAGTTTTGCTATGGGTCTATTTTTCGCGATTTATAAACAGTGATCTTGCTTGCGGCTTGTCAATTGTTCATTTATATACGGGTTTGATGTTTTTCAATATGTGAAGGCAGGCAGTGATGAACTTATTGGAAGAAGTATGAATTTGGGGTTCTTTCTCTTCCTTTTATTTATATATTGATAATTGACTACAGTGTGAAATTGTTTTTAATCATATTGTGGATCCGAATTGTTAGATATTTCCTTTTGTGAAATAACCATCTGACAATGTTGTGATTTTAGGATTTAAAATGATTCTTTTGTACATTCATTCCTTGTTTTCTTAATATTTGAATGAAATAATTAGAAGTGATTAAGACTATTTTGTAAACAATGGTAAAAGTTACATAGTTGTAATCATTTTGGTGTTCAAAGGCATATCCTGATTATGGTTTACTTCTGTGAATATCAATCTCATTTAAACATGGGGGGGGGGGTGTTTA
This sequence comes from Taxus chinensis, assembly GCA_019776745.2. Classification (NCBI taxonomy): domain Eukaryota; kingdom Viridiplantae; phylum Streptophyta; class Pinopsida; order Cupressales; family Taxaceae; genus Taxus; species Taxus chinensis. Next base: position 113,990,827 of record CM034146.1, read on the forward strand.
ATGAAAAACAATTGAGGGTTGCAATTGTTTAAAGTTAGTGCTTATCATGCTCAGTTCATTGAACAGACTCATGTTGACTATTTTTGTTAATGGTTGGCGTAGAAGGTAACACCATGCAGATACTGGTAGGGCTGATCTACGATAGTTTATTTGATTTATAAAGAATTACAGCTTTCTTTATAGATGTCTATAGGTGAGAGATGTGTTCCTTTCGTTAGTATATCTCAAGCGTGTTGTTGCATGAAAAATGTAATTTGTATGGAGTTTTGAAAGGAATGAAATAAGTGTTTGATACTTATTTGTTGTATTCTTTCTTAAAGATGACTTCTTCGGTTTATTGGTACGAAGGGGCATAGTTATCTTTGTATACAATTGGATGCTTTTTGTGATTGACAATGAACTTGTAGTCATTTGACTAAATTCTTATGTTATTTATTATTTTTCTAATTTGTTCTAAGCCAAAGTCAAACAATATTGAAATTTAATTTTGTCTCTCTAGAAGACTAGGTTTAAAATTGGGCCTAAAGAACCGCTAACAGTTGGATTGAATTACTATCCCGAGTCCCAGGTATACAGGAAATATAAATTGGGATTCTTACTCATTTCTAGTCTCTAACTAAAAAGTATGATATAAATGCATGTGAAGAGAACTGATAGGCAATCAAAAGGAGTTCAATGGCAATCTCAGTAAAGGTTATGAGATCTTGTGTCCCATTCTGTTGCTTTGAATCAGGTGTATTTCTCATGACCTCCTTAGATTGAGAGCGTACCGTAAATACCTCTACCAGTAATGTTCTTTATAGGAGGTCGTCTTAAATCAACGAATCCAGGGATTTGGAAAGGCTAAACCTTGGGAAAAGTCTTTAAAAGAAAGTAATTTAACCTCAGTCGTAATGCTTGTTATTGGGTTAAATCTTCTCGAGCGGATTAAGTTTGGACGACAATAAAGTCCGACTGCAAAGGGCCTGTACCAAACCCTCCGAGAAATTAGGATCTTCTCGAAGTTAACAACAATGCAGTCGATTTTAAATGTGGTACACCCTTTGCATTGATCGCTAAGATTTACACTTGATTTCGCCCGAGTTACCCTGGGACTGATTACGACGTGGTCATGTTATAAGACTACCCTCGGAGATTTGGGGTATCATGGACACACTGGTTAAACTGCAAAGGTTAACCAGTATGTCAATCATATCCCCTAATCCCGTGGGTATCCATATAACATTATCACCTGTTAATCTGCCTCCGTGATTCATTTCAGTTGTGACAAGGAAGGACTGACGTAGTCCAGTATAAGACATCTATATAACATATGAATGGGGTGAAGGAACGGATTCCATATTGACGAGTATTCCTTTAAGGAATACGAGACATGAACCTATGTTTTTCAAATCTTGGCAACGTATCGCAAGCTCTGATTGCGTTGTCCTAATTCCCTAGTCTAAGGGATGAGATGCGATGATAATTTACGTGAGTCAGTTAGAATTCCTGGACAGAGCATTCTGAATCCCAGATAGGGAAGAGAACCGCCAGAGTGTTTTTTATAAAAAACACTAACTCCTTTTACTCATGAATATGAATCGTAGATTCCCGAGTCAATGGAATGAATAGATCGGAGGATTCGGTCATTACACAAGCTGCATGTGTGTCTGTTTATAAATTGGTTATTGGATTGTGGATTCTAAATTAATGTATTAGAACCTATGCACTATCAAGAAAAAAAAGTGACTTTTTTCTATTTGTCGAAAAAATGAGGATGTTACATCTTGGTATCGAGCTGAATGTTGGCAGCTCTTTGGACCCCCCTATTGAGTCCCATAACTGATAACAACCAGTGAATTTTCTGTAACAGAAATGGTTAGAACAGGGAAACGTTGCGAGTAATGCTTCTCACGACCTGAAGGAGGAGCGGCAACAACCCCGAAACGGGATGAATCCTTGCTGCCCTGTTGGACACAGAGATCGCTTGGCTTGTACTTGAACGCAGGTGACGTGGAAATGAGGGGAGGAAGAAGCTGATCATAATATCACACCTCCTGGGGCAATCCCCCGACATGGGTGTTGATGTAAATGCTGTGAATGCACCTTGCAACCAGAACTAAAAAGGCAAGATTGGCGCAGAACTCACTAATGATATAAAAAGGATAAGTCCACTAAGTACGATGGCACCCCACACTTAGGAGATGGAGCTGAGAACTGGCTCAGCTAAATGGAGAAGTACTTTGCAATAAGACTCCCCGAAGAAACCAAGGGCTTAGAGGGGAGCCTTCAGCTTTCACAACGAAGCTCGTCTTCTTTCGTGGTGGGATAAGCCGAACTAGCTAACATTGAAGACCAATATCCACTTGGGATCAATTTAAAGTCTATTTTATGCAACGTTGGCTCCACAATTTTTCTATGATCAAACTGACAGAATTTCATAACTTGACTCCAAGGGAAGTTAACATAAACTGAATTCGGGGCGGCGGTTTTGACAAAACTCCTCAAGTAATGTGCCGCAGTATCACACTGACGAAAAATTAGGATACGGCACTTCACATCATGGGATTGAATCTGTGATAGGGGGAGATGGTCGATGTTCCCAGTCCCAAACCACATGGAAGGAGTTTGTTGAGAAGGCCATAGGCAAAACAGAAATTAAAGGCTATTTCTGCTCCTAAAGGGGAGGAAAGTGCCCGGAGAAGACTGCAAACCCTTTCTTCAAACCTCCTTACCACCCAGAAAAGGACCGTGGAAATTTGGAAAACAATAGTAAGGGTTTCCAGGGATCACAATAAGAAAGCAGCAGTAAAAGCCTGCTGGAAATATAAGGGATAATTTTTGTTTAAAAACTATATAATGGACAAAGTCCTTATGGAGGACAGCGTGACAATTTCAAGGCTGGAGGTAATGTTGACCTAAGAAGGACTGTAGGAGGCTGCTACACTTGTGGTAAAGACATTACTAAATCAATGTCTTTTAAAGAAGGACGATCGTATCAGCAGCATAAGATCCTGCTGCAGTAGCACGACAATCCAAGCTGAAAAGCAAGCAACACCTATAGAAGTTTCGGTAAGTTTATCGGCATACCTGTCCACTATTCTTTGTGATACACAGAGCTACTGAATGTTTTATTTCTATAAACTGCTCTAAACTTAAAAGAAAAGCTGGGAAAATGGATAATGCTTTTGGGACGTAGAGTATGGTACAATCTGGTCATACAATACAGTGATATGTGTCTCTTCCTCTCTTTGGAGCATCCTTGATTTACCTAATTTCTCCACGGAAGTTGATCGCTATGTTTACCAACCCTTGATCGTATGACATTATTATGGTGTCACTTGGTTTTATCTGACCATAAAGCAAGGTGATTGCTATAGAAGAACATAAATGTTTAATGATCAGCCTGGAAATCAGCCGAGAGTCAAGGTGTGAAACAGAAATTTTTCAGTTAGACGCTGTCAGCGTATGCAATCTTAAACGGCGAAGATAAAGGCTTTACCCTTTATGCAGTAAGAATCTGAATCTTCAAGAAGATAGTGATTTCATGAAGCAAATTCCACTGTTACAAAGTTTCAGGGATGTTTTTCCTGAGAATTACCAGGGTTACCTCCCAAGAGAGAGTTTGATTTTACCTTGAAATCAAGCCTGACTGAACCTATTTCCAAGACTCTATCGGATGACTACTACTGAGTTGTCGGCTTAAGGGGCAATTACAAGACTTTTGTCTAAAGGATGATTAGACCAAGTGTTTCACTTGGGGAGCACCATGATATGTGTGGTAAAAAAGAAGATGAACACTGAGGGCGTGTGTTTGTTAAGCGAATTTGAACAAAGCACCGATCAAGAACCGATATCCCTTCCTAGGGCATCGATGATCTGTTGATCAGATGTGGAGTCAGTGGTTTTTTTTTTCTAAGATAGATCTTCGAATCTGGTTATCATCAGCTAAGAATTAAATGAGTAACTATTCATAAAACAGCTTCCCAACAAGGTACGACATTATGAATTTCACAGTTCAGCCTTTGGGTTACTAATGCACCTGCATCTGCACGCCTTTATGAATTTTAATGAACATATGTTTTCAAGAATACCTGGACAGTTTGTACTTGTATTCTTGGGATGGTATTTCTCATTTATTTCTAAGAGCGTTAGGGAGCCCAATGAGCATTTGAGATAGTTTGGGAATTTTTGAGAAAGAGAAAGTTTGGTATTGGTAATGATCCAAATGTTCTTTTCTATGATTCTGATTTTCGCGATTTGGGTCATGTCTAAAGTCGGAGGAATCGCTGTAGATCCTTCAAAAATAGTGGCAATAACTGGAGGGCCTGCACCAAAGAAGTGCTGAAGTAAGAAGCTTCATGGTCTTCTTGCAGTTTACTAATAGCAAAGTTGGTAAAGGATTTTTCTAAAGGTACTGCCACAATACTTCATTGCCAGAAGAAGGATAAAAAATCAGTTGAATGACATGCAGCGGCTTTCAAAATTCTGAAATACCATTTGACTTCTCACCTATATTGGCTGTACCAGACCCCTAATTGTAATTTTACTGTTGTAACTGATGCTTCTGGGGAGGCCTTGGAGGTGTGTTTGCTACAAATGATCAAGTCATTGCTTATGAAGTATAAAACTTAAGATTCATGAGCGGAATTATGCCCCTCATGATTTGGAACTTTGCTGCCAATTGTTCATGCGCTTCAAGTCTGGAGACACTACTTACTAGGTAAACCTTTTTGAGTTTGAAAACTGATACTTGGACTCGAAATATATTTTACTCACCCAATCCGAATCAGAAAAGAGGTGGTTAAATTTTTTATCACAATATGACTTGATATTAGCTATATCAAAGGGAAGGAAATATAGTAGCTGATTTCTCAATAATCGTAGGAGTCACATGGCTGCTCTTATAACGTTGAGAAACTCATTTTTAAAGAAGAGGTAAAAAGTGCCTCAAATCAGATGCATATTTTCACAGAGTAAAAGCAGCGCTTGCGCCGAACCTAAAGATTAAAGGGATGAAGGTTTGGCATCTTGATAGATGAAGGAGTCTTGCGTTAGGAAATAGGTATTGTACCTGTGCTGAATGATTTGAGAGAAGTTTGTTAGTTGAATTTCATAATTCCCCGTTCTCTGGGCACCCAGGTAAATCACAAAAATGCTAGCTGATGGAAAACAGCAATACTGTCTGAAAGGTATGAAAGATGTGATAAGTTGGTGACTCATTGCCTAGAATGTCAGCTGGTGAAGGCAGAGCAAATGCACCCTGCCGGACTGTTGTATCCTATAGCAGATACGCATTAACAAATGGCGAAGTAATACCATGGATTTTATACAGGACTACCTATGTCCTGAATAGCATGATGTTATCCTGGTGTTGTAGATAAACTAACTGACTAAGGTAAGCTCATTTTATCGCTGGAAATCTAAAGGATGATTCACCATGCTGCCAAGAGGTTCGTACACGAAAATTTTCAGATTACATGTGTACCAAACTGATTATATTCTGACGGGATCCAGATTACGTCATGTTTTTTGGCAAAAGTCAGTCACAAGCAAAAAAAACACAAGAAAGATAGTATAAAATGACGAAAAAGGAAAGAAGAAAGAAAATAAATCAAGTACAAAGCATAAAGAATGTATTCCCCAAGCAGTATTTGAACAGGTATATGAATTATGTCTATCTGGAACCCAAGAGGAAGATGAGAGCTTACATTATCTAGTGGTCACACCAAATATTGTATCTTAGAAGATTAATAAGAAACTAAGAACAAAGAAGGAAAGAGTTGATTCATCATGTTGTCTTGATGACTTTCTCCTGTTAAGAAGTGTTTTAACAAGATGGTATACCTTCTATAGGATTCTATAATTTGTACACTAGATGAAGGAAGAAAAAGTTTAAGTTGATTATTGCATCTATCAATTTGTCAAGGTATGTCAGTTTCAAATTTGTATGTCTTGCTCCATGTTGGAATTTGTGTATATATTGAAATTCTTCAGTTTCTCTTAAGTGGTCTTAAAAAGAAAACCCAATCAATAGGTGTTACCGAGTCATATCTTCCAATATTTCTGACTTGCATGACTTATTTTTAGAAAATTGATATGTCTAAAATGGTTTGGTACTGTGTGTGTCATGATTCAATCATGAGCTTCAAGTGTATGAGTCAAGTATGTACAAGTTAGTGAGTATGAAGGAATTGAAAGGCCTCAAATGTGTGATGTATCATTATTAATCAATTGTGTCATGACATGGTGTTAAGGTTAGTTCAGTTATGGAATGAGTTCTTAACTTCAGCAAAGGTCTGCCAATTAGTCAATGATCTAATTTTGCAATATTAAGGAGTGGTGTAATCTCCTAGAGGGAGTGTTTCAAAGAATTAATGTCCTGTTATTCTTCATGAAATGCTAATGTGTTTTTCACAAATGGAAAATTTTACAAGATTGTTAAATGAGAGTTAAGGATAGGGGGAGCAGTTGATGTGCCAAATTTATCCAAGAGGTCTCAATTTGAGTCCAGACAGGGGGAGTTGGTTTTCCAATTCCAGGAACAAATCATGAGATCTAGTAAAGATAGTGGAAGAAGGTGAAGGATGAATTTGTAAGAATATATCTCAAAATGAGTGTTGCAAGTGATGTATGAAAGAAGAATAGAAACATTTTTTGAGTCTATTCAAACAAGAGAGAGAGCAACATTTTCCTAGGGGGAGTGCCTGCAAGGTATAAACATATTTATTTTTGTTGGATTTTCAAGATAATAAATTTTTTGTGCGTGTACACCTTTTGCATAGATTTAAAAAGGGGGAGAGAGTGTGTGCTGGAAAATTCCTTCATGGTTTGAGAATATCAAGCATATCAGTTTTCCATCAAATTTAGTGTGTTGCCATCAATGACAAAGGGGGATATTGTTGCATCCTATTGTATTGGTGGTTGTTATCATTGATGGCAATGAAATTGATGGAAAGGTAGAGTGTAAGAACGTGCATATCATGTTTTTCTCATGACGCTCGAAGTTTCAAGGTGGTTTCATGTAGATTCAATAAGGTATTGACATGAAGGTTGATTGGTAGTGCCCTTTTAGGGTGGTTTCAGGTGTTTGATAAGGTATGCAGGTTGGTAAAGGTCAGATCAAAATCATGTGTTCATGGGAGAAGCTTTGGGAGAGTGTCTAAAACATGTGTGAGCAAAGGTTAGGCTCATCTCAGCCCCAAGAGTTATATTTCTATTGCATATTGCACATAAATGGTCTTGAGAACTGACAATGTTCTTATAAGAAAATGAGGTTGGTAAGAGCTCCATATGTAAACCTAGGGATTACCAACACTGAGAACATGTAGAGGTATGTTTTTCAATGCTCCATGTAAAATTTCTTCAGATTCTCTAATGAATTTTTTGAGATATTCAATTTTTTAAAACAACTATTTTGGGAAAACGTATTTTGAGGCTCATGGCTATTAGTTCTCAAGAAAAAAATATGACTACTTCTTAAAATAATTCATAAAATCAATTTTTGTAGAAAACTTTCCTATAATTATAGTGTAAAAAAATAATTTTCTCAAAAGGAGGTGTATTTTGAAACTTATCATCATTTTAGTGGAGCAGTGTTTCTCTCTCCTAGACTTTGTTTTGAATGGAAAAGAGAAAAAGGTAAAAATTGATTTCCAGTGACTAATTTGAGCCTCTGCAATATTTACTGGAGATTTTTTTATGTTTTTTCATACTTCTTGGGTCATGGTTTGGTTTTTTAAGAATATTTCAATAGTTCATCTTACATCCTTCATCACATCAAGTGATTGCATAGTTGAAGACATGTATTTGGTCACTATGATAGTCATGGGAGAGAGATTAAGAACATGTGTTTGGTTCTATAAAAATGAATCATAAAATTTAAGGTTCTTGACAATTTTTCTCAAGGTATCACCATCAAAGTATAGAATGAAAGATCTGAGTTGAATTTGAAGCCTATGTTGCATAGTTATGTCCTGTACAAGGGTTTCAAAGTCTGTAATGGAAGAAAATTCCTGCTTAGAGAAAGGAGTCTCTGATCTATGTCTTAAGTGATAGATCCAAATTCATGAAAAGAAACTTTATGTTTTAAGAATCATCAAGAAATCAAATTGTTTCAAGAAGATTTTGTCTCTTTCAAAGGATATATGAGAATGTATCAGTCAATGTGTTTTAAGGTGTGTAGTGTGTCACTGTATAAGTCAAATCAAGAAAAGATAAGGTTTAATTTCTTGATTGTGTCCTTCATAAGGTCTTGTTGCCAAATTATTTGAATTTTCATGCATAGTTAAGAATGTATGTGGTCCGTCATCATGTTTTAAGGTAAGTTGAATACTGAATTGCACAGATATCACAAAACAGTCAAGATTTGACAAGTGTTGAAGAGTTTGCATCTTTTCTCTAGGATGGAGAAGATGAAGAATAATGCTCTAATCAATGGCATATAAATTTTGTCTGTTACATTCGAAGAAAAAGGAGCAATTTCCTATTAATTGCTCTCGGGTATGTCACAGATCCCATACCCTGAGTTAGGGTTTCATCTAAACAAAATTGCTCAGTTCTCGAATTATAAGTAAAAATCACAAAATTTGAGCAGGTTCTATTTGAAGGTGTTTACAAATGATTTAAAAAGGAATGGATTCATTTGTTTTGATATTAAAAGAGATTTCTTCAACTGTGTTTCTCAAAATGTGATAGTAAAATGGTAACTGAGATAAACCATTTTCTCTTCAATTTCTCACACAATTTTAAAAGAAGGGTCAATTGATTATCAGTTATTTCAAGGTATATACTTTTTATAGAGCCTCCATGAGCTTAAACATCATTGGTTTCATCGTTTAAGCCTTGCAAAAACATGATATAGTGTAAAATTTATCTAGTGACAGTTTTAAACTCAAAAGGTTTTCCCAGTAAGTCGTGTCTCCAGGGACTTGAAGCGCATGAACAATGGCAGCAAGTTCCAAATCATGAGGGGCATAATTCAGCTCATGAATCTTAAGTTTTCTACTCTCATAAGCAATGACTGATCATTTTGTAGCAAAACACCTCCAAGGCCTTCCCAGAAGCATCAGTTACAACAATAAAATTCCCATTAGGGTCTGGTAACAGCCAATATAGGTGCAGAAGTCAACTGGTCTTTCAGACTTTTGAAAGCCGCTTCGCACTTGTCATTCCACATGAATTTCTTATCTTTCTTCTGCCAATGAAGTTATTGGTGCAGCTACCTTAGAAAAATCCTTTACAAATTTTCTATAGTAACCTGCAAGACCCATGAAGCTTCTTACTTCATGCACATTCTTTGGTGCAGGCCACTCAGTTATTGCCACTATTTTTGAAGGATCTACAGCGATTCCTTCCTTACTTATGACATGACCCAAATAGCGAACTTCAGAATCATAGAAAGAACATTTGGATAACTTACCATACAACTTTCTCTTTCTCAAAATACCCAAAACTATCTTCAAATGCTCATTGTGCTCCTCAACGCTCTTAGAATAAATGAGAATATCGTCCAAGAATACAAGTACAAACTTGTCCAGGTATTCTTGAAAAATATTGTTCATTAAATTCATAAAGGCTGCAGGTGCATTAGTTAACCCAAAGGCTAGAACTGTGAATTCATAATGTCCGTACCTTGTTCGGAAAGCTGTTTTATGAATATCTTCCTCTTTAATTCTCAGCTGATGATAACCAGATCGAAGGTCTATCTTAGAATAAACCGCTGCTCCACGCATCTGATCAAACAAATCATCGATCCTAGGAAGTGGATATCGGTTCTTGATCGTTGCTTTGTTCAACATCCGATAATCAATACACAGCCTCAGAGTTCCATCCTTCTTTTTCACAAATATCACAGGTGCTCCCCAAGGTGAAACACTTGGTCTAATCAATCCTTTAGACAAAAGCTCTTGTAGTTGTGCCTTAAGCTCGACTAACTCCGTAGTAGTCATCCGATAAGGCGCCTTGGAAATAGGTTCAGTTCCAGGCTTGATTTCAATGGTAAAATCAAATTCTCTCTTGGGAGGTTAACCCTGGTAATTCCTCAGGAAAAACATCCCTGAAACCTTGTAACAGTGGAATTTGCTTCATGAAATCACTATCTTCTTCTGAAGATTCAGATATCTTTACTGCATAAAGGGTACACCCTTTATTCTTAGCCTTTTTAAGCTGCATAGCTGACAGTTTTCTAACTGAAATTTCTCGTTTTCACACCTTGAATCTCTGCTGATTCCAGCTGATCATCTAAACATTTTATGTTCTTCTCATAGCAATCTACCTTTGCTTTATGGTCAGATAACCAATTGACACCAATAATAATGTCATACGATCCCAAAGGTGTAACATAGAGATCAACTTCCATGGAGAAATTAGGTAAATCAAGGACTGCTCCAAAGAGACACATACTCACTGTATGAACAGAATTATTACCATACTCTACAGTCCAAGATTTATCCATTTTCCCAGCTTTTCTTTTAAGTTTAGAAGCAAGTTTATTAGAAATAAAAACATTCAGTAGCTCCTGTATCAAAAAGAATAGTGACAGGTATGCCAAATAACTTACCCGGAACTTCTATAGGTGTTGCTTGCCTTTCAGCTTGCTTGTCTGCTACTGCAGCATGTATCTTATGCTGCTGATTACGATCATCCTTCTTTAAAGGACATTGATTTGCGTAATGATCTTTACCACAAGTGTAGCAGCCTCCTACAGGTCCCTTCTTAGGCTCAGCATTACCTCCAGCCTTGTAATTGTCACGCTGTCCTCCATAGGACTTCTGTCCATTATTATTATTTTTAACAAAATTATCCCTTACATTTCCAGCAGGCTTATTTACTGCTGCTTTCTTATTGTTATCCCCTGGAAACTTACTCCTGTTTCCAAAATTTTTCCACGGTCCTTTTTTGGGTGCAAGAGAGGTTGAAGAAGGGTTTGCAGTCTTCTTCCGCACTTCCTCCTTATGCGCAGAAATAGCCTTTAATTTCTGTTCTTGCCTTATGGCCTTCTCAACAACTCCTTCCATAGTGGTTGGACTGTGAACATCGACCTCTCCCCCTATCACAGGATTCAATCCCATGATGAATTTCCGTATCCTGAATTTTTCGTCAGTTTGATATTGCGGCACATACTTGAGGAGTTTTGTAAACCGCTCCCAGAATTCAGTTACTGTCAACTTCCCTTGAACTAAGTTCTGGAATTCTGTCATTTTCTGATCATAGAAAAGTTGTGGCAGCCACCGTTGCCTAAAATAGCCTTTAAATTGATCCCAAGTAATATTGGTCTCATCAATGTTTAGCTCAGCTTTCCGGCTATCCCACCACGAAGACGCTTCGTGAGAAAGCTGATAGGCTCCCCATATAGCCTTGGTTTCTTCTGAGAAGTTCCTTATAGCAAAGTACTTCTCCATTTCGCTGAGCCAGTTCTCAGCTCCATCTCCTAATGTGGTGCCATCATACTTAGGTGGACTTATCCTTTTGATATCATTAGTGAGTTCTGCTGCCAATCTGGCCTTTTTATTTTCTGGTTGCACAGGTGCATTCACAGTATTAACATCAACACCCGTGTCGGGGTTGTCCTCAGGGGGTTGCTGATTATTATTATCAGCTTCTTCATCCTCCTCATTTCCCGTCACCTGCTGTTCAAGTACAGCCAAGCGATCTCTTGTGTCCAACAGGGCAGCAAGGATCTCATCCAGTTTCTGGGTTGTTGCCACTCCTCCTTCAGGTGGAGCATTACTCGCAACGTTTCCCCTTGTTCTAACCATTTTCTGTTACAAGAAAATTTAGGTTTTTATCAGATTATGGACTCAATAGGTCCAAGAGCTGCAACCTTCTGCTCTGATACCAAGATGTAACATCCTCATTTTAGACAATAGAACAAGTCAAATTTTTTTTTTGATAATTGCATACTGGTTCTAATTACATAATTTAGAACTCACAATTCAAATAACCATTTATATAACAGACAACCATATGCAGCTGTAATGACTCGGAATACCTCCGATCTATTCATTCCATGACTCGGTAATCTACCGATCTATTCATGAGTAAAAAGAGTTAGTGTTTTTATTTAACACAACACTCTGGCGGTTCTCTTCCCTAATCTGGGATTCAGAATGTTCTGTCCAAGGAATCTAACTGAATAACTGTTACCATTATTCATCTGCATCTCATCCCTTAGACTAGGTGAATTAGGACAACGCAATCAGCAGCTTGCGATACTTTGGCCAAAGATTTGAAACATACTGTTCATGTCTCGTATTCCTTAACGGCATACTCGTCAATCTGGAATACGTCCTTCACCCCATTCATATGTTATATAGAATGTCTTATACTGACTACTGTCAGTCCTTCCTTTCACGACCTAATCACTCGGAGATAGATTAACAAGGTGATAACGTTATAGGGATATCCAGAGGGTTAGGGATACGGTGACATACTGGTTTAACCTTACAGTTAGACCAATGTGTCAAGATACCCCGAACCTCCTAGGCAGCCTTACAACCTGACCACGTTCCTAATTAATCCCTGAGTAACTAGTCCAGTCACAAATGTAAATCTTAGCGATCAATGCAAAGGGTGTCGTCAGAAGTCACCTGCATTGTTGTAACTTCGAGAAGATCCTAATCTTCTCGGAGGTACAACCCTGCAGTTGTCTTGTGCCGTCATCCTTTAAATCCGCCTCGAAAAGATCTACTCGTCAATATGCGTTAAGCACTTGAGTACAAATTACTTTAAAGACGTTTACCCTAAGGTTAGCCTTTCCGATCCCTGGATTCTTCGTCTTAAGACGACCCTCCTCTAAAAGACTCATTACTGGTAGAGGTATTACGGTCACTCTCTCATCAAGGAGTCATTAGAATACACCTGATTCCAAGGCAACAGAACGGGACAATATCTCATAACCAATGCTTGAGAATGCCATCTGATCTCAATTGATTGCCTATCAGTTCTCTTAACTGAATTTATATCATACTTTTTAGTTTAAAGATATAAATGATTTAGAATCCAATTTACTATTGTCCTGTTATACTTAGGACTAGGGATTAGTAATTCAATCCAACTTGTTTAGCGTTATCTTTTAGGCTCAATTTTAACCCATCCTCTAGAGCGACAATAATTATATTACAATATTGCTTTTGCTAGAACAAATTAGAACTACTAAATACTCATAAGAATTTAGTCTAATTACTTACAAGCTTTCATTGTCAATCACAAAAGCATCCATAATATACAAAGATAACAATGCCCCTTCGTTACATATACCGAAGAAGGTCATCTTTCAGAAAAGAATACAACACATAAGTATCAAACACTTATTTTCATTCCTTTCAAACTTATACAATTACATTTTATGCAACAGCATACTTGATATAATGCCAACGGAAAAGAAACATCTTTTCTCATATAGTATATCTATAAAATCAAGCTGTAATTCCTTATAAATCAATAAACAATCTGATCAGCCTATTAGATCTGCATTGCTTTTACCTCATACGGCAACCATCTGCAAAAATAGTCGACATGAGTCAGTTCAATGAACTGAGCATGATAAGCACTAACTTTTAAAACAATTGCAATCCATCAATTGTTTTCATTAAACACCCTGTTTAAATGAGATCTGATATTCACATAAGTAAACATAATCAGACTATGCTCTTGTAACACAAAATGATTACAAATATGTAACTCTATCATTGTTACTAATAGTCTTATTCATTTTCTAACATTCCATCAAATATTAAGAAACAAGGAACGAATGCACACAACAATCATTAAATCCAAAATCACAACATTGGTCAGATTGTTTCATTCTCCAAAAAAGGAAATAACATAACAATTCGGGATTCCACCAATATGTTACAAACAATTTCCCACTGATAGTCAATTATCAATAATATTAAATAAAGGAAGAGAAAGAACCAAACCATTCATGCTTCCTTTCACATAAGTTCATCACTGTACTGCCTTCACATATGAAAACATTCAACCAGTATATAAATGAACAAGTTAGACAAGCCGCAAGCAAGATCACTGTTTAATCAAGAAACAGAAACACAACAAACTCTTGTACAGCAACCAACACATCCAAAAATCATGAATCAATCCTAAGCCCAATGCTAATTCCTTTTATACAGTAAGGATTGACACAAGTTGAAAACAAGAAACTAGAAGCGTTTCTCTAAAAACAACAACCTTATTGCATCAAGCAATCGAAGGTTTCCAATGGACTATGCTATGTTGCCCACACGATATTTCCAAATCACGCACAGTCAAATCGGGCAGTTTATTTGGAATAGAACATAGCATACATATTCTTGCTCAGTCAAAAATCAGACTGAAGTAAAAGAGAGGAATTCAGCCAACGATCCTTACCTTGCCGCATGCAAGTCTTGGAGTGATGTTCGCGACTTACCCAAACAAGGTCAGAACACGAAACGGTCATCCATACACAAGGACCTCAAAAAGTGACAAGACAGTGTCCAAGGTCAAGCTCAGAAAGAGACAGAAGTACTAGTTACCTTTCCGGAATTCCAATGATTCAAACCGAGGTATCAATTTAAGCAAAAGCTTAAGAATTCATACTGACATTCATCAACAAAGCATATCAATAATCAGACAGCAAATTACTCTCTGTCAATCATTTTACACTAATTTGCTCAGGTCAAAGACATACATGTCCACCTAAGAATCTGAACCTCAGAATCCCAAAACACGAAGGAATTCCAATCTCAATAACAAGATCGAAGTACATGTTATTCCACTGAGTCGCCGGCACTTAAAATACCAACAACTTAACTTTAATCGGCTCATGAATAAAATGAATCATTCAATCGACTCCTCAGATTCGTCCAAGTCGTAATAGCATAATCTATTTATTCACACAGTGACTGTTAAAGGTTTGCACGCATAACCAATGAACCCTACAGCAACGTACAATGACATTGATTGATAAATCCATATATGCTATTCATGACTAACATTCAGAATGAAACAAGCGAAGCAAATCGAATATCCATTTCTAGCAAGGAAAGCAACTGAGCCGCTTCGAACTTTCGAACAGCTTGCACATAGAAAGGGAAAATGCATATACAGGAAGTCTTTATCCTTTAATTACTTCAAATAACAGTAGCCAAAAGCCCTGTTTCATCTTATCAGGATTTTACAAAAATCCAAGCACAAAACTTATGGATAAATCTACATTTCCAGCAAAAGATAGCAATACGATTCAATCATTGACTCCACTGAGTCGATACAACGAAGTACAGGTGTATCTATATTATACACTGTCCACAAGTAATCCCGCTAACCTAACAACAAGGAAAACAACTTCCGATAGGTCGAAAGGACTACGGTAACACTACAGTTACCTGTTCCAAGCCAAAAATTGAACACAATGAAAACCCAAGAGGCATCATTAAACACAGTCAACAAAGCTCACGACTGAGTTTCCAAGGAAGCGATATTTATCAAACAATCTTACTGCATTCATCCCAATTCATTCATACAGTTTCAATAACAGGAACAACGACCACGAATCAAAGACGTACAGTGGTCTATACTGCCCACAGGTATATTCTAAGGGCTCACGCCAAACAGGCCGAACATTCAAACTTTAGAATAAATACCACCCATGTATAAGCCAGAATGAATACTCAAATAAATAGAGTCGAAGTTCGATTTAAACAAACACCCATCAAGAAGAAATTGAAAAAGCGAACCAGACGAGATACAGTGCTAAAAATCAAACTAGATCTCATAGAAAATTCATCCAATCTTCACAGAACATTTGAACAGAGTTGTTTTAATGAAAGCACTTGAAAAACAGCAAGATATTTAAAGGTTAGGGCCTAGCATGCCTGTATTTTGATCAAACTTCCGAAGCAGACCACAGGAAGAGCTCAAACTTCCTTTTCTTTTTCCACGATGAAGCGACCAACAAAATTTCGCTGTCTTCATCGCAAATATATATCTTCCACGACAAAGAAAGAGCTATGGCAGTTCATACTTGCCATGCAACTCGAAGAGAACTGGTGTGAAGAACCAGTAAACCAGCAGAGCAAAAACTGAAAATCGCGACAAGCCAAACAAACCCCAAATTTCCGCTTGCATGCCTTCTCGCGAGTTCCAAGCTCGACTTCCGAGAGTATTGAATGCCAACAACCAATTTTCCCGCTTAAACTCTATTCCCACCGACCGCCAGGATTGGCGACAGTCCAACTACAAATTTAAGTCCATTTCCAAACTTAGCAATTGCCAAGTCTGCACAAATTAGCCGTCGCCTAAACCTCCGCCATGACCTGTCCCTCATCCTTATCCCTTACATTTATTGCCATAGAAAACACCGCCATGGTTCGCCACCCTTCATCGGCCCCTTCCTAATCTCTTCCAAAGTTAGGTTAGTATCTTAGGTTAGAGTTTAGGGTAATGCCCACACTAACAAATTTATACAAAGATACTAACTTAGGATATTAACAAATAGCCTAGGTCTAGGTTAGACTAACAATAATCTAACCCCTAGGTTAGGTTTTAGTTTTAGGTTACTAACCCTTAATAATTCCGTTTGGTCCTCGTCCTGAAAACTCGGAAAGACCTGTAACATGCCTTCTAGAACAGAGTTAGCTTCCGTTCTTATGCAGAATTGTATGTCAACGAATTATTACCTGGTCTACAATCGAGACCTTCCAGATATACTTTGATATCGGGAACCGTTTCATTTCCCAAGATCAGCCTGAGTCGAAATCCTGACTAGCTTAATAAATACTTCCATACTTGTAACCTGTTCAAGGTCTGTGATATAATTTATCACATACAGATTTAAAGCATTACTTGGATCAATTCCACTGATCCAAGTCTAGATATTATAGAAGAATATCTCTATAATTCATTCCGTGATCCGATTAATATTCAGACACAAAATGAAATAAATAAAAGAGTCTATTCATATTTTGACTCAGTCAAGATCTGCAATCTGCAAGAAATTCAGTACATATCAAGCATGATTTCTGAATCGAGGAACACATCCTTTTACAAGAAATCACA
Organism: Taxus chinensis; assembly: GCA_019776745.2. Taxonomy (NCBI): domain Eukaryota; kingdom Viridiplantae; phylum Streptophyta; class Pinopsida; order Cupressales; family Taxaceae; genus Taxus; species Taxus chinensis. The sequence goes on from CM034146.1 coordinate 114,007,843, forward strand.
TATCAACACTTGAATGCTAAGGAGAAAGTAACAACAGTTCAGGGTGTTACACAAACCCTAAAAATCAATGCCTACATTCCCTCTAACCACATTCCTGCATGCTCACAAGAGGCTCCTAGTCTAATCCATGGGTTAATGACATGATATACGAGGAAATCAAGAGGATCTCCCTAGTTTAGTAAACCTAGGAAATCCCACCTTGATCGACGCTGATTACCCCTAACCGTCACTGATTAAGCCAGAACCACCGTTGATTACCCTTTTAACCCCAAAACAACCTTATTCTCAAGGTTGGAAGTTGGAAGTTGGAAGCAAAAAGAGGTTGGCAAACATTATCACATCTCAGGGAGATAACACATCTTCAGAGAGTGAATTCCAGTGAGCCCATGCATGCAAGGAAGGAGATCAAACATCTTTTCCTGCACATCCATGATCTGATCTAGCCAAGAAAAGAGGAATGTACATACAGCCCATGCAGAAGCTTTTCTTCCGTTAGTGATCACTTGTAGCCTTCAATCCCCTCATTAGTACCTCCATCCCTCACACATAGGCATCCAGGACCAGAATCTAAGTAAGTATAGTGTCATACTTGTTTGGTTTATTTCATTACATCATTATTTTATCATCTATTACTTACCCATCCACCTATTGACCTTCCCCAACATTTCCACCTCCATATACCCATTAAAGCCTCACCGAAGCCTACCCTAGTCATCTAATACCTTGTCCCGACCAACCAAAGTCCATTGTGCAATCACAAAGGAGACCAAAAGCTTGTTTGGTGACATTTCCAGATTTCACAGTAACCGGCACCAGTCACACTTGACCGCCGTCGGTTACCCCTGAGTGACATTGATTACTACATTTTCCCACACAGCCTAGAACAAATACCTACCCACTTAATTTCATCTGACCCTCATCCACCTGTGATCTACCTGAGACCTCTATCAAACCTGCAAAACCCAAAACCAATCATTTGACCTTCGAATTTTATTCGATCTTAGCCTGTTAGATTAGATCTATTTCTTATTGTGTTTTAAGTGAGATACCTAAATCATTTCAAATTACAATAGGATTTACCTTTCTTATAGCATTAAATTGTTTAAAATAGTGGACTGATAGCCATCTAGGCAGTATCACACTTCCCAGATCTAGCATACGCTAGGCAGTTCACTGCCCATATTATTTTATTTCTTCTTGTGGTCTTGCTTTGTATTGCAGGTAGTTCCTCCTAGCCAAAAGGAATCTCTCACAATCAGTTGTGGATTCAGAAGTCATCCGCGTGCAACAACACATCAACCAACATTTGAACAGGTATTCCTCCTACACCCGTTACCCTATTTGTTTTGTCAACACTCCAAAGAAATGATCTAAGAAAAAGGTGAAACATATTGGTATGAAATTTAAGGGGAAAATCAAAGAGAATATCTAGAAATCATTATACCAGAGGAAGAAAAAGGTGCATAATAAGATGCCTTAACATATATTTTATTTTTTATTCTTTCATTCATTATCCTATATTATTTGGAATTACAAGGTGATTACCCATTATTGGGGTGGTAATCCATTTTAGTGTGGGTTAATGTTGGATGGACAAAAAGGGGCTAAGTGTAAGGCACGTGAATGTAGGGTGTTGGAATAACACATGGATCTACAATATGGCTTAAGCACCTAGGATCAAGATTATTTGTTTCTATTGTTAAGGTTATTTTTGGAGTTAGTGTGTTGAGCACATAGAAACATGAATACTTGTGGTCCACACAAGGGTATTTTGGTAACAAGTATCGGCCAAACACCATGCATAGATTAGGTTGATAATATGATTTACACTACGAGTTAAATATAGGATGTCTATTGTTAAATCACTTGCATTTTTTACAACCCTTTCTAAAGGTGCATAACTATTATTAGCATGTGGCCTATTTTGAGATAGTGCATGGGTGGTGAAGGGAAAGTCTCCAACCCTATATATATGTATTTATTTTCATGGTTAAGAAAGCGTCAATTATTATAGAGTTATGTTGTTGGTCTTGTTGCATACATGACTCATGAATATACCTTTATAATGTATTATGCTTCTGTGTTTTATAGTATTTAATAAAATTGATCATATTGGTTGGATAATAGAGTTGGACATGACTAAAAATGGTTCTTGTGTGGTAAATCTAGTTATAGTCATTGTTTAGTTTATCTTTTATATATTCTAAGATCTAGATCTAGTTTATGCATTGTGGATTGTTTACTATTGGTTATGAATCTAGATATACATATGCACTTTCACGTTAACAATTTATACAAGAAACTCTAAAGAGGGACCTAGTGCCTTTGTGCACTTTGGGTGAGCACTCAGTAGTGGCTGAGTGATGTGTCAGTGTGCATAGGTCATTTACAGTGAATTCTAGGCTGAATCAATGAAATATGTATGACATAAAAGATAACTTGGAGTTATGATCCAATTAAGTAGGAAACTATTTAATGGAAATTTATTCAAAATTATCATAGTATCTTCATAAATTATATTTCTTATATAGTTATTATGATAGAGAGGATAATGTGTTACCAATATTGTAGTGAGTGATGTATTTATCATCTTAATTTGGATTAAAGGAATATGTATGGAAATTTTATAAGTGAATCTATTAGACCCTAAGTGGGCAAGAGGGAACCTTATTATCTTAAGTAATAATGGATAAGGACATAGACTTTAGTATATGTTGATAACTAAATCTAAACCTTGTTGTATTTAAGATATAATTACTTGAGAATCAATGCTAGACTATTTGAAATATTAATAAGGAACTAGTTGTGATCCTTATTTTACTTTGTTAAGATGTATATATATCTTGTTGGTAAGAAAGGTGATTCATTTAAAGTATGAACCAATGTTTGGTAGAAGGGATAAAATAATAGGAATATAATAAGGATAGGTTATAAATGATATGGTAATCATTTAATCAACTTATTAAGTTATTGTTATATGATTTGTGCCATAAACAAACTTATTAAAGAAGACTTGGTAATGGTATTCTATTTAAATAAGTTCAAATTAAGGGGGTTAAATGATCGAATGGTTAATTGGTAAAGAATTCATAAAAATTTAATGTTGAATTGATCCAAATAGCCTTAATTGGATTAAAGGTGCATTATGATTCCTTTTTTTTTAGGAATTATCTATCAAACTTATTTGAACCCTTAGGTATGTACGTAATGTAAATTAATTTATTTAACAAGCTGAAAGTTAATTAAAAAAATGACCTTTTAAGTATGGTAGTTACGTTAGTGGCACTTAATGGGCTGATGTAGTATAGTTGCGACTGCACTATACCCACTTAATGACAAGGGTCATAAGGTGGATAAAGTGAAACAACATATATACTTCAGTATCCCATTCAACCCCTCTACCTTAACTCTCATAAGTGGAATTCTAGTCCACAGTTTTATTCTAAACTGAGATAGGCATATGGACAAGTGTAGTCATCAACTCATGTTGACCTAGGGTGGATAAACACATTCAAATAAACGTAATTCGATTCGAGTATGTCTACCTATATTTAGTCACACAAGTTAACCACAACACTAATGTATGTGATTTTTCCTTATTTAGTGTGAAACTTTGACTCGGAAAATATTGACAAAAGTCAAGGATGAATAATCTAGCTAATAGTTAGAGTGACATATTCCTTTTGACAAGGATGTTGTCTAGGAATGTAAACATGGTAAACATGTTTAAAACTTTGGCCAAAGTATCACAAATTGTTGGTTGTGTTGTCTTATTTCACCTAGTTTAAGGTTGAGAGATTTTATATGAGTATCAGCAAAAGATACTCAGATAAGCTTCCTAGACAGTAACACTTGAATGAACTGTTGAGGGTGAAGAAACCAAAGTATAATTTGTATACATAAGAACAAGATAAACATGAGAGATTGGTATAACACCATGTCATTACAACTACATATGGTTTTATGTTATGTGATGGATTAGAAATGGAATGTGTGTTCTAAATAATGTGAATTTAGAATAGAGAACATGCCGAGGGATCTTAGAGGGGATAAGGCACCTAGTGCTAGTGTCCTGGCTGGGATCTGGTATTCAGAATCAGAAAAATTGAAGTGTTGAAGGTTTGACAAGGCAAGAAGGTGGGTAATACCAAAAATAAAAAACTAGAAAGCAAGAAAAGAGGCCAAATGTAGTCATTTTTATGCCTTTCAAAGAACAAGGAAATCCCAAGCATGCCAGCCTATCACCCAACAAGTGATAGGTGCTCACCCAAGGCATGCATGAGTGACGAGCCACTCCTTTATGTGAGTTGTGTGAGAATGCATTATTTATGAAAGAAACTTAAGTGAAGAGAATGGAAATGAACCATGCATTCATCTTAGAGCTCAGAATGGGATTCTAGACCAATGTATTCATTCAGATAAGAAAAGCATTATAGAATATAGATCTGAATCATAACAAAAGGAAAATACACAAGGGTTTACACCCACTCATATGAAATATATATAAAATGATCCATACATATATAAGTAAAACCTAGAACCACATATATTCATAATAAGTACGTTTATTAACCACATTACATCTACTGAGGATATCATAGATCCATATAATAGTGCAGACCAATGTCATCCATTAGAACTGGAATTAATCCCTTCATAGTATAAAGAACGATATTTAGACCCATCCCGTTGATACAACATACTCCTACTGATCCTCTAAGCCCAACCCATAGAACTCCCACCGTATTTCTGTATAGCTTTTCCTCTTCCCATTCTATAGGTATCTCTGTATATTTTTTTCTTCAATCGGGCACTTGTATATATAGCCTTAACAAGCATAGCCATGCCTTTATGAAGTTGTATATCGGTTACCAAGTTTCCAAGTGGTCCTCCATGGGAGCATGCTCCTTCAGACTCGAGCTCTCCATTCTTCACCATGATGACCTTCTAGAATATTCTATCACAAGGTATATTCCTTTCATGGGCACCAAGTTGCCAAGTTGGCACCTTATCCACTCCACATGTGCAGTCGGGTCATGTTTTCCTCATGTTCTACTTGGTACGCCAAATATGGCTAAGTCCTAAAACCTTTTCTCTTCCTTTCATGTGCACCACTGTATCTACTAAAACCCTCCTAAAACCTTGTCATGCGCACTTTCTCCTTGTGTACCCTTCTTCAAATAGACCTTATGCACCCACGCACATTCTTGTACTTAGCCAATATTTTAGGGGCCCAACATCACCCCACACTACGCCTATTCTCCACCCTCATGAACATTTTATTAATGAATAAAGAATGATTTTACTTGAATAGTTTGGGGAAAGAATAACTGAATGAAGAATTTGGGGAAGATTGAAATAATGGGGAAACTATGATTACTTCTGCAAGAGGAGATGGAAAATATTTCTTCAAGTCTGCCTCCAACTTATTCTAGGCATCGACTTTATTATGTGCCTATTGATAGAGGTCTCTGACTAGGGTGCTCACCTCTTCAAAGCTTAGCCCTTCTCCTTGGGTATTCATTGTTTCCACGATCCCCTATAATTATTTTCCCAAATCCTTGAGTGTGTCCATCCTTTGAGTGATCTAGGGATACAACTCGTTCAACCAGTTTTTAATTGATCCCCACAAGGTCTCAATAGCCTCTGATTTCTTCTCAACCTCGGCTAGAATTCAGTCACATTCTACTTTATTCCTCTTATTATCCTCTTGGAACTGGGTAAGTGTAGGAAGTTGATGGACAAATATAGGGTCATCCGTGGACATCATATTGCAAATAACAACATAATATCAGCTTGTAGGGATTATTAGCAATACATACACTCAAAATTAGACAAACTTATATTAATATGAATCGTAGCATCCGGAATCTAGTTTCTAAAATACTAATTTTTGTAAAAAATGGACAAGATTAGCTATATTAAACACTCAAAATTCAATGACTTGTTTTTTTTTTTTTAAAACGCCGATAAGATTATAGTCCGTTTGCCCACAATTTGGATGACCAAAAATTGATATATATTTTTTTCCTTTGGTGAGAAGTTATATGCCACTATCTATCTTGGGATGGATTTTATTTTGTATTTTTTTGAGTAATATTTTATTTTTTATGATTTTTTCCGTGAAAGTGGTATGAAAACATAAAGAAAACAGAGCACTTTCCGTTTTCCCCGCCATAACTTCATAAAAAATATTGAAATCAAATAATTTTTTTTTGAACATGTATATAATTTCACCACGGTTGGGATGGTATAAGTTTTATCACATTCTTATGAGTGAAAAAAAAAATTGCAGTCTTAAACGTAGACATAAAAATTCACAGGAAAAAGTGTCTTAAAGACCTACTATTAGTAAAAAAAATATAAAATGATATTTATCCTCTTTTATTCACTTTAAAATCAATATTTCTACAAAGCTAATAGTCTCCCCTACGCAATGGTACCATTTTTATGACATAGTTTTTAATTTTCGGCATGGTTCAAGTTCGCAGAAGACTAAATTTGATATTTTGATGTTTTTAATGTAAAATTCAGGTTTTGATGTCCACTTAATTGTCCCCCAACTTGGTGCACTTACCCAACTCCTTGTGATCCACTTCATGATTGGCACCAGAATCCTCACAACTCTATCTCTATCGGTATAGTTTTCATACGTGGCCTCAACGACTTAGGCAGAACCTTTTACATTAGGGAGGAATTTATTTTACTAAACAACAATTTCCATAACCTTCATCTTGTCCTCCTTTTCTTTACGCACCAATGCCTCTTCTAGAGATTCCAAGGCCAGTGGTCTCCTTTCCATTGTGAGGAAGTGGGTCAAGTTCTCTAGGAACTCCATGGTGGATCCATACTTCTGCGTTAGTGGTGTCAGATTTAGATCTTTCAAGACAATGGCATCTGTGATCATCTCCACTGTCTTGTAGACCTTGTGCACCCTTGCCTTCTCAAATTTTAACTCACAACTTATTTGAGTGCTGATTATTTCTTCTTACTTTACGTCCTTGGTTCTTTCAGGAAGCTCTTCTTCCTTCTTTTCTAGTTCTACCTCTAGGAACTTCACCCTATCATTCCTCCTGAAGATCCTAGCTTCTACTTCAACCAAAACCTTGTTCAATGCATTGTAGATTTGTTCTTCTGATAGTCATTGAGCATTTACCAAGGGGTTGACTCCTTTTGACTCTGGTACCTTCATTATTTCCCCTTGGCTTACTTCAAACTCTGGCTCATTGATGTGGGTGTAACATCCTCATTTTTATACATTAGAACAAGTAAATTTTTTTTTTTGATAAATGCTTCCTGGTTCTAAATACATAATTTAGAACTCACAAATAAAAAACAACCATTCTCATAACAGATAACCATATGCAGCTGTAATGACTCGGAGTACCTCCGATCTATTCATTCCATGACTCGGTAATCTACCGATCTATTCATGAGTATTAAGAGTTGGCATTTTTATTTAACACATCACTCTTGCAGTTCTCTTCCCTAATCTGGGATTCAGAATGCTCTGTCCAAGGAACCTATCTGAATAATTGTTACCATTATTCATCGGCATCTCATCCCTTAGACTAGGTGACTTAGGACAACGCAATCAGCAGCTTGCGATACTTTGGCCAAAGATTTGAAACATACTGCTTATGTCTCGTATTCCTTAACGGCATACTCGTCAATCTAGAATACATCCTTCACCCCATTCCTATGTTATGTAGAATGTCTTATACTGACTTCTGTCAGACTCTCCTGTCCCAAGTTATTCACTCAGGAATGGATTAGTAAGATGACAACGTTATAGGGATGCTCCCGAGGACTAGGGATACGCTGACATATTGGGTCAACCCTAGTTAATCCAGTGTGTCAAGATACCTTGAGTCTCCTAGGGCAGCCTTATAACATGACCACATTCCTAATCAGTCCCAGAGTAACTTGTTCAAGTTTAAGGTGTAAATCTTAACGATCAATGCAAAGGGTGTCGTCATAAGTCACCTGTAATGTTGTATCTTCGAGAAGATCCTAATCTTCTCGAAGGTACAACCCTGCAGTTGACTTGTGCCATCAACCTTTAAATCTGCCTCGAAAAGATCTACTTATTAATAAGTGTTACATACGTTGAGTTAAAATTATACTATAAGACACTCCCTTAAGGTTAGTCTTTCCCAATCCCTGGGTTCCTCACCTTAGAATTACCTTTCTTAATAAAACCCATTACACAAGAGAAGTTATTAAGACTAGAGGTCCCATCAAGGAGTTCATAGAATATACATAATTCTAAATCAACGAAACTAGACACTAACCCTCAATCTTCACATGAGATTGCTAACCAAACCCTTTTTAGGTTTATATCAGTTCTCATAACTGAATTTATATCTTACTTATTAGTATCGAGATATAGTGATTAAGAATCCAATTAAACGTTGTCTTGACTTAGATCAAGACTAGGAAGTAATGATTTATTCAGCTCGTTTAGCTCCTGCTCAGGTTTATTTTAACCTTAGCTTCCCAAAAGATAGTGATCTAGAATTCCAATTTAGCTTTAGATAGAACATAATAGAACTACTAAACAATCATAAGTATTCAGTCACATAACCTTGCAAGCTTACTTAGATAATCACAAAAGTCTCCAAGTTATACAATAATAACAATGCTCTTAAGATCATTCAAACCGAAGAAGATCAAACCATCAAGATACGAATGCAAACACATAAGTAACAAATACCTCTTTTCATTCCTTTCAAAGCTAATCAAATACATTTTATGCATTCAACATATTTGATACAATACTCAACAGAAAAAGAACATCTTTCTTCAAGTAGTACATTTAGAGAATCAAGCTGTAATTCATCATAAGACCAAATTAAACAATCTGAACATCATATCAGATCTGCGTGCCTTTACCACTTACAGCAATCATCTGCAAAAATTGTCAACATGGGTCAGTTCAGTGAACTGAGCATGATAAGCACTAATTCTTAAAACAATTGCAATCCACCAATTGTTTTCATTAAACAACCTGTTTAAATGAAATCATTTCACCAAACATGTAAACATATTTCAGACTATGCTCTTTTGTAATTCAAACATGACTATAAACGCGTAACTCATATTATAGTTACTAAATAGTCCTAGATACTTTTCAGATATTTCTTCATAAATTTTAGTGACCAAGAAGAACAAATGTATCCAAAACAACTATCCATCTGAATCCCAAGGACAACAAACATCTGACAGACCATTACATTCAACATAATAAAATGAATATCATAACAATTCATGAATCCATCAGTATGTTATTAACAATTCCAACAGTTAAATATAAATATATCAACATATACTTTACAGTAGAAGAGAAAGAAACCGAGACATTCAGATGTCCCTTCCAATCATGCTCATGACTGTACCGTACACTCAAGAGTAATGCATTCACATTATACACCCGCGACTAAGCCAGTCGAGACCACAGGAAGAACTACAGTCCGTCAAAATACAAATATAAAAAAATTACCTGTAACTTACTGAACAACACAGTAGCTCTCATGACAAGGCAGTGATGAATAATCCATCAAATAGACTCCCACATAACCTTCCATATTATTCAACAAATGAGAAAATATCCAACGCCATCACTTGTCAAGGTACAGTTAATAGCTCTTTACTTCAGTCAAGCACACGACTAGATAATCACGATAACAGAAGACATAATCATGCACAAACACAAGAACAATCCCACTGAGTCGAAACACTCAGCAACATACAGCTCAATCTAATCCCTACTTAAACACAACAAGGACTTAAATCAAAAGCCAAAATCAAAAGAATAACCTCTTTATCACAGTCAAACAAGAGGCTAGATAGCATTAAAACAAATGACGTTTCCATATGCATACTTAGTGACATTCTCACTGAATCTAACACAAACATGCATAGCTTCATTCAACTGAAACATATCCTTATGATAATACAGCCATGACTTATATTGGAAGCCATTTTCAAGAAAAATAATCACAACAAGGTCTTCACAGAAGCCGAATTCCATATCAGTATTTTCCTCAAAGTTTCATTCTAAGCCAAGCTACTACGGATACAACAGGGTCTCAAACCGAGTAAGGTTTGTAAAGAAAACCCTTCCTTTAATTTCCACAGAAGCAAACAGACAGGAACACAAGAATGCTAAGAAGGAGTCAGAATGATATGCATACACAGTGAGGGTTTAAATCGAGATTCACGCCAACTCGCAACATATCGAGATCTCCAACAGTATCACATACAACTAGTGCTCATAACAAGGCTTCGATTAAAGTTGATTTCATGCGACAACAGTTCAAGAATCCCAATAGTACTCACAGCAAAACTTCTACAAAAGTCGTAATTCAAGATACATATCAAGGATTCCAACTGAACCAATATCTTAAGTAATCTCAACTAAACAACAACATTCGAACTAAGCTTAAGCAGAAGACGAAACATACGAGACATAAAAAGAATTCCAACTGAGTCTGTACCAGCGATATTCACTGCTAAGCAACAGTATTCAAAAAAAAACAACATAAATAGATATACCAGTTTCTTTTCACGGACTCCAACTGAGTCTAAACTAACAAGTATTCTCATTCATAACTTCTACAGAAGTCAAAAATACTATCTACTCAAGGATTCCAGTGGAATTCAATAACAAATAGTATTCACGGCTGTACTTCTACAGAAGCCAAAACATATTTTCATTTCAAGAAGTCCAACAACAACAATAACATATATTACTCACGACAAAACTTATAAAGAAGTCGGAATATACTTGTACATTCAAGAAATCCAACAGTATCATTTTCAACAAGTGAAAACAGCAAGGTATCGACTGAAGTCTAAATCAAACAAGAAAACAATTCATGGACTCCCACAGAACCGAATTCATATATTTTCCTTGCAAGCATTTCTACAAAATCTAACCGAAATGCAAAACACAGCAAGATAGTACAACCGTTCGAAACACAATGCACACCCATCAAGGGTTCACTTGAAAAATCGAGCCAGTAAGAAGATACAGCAAACTAATTCATACAAAGCTACCATAAAAACCAACTGAACCCAAAAATCATCTGAACAGAGTTGTTCTAATGAAATCATTTGAAGGAAAGCAAGATTTTTAAAAGTTAGGGCCTAACATGCCTGGTAATGCCGCTTAAAAATCCGAAGAAGACCTCTGAAAGAGCTCGATCCTTCTCCTCTTCTTCCACGTTAGATTCAACAACAATAATTTGTTATTTCCATGCCTTATAAACTTTCCTCGACAGAGAAAAGAGCTAGTTATTCTCATAGTTGCCATGCAACACCAAGTAGACTGGTTCGAAGAACCAGTGATCAAACAGAGAGAAAACCGGAGCGCATGAAAACCCAAACAAACAACCGGTTTTCCATTTTGCATGTCTTCCCGAGAAATCTGAGCTCGGAGACCGAGTTCATTAATTGCATTAACTCCAAAATTCCCACTCAATCTCCATTGCCACCGACCGCCATAGTTGGCGATGGATAAAAACAAATCAAAGACCATTTCTAGATTTGGCGACTCTGCCACGTCGGATTTCACTAGCCGTTTGAAACTTCCACCAAATCCCTCGTCCTTCATACTTATTCATCCCATTTAATGCCATAGAAACTACTGCCCATGGCTCGCACCCCCTTCATAGGTCCCTTTCCTCCATGTTCATTAGTTAGGTTAGAAACATAGGTTAGAATTTAAGGTGATACTTAGTCTAACCTCCTTAGCGCTAGGTCACTAACCTTAGAACATTTAGTTTATAGTTTAGGCCTAGGTTAGATTAGCACTAATCTAACCCATAGGTTATAGTTTAGGTTTAGGTTATTAACCTTAATAAATCCAGCTTAGGTCTTAACAATTAAAATCATTCAGTATAAGAACCAACAAATATACATTCACGAAAAGGATTCATTCCAGCACTGCTAATAAGCTAGTAGTATAAATGTATCTGAATTTATTACCTAGCTCAAGATCAAGACCTTCCTGATTTTACGATATCAGGAACCAATTCATTTAACAAGATCAGCCTGAGTTAACTCCGGAATTGCTTATTCCACACATTCGGACCTTGCAACCTTCGTAAGGTCTATAATTTTTGTTCATCCAGAATAAACTTAAAACATCTCTTGGATCAATGCCACTGATCCAAGGCTGAGTCATATAGATGGGTAAATCCACAATTTATTCCGAAATCAGATTAAACTCAGGTGCAAAAATGAAAGAAATAAAAGAGTCCAAGCATATCCTGGCTCAGTCAAAGATCTTCAAATGCAAAGAAGATACAATCTATATCAAGCATGACTTCACAATCAAAGGAACACATCCTTTTACAGAAGAAATCATATATCAACACTTGAATGCTCAGGAGGAAGTAACAATAGTTCAGAGTGTTACAGTGGGACTCAAATTCCTAAGAAATCATTTCCCTCATCCGAGGGTATGCACCTTCCTCATCAAATGGTGTCATATCCAAGAGTTTCTCTGTTGGTATGGTGCTTTGAAAGCACGCATGCAACAATTTTTTTGGATCATCAATATAGCCCATCCCCTGAACCAGTGATACTTCTGCAATCTTTCTCCCCATGTGTGCGGCCTTAGGAAATCTTACATCCAAACTGGGATCTCCTCCCATGCTGCCATATTCTTTTTCTAATCTCTCCTCCTCAGCTTCCTTCACAACCATGTCTACGATGCATTCCATTTCTTGCTCTATTAGGTCCTTGATGATTTTTGCTACTTCTTTCTTTGCGGCCTCATCTACATGTTCCTTTGTGAGGCTTGGGGTCCTTTTTTCTTTTGTAACTTCTTCACTTACCCCTCTATCATGAGCATCCTCCTCTTCCTTTTCATTCTTCCTCTTGAAAAATATGTATTCATATTTCTCTTCCTCTCCTTCCTCCTCCGAGTCATGCACTTTGAATAATGGAGGGCCTTGAACTTCCTTAAGTTCATCATCATCATATCTTTAACCTCTATAGGCCTCCAAGATCTCTGTATCCTCCGAGTTATCCTTCTTGGTCACCTTCTACTTCTTCCTCATAGGAGATTCTACTTTCTCTTCCTCCTCCTCTTGTGACTTCTCCTCCAGCACTTCACCTTGAGCGCGTGGCTCTCCTTTCTCGAATGCCTCCTCTTTTGGGGTCTTTTCCCTCACCAAGGACTTCTTTCGACATGCATAGGTTTTGGATTGGCACTTACCTCCTGAATGCCCACTATTTGTGTAGTCTGGACACTTAGGGCCTTTTTCTCTTGCACCTCCTCTCTTTCTCTCCTCTTTAGCATGGGCTTCCTCCTTCTTGTAGGGTCTTCAAGGATGGATACATCATTTTCCAAGTATGTTCCCTGTTTAAATTTTGAACAAATACATAGATACACTCACGTTGTGGTCCTTCCTATAATTGGTAAAGTCAGGGGCTTCATCATCTAGATCTTTTGGGATACATACTTTTCCATGTATGCTCTATTTTTGGGGTAGACGAGCTTCATGCGTAGCTCTCTATGGTCTTGATCCACCTCACTAAGGTCGAACCTTAGTCTCTTGGACTCTTTGAACCTGTTTTCCCCTACTTGGAAGTATTGTGCGGTGAAGGAGAATGGAAGTTTACACCAGGGGATCATTATTTCATATATCAATTTGAATCTTCCAATGCAGAAGTGCTAGTACATTGCAAAATCTGCTTGTTGATCCAAGAGTGCTAGTAGTTGCTCTGTAATCCTCCATTCTTCTCCAAACTCATCCCTCATGCACTTGTACCACTTCTCTAAGAATGTCTTATGAGTGGCTATCATGGTCTCATAAGTATATTTCGAGAACCTCTTTGCGGGTGATGGTTCTTATTCTATGTACTCCCACGTAAACCTTTCCAACCCATCGGGCACCCCGATCTTTGAGAAAAATATTGTGAGGAGGACATTGCCAAATAGTATCTTCTCACCCTCCTTCATGTTGTTAATGATTTCATCTTCCATGAAGGTAGAAAAGTTGTAGATAGTCCCCTCTGATATTTTTCAGCATACATTCAGGCATGCTTTGTTCACTTGAGTCCATTTTTCTTGATCAATGAGCTTGGTTACCAAGCATGTGGCCATCCACATTACGAGGAATGGAATCTCTACGATGTCAAAGTATAACAATCCTTTCTTGTATTCATATGCATCTATTGTTTCCTTGATGGCCTCTTTGTCACTCATATCATCATCTATGCTCTCTCCCTCACAGATAAGGCATGTGAACTTGGAAATCAACTGGTAATTTATGCGCATCCTATGCCCCATGAAATAAAAATGGTCTTTGTGAATGCATGACATCAGCCACTAATAGAGGTGCTCAGGTTTACCGAATTAAGGTAATTTGTAAATTTTTAGAAACCCTACCTTATCCAATTTAACTTTTACTTCGTTACTGTTTATGGGCATGCCCTCCAGTGTCCTCTTTTTTGTTGGGCAAACCAACTTCAAATCCATTTTTTTCTCGGTCATGCTGGTGCAATGATTATAGTTGCTCACAATAATTTTCCACAAATGAGACCCCCATTATTTCCCTAATAATACCCCATTCGGGTATTGCATCTCCGCATACCACTCTTCATTTATGCTTATGATGGTAGCCATTTACTTCCCCTTTCCCTTTCCTTTCTACTTTGTAGGTGAGATGGTTGCTTTCTTTGGTGCCATTATTCTGGTTAGGTTAACACTTCAAACATCTTCTCCTTACTCTGCTCTATCACTCTATCCAACTCCAAGACTCAAATTTGTAAAGAAATCCCCCTAACTCTATTCCCTAGCTATCAAACCCTAACTAGAACAACTATTACACAAGACGACATTTCTTATTAACTTCCTCTATTCCCGTGTACTCCTTCCTACTGGTTTATGGATCTACTCTAGTCACGTAATCTTAGATTTCTTAAATTATTCTTCGCATGGATCACTTTTGGATTCCCTAGTTTGTGAGAGCTCTTTCCACTTCGTAATTAGAATGTAAAATAATGAAGTTCCTGAATTCTTATTTATATCTTTTCCTTCTTTCCAGAATTAAATTTTATTTTACCTACCACCATACTTAACACTAAATCTAGATTTTTCCACCAAGTTGGCCTTACATGCCTTCACTTACACGCCTAATCTTGTGAGAAAAATTCTACAACATTTTGGCATGTAAATAATCCATCTTGACAAAAGACTCTTACACATGTGTCAATAATGTCAAAGGAACTTCTTCTGTCCACCTGATTTTTGCTCTTGCTTACCTCGTGTTGTTCTTGTGCGTCTTCCTCCTTTGTATGTGGTTTCTCTAAAGTCTTATTCTGACACCAACCTTTTTCGTTCACCCTTATTTCATGCACTTCCTTCATTCCCATGCGCTTCCTTCCATTTGTCCATTCACTGCAACGTCCTCTTCCAACTCAACTTTGCACTATACTCTACATTCTTCCACCCTACACTAAAACAATGTGTGGTCCTCTGTGCATGCACAACCTTCAAAAAGTAATGTGGTTATTGGCACCCAAGGTGCAAAACAAACAACAAAACAAATGATGAGAAAGGGAAACACAAGAAAAGAAATTGCATAAAGGGAAATTCTAAACTAACTAGCAATACTTATTATAAACACCAAGAAGACTTATTTATAGTAGGGATTCAGCCTACTCCTATTGAAATGGCCTAGCAATCTCATCCCATCCAACGCTCTCAACTGGTATGCTCTTGAATCAAGGATGTCTGAGATGATATAAGGCCCCAAACAATGGACTTTAAACTTCCTCGGATGGTGCATAAATTTGGAATCATATAAAAATACCATTTGTCCAACCTCAAATTGTTTATTTTTGATGTAACAATCATCCATGCCTTTTGTTTATCCTTTTCAACCTTTTGACTCCACCTGGCCAATGATTATCTCTCATCCAATTTCATCAATTTTTCAATCCTTTCCTCCAACACTTGTTCATTGGCCAATCCTCCTGCACGCGCTATACGCAGAGAAGGTAACATGAATTCAACGGGTAGGACATCCTCCATGCTAAACACCAATTGGAATGGTGTGGCTTTATTCAACCTCTTGTAGGTTGTCCTATATGTCCATAGAAATGTTGATACTTTGTCATCCTAATCTTATCTACCAACGTCACAAATTTTGGTCAGGGTATAAGTCAATATTTTATTAAATGCCTCAGAAGTCCCATTTGCTTGTGGATGGTAAGGGGTAGTCTTATGATGAGCCACCATGAACTTTGCTAACAGAATCCTAACGGTTTCATTTAGGAAATGTGTACCCCTATCACTAGTTAAGATCAAAGGGCATCCATACCTTGTAATAATATTTTCCCATAGAAACCTGGCTAAGGTAGCCACTGTACAATCCTTGGTAGGTGCTACTTCTGCCCATCTTGTCAAATAATCCATACAAGTGATTACATAGAGTGATCATGTCCTATGTGTGATTGGTGAAATGGTACCTAGAAAATCTATGGCCCACTTTTCAAATGGCTCTGTACTTGGAATAGGGTGCAAAGGCATTTAATCCCTCTACCTTGGTTTTCCAAGGCACTAACAATGATCACATTCCTTGTAATACTCTTTACAATCTTGGTATAGGGTATCCCACCATAACCCATCTTGCAATATCTTGCACACTGTGGTGTACCCTACATACTTTCTACCTGCACTTCCTCAATGCACCTCCTCCATTATAGCTAGGCGCTCATGTTCTAGCACGCACCGATGCAACACTTCATCACATCATAGCTTGTAAAAATCACCACTAACAAGCATGTAGGGTGTGGCGTGTATGGCTAACTACTTCCTCTCTAATGCTTTCATCCCTTATGGTGCCACACCCATTTTTAGAAACACCACAATATCCTCTAAGTCTGAGGGTTCACGGTGCAACCTAAATAGTTATGCGTCTAGCATTGTATCCTCAATGCTTTGTGTGTCCTCTCCTGAGTCAATTCTAGACAAATGATCTGGTCCGAAATTACTCTTTCCTGGCTTGACAACCACTATAAACTCAAATTCTTGGAATAGCAGGACCCATCAACATATGTGCCCTTGTAGAATGGGCTTGTTTACTAAGTATTTTAATGCCATGTGCTCCGTGTAGAATAAAAATGGTGTTTCTAGTAGATATTTCTTGAACTTGTGTAGTGCATAGATCATGGATAGTGCTTCTCACTTAGTAGTGCTGTAATTTTGTTCTGCTGATGTTAAATTTCTGCTTACAAAACACAAAGGATGGTCAATAATCCCTTCACCAGGTTGTGCAAGTACTACTCCAATGGATTTACTAGAGGCATCCACATGAACATGGAAAGGCTTATCCCAAATAGGGAAACAAAGTATGGGTGTGGTGACAATCCTATCCTACAAAGTATCAAATGCCCTCTGCTGCGCCTCTCGCCAGTGAAAGGAACTCTTGTGTCTAAGTAATTCCTCCAAGGGCATGGTGATCTTGGCATATCCCTTGATGAACTTCCTATAATAACCCATATTCCCAAGGAATCCATGCACTGCTCTTTTTCTAGTAGGCTCCCCTAAGCCCACAATGATTGCAACCATGGCGGGATCTACTAGTAAGCCTTCCTTTCATATGATATACCCTAATAAGGTTCCAAATGGGGTAGCAAAGACACACTTCTTGATGTTGATGGATATCCTTAACTGCTGACACCTTCCAAACATTAGTCTTAAGTTATCACAATGGTCTTTGACTAGACCATACACAGTCCAATAATCCAAATAGACTTGAAGAAGTTTATGGATGAATTCCTGAAAGGCATGTACTACAATGCGTGAGAACACAATAAGCGCACTCTTCAACCAAAAAGGTATGACCATATAAGAAAAACTTCCCCATTTAGTGCTGAAAATTGCCTTTCTCTGGTCTTCCTTTATAATCCTCACCTATTGGTACCCTAAGAACCCATCCATGAAAGAGTAGACTTCGTGCCCGGCCACTCCCTCTAATATTTCTTCAGTAAACAGGGTTAGAAAGGGATCAATGACACATACTGCATTTAGGTCTCTGTAGTCAACATAGATCCAGATCCTCATGTCCTTTTTGATGCTAATGACCATTGGGCTTATCCATTCTGAATATTTAAGAACCTCAATAATACCTAACACTATCATTTTTTCTATCTCCTCCTTGACTTGTATGCACAAATTGGGATTCATCTAGTGTGGCCTCTTTCAGATTGGGTGTGCAGCTTCCTTAAAATTTATTATCATCTCCCCCAAAGAATAATGGACACCTTTGAGTTCATGATACCCACATGGGAACAAATCTTAGAACTTGCATAACAGATCAATGATCTTTGAGACCTCCTTTTCCGACCAATAATCTCCAATGATAGCTTCTTTGGGTTTTGCTTCTGGCCCAATGTTAACCTTCTTCTATTTTAGGGGCTCATGGTAGGCACACATCCTTTCATTAGCACTATCTATAACATCATGCATACCTACAGAGTGGTTAACATCTAGAATTTCCATCTCCTTACCATCTATTACATAAACCATCTCCCCCTTTTCCTTTTATATGCACGTGTGTTCAAGTTGTATCTCCTCAAATTCATCCTCATCAAAATGTGCCTCTAAACTAGGCTCAACTAGCAAATCTAGTAGCCTGTCTTCTATCATGGCACTATCCCCCATCATAAGGTGCTTGATCACTTGTAATGCCTTATCCACTGATGGCTTTGTGCTCTAATATTAAAAATATTTGATGAGATAAATTTTCAGCTCCTGCCAATTTCCTATCTGGTGGTGTGTTTCTAAGTGGATATAATGCACGCGCACACAAGCTTGTAGTGTGGAATACAATTTATGCACCCATAATGATCATGGTAAGGCCTCTACACCTCGTATCCATGCCTTCTCACAAGCTTGGATTTGGAATGAGGTGGGATCCTTGCCATGATATTCTTGGATGACAGTGGGTGCGTTGCTTCTAGATAATCTAATAGAGAAGGCAATCCTCACTTCATGCCATTATAAAAGAATTTCACGGTGTTTATCCCATCACCATGCTATCATATTAACTAGGACATAGTTCAACATCCCCCTCCTTTCATCCTCACTCCTCCACTGAGCTTCCATGTCCCATAAGAAAATTTCAGGGTATGCCCCTCTAGAGTAACTTGGTAACTTCTTTCCTCCTAGGTGCTTAAGTGAGTGTCCCTTGGTCACTATTGTTATAAACCCCCTTAACTCTCAACTAATTAACTCATAGGTCCCATGTGACCAATTGTCACACACCATGCTTGTTGTATCACTCACATACTTAGCATCCTTAAATTAGATAAATCCTTCTGTAGGGTGAATTATCTCTAGGTCTCTGATGGAGCACACATAAATTCTATCAAGGATCTCTTCTCCCAAAGGTTCAGTGTAAGGTGCTAAATTCCCATCCCTCAAAGGGATGATGACCCATTCTTCCTTACTCTCAAAGCTGATATATACTTTGTTGAACCTCAGGCCAACATTGTTCTTATAGCACCATGGGCACCCAAGCAATGCTGGAAAATTGTTTACCTCGGCAAGAGCCAAGACTTAGAAGTCCCTAGTAAACTTTTACCCCTGAATGCTGATTAGTGCATCCTTCAATACTTCAATGGGCATTGCCTTAGTTTTGTTTCATATACAAAACATGTAACACCCTGAACTGTTGTTACTTTCTCCTAAGCATTCAAGTGTTGATATGTGATTTCTTGTAAAAGGATGTGTTCCTCGATTCAGAAATCATGCTTGAAATGTACTGAATTTCTTGCAGATTGCAGATCTTGACTGAGTCAAAATATGAATAGACTCTTTTATTTATTTCATTTTGTGTCTGAATATTAATCTGATCACGGAATGAATTATAGAGATATTCATCTATAATATCTAGACTTGGATCAGTGGAATTGATCCAAGTAATGCTTTAAATCTGTATGTGATAAATTATATCACAGACCTTGAACAGGTTGCAAGGTATGGAAGTATTTATTAAGCTAGTCAGGATTATGACTCAGGCTGATCTTGAGAAATGAAACGGTTCCCGATATCAAAGTATATCTGGAAGGTCTCGATTGGAGACCAGGTAATAATTCGTTGACATACAATTCTGCAATAAGAACGGGAGCTAACTCTGTTCTAGTAGGTATGTTACAGGTCTTTCCGAGTTTCAGGACGAGGACCAAACTGAATTATTAAGGGTTAGTAACCTAAAACTAAAACCTAACCTAGGGGTTAGATTATTGTTAGTCTAACCTAGACCTAGGCTATTTGTTAATATCCTAAGTTAGTATCTTTGTGTAAAATTGTTAGTGTGGGCATTACCCTAAACTCTAACCTAAGATACTAACCTAACTTTGGAGGAGATTATGAAGGGGCCTATGAAGGGTGGCGAACCATGGGCGGTGTTTCCCATGGCAATAAATGTAAGGGATAAGGATGAGGGATAGGTCATGGCGGAGGCTTAGGCGACGGCTAAACGGTGGGGACGTGGCAGGTCGCTAAGTTTGGAAATGAACATGAGTTTTGGATTGACTGTCACCAAAGCTGGCGGTCGGTGGAAGTTGAGTTTAAGCGGGAAAGTTGGTTTAATGGCATTTAATTTTCTCGGAAAGCGAGCACGGAACTCGCGAGAAGGCATGCAAACGGGAAGTTTGTGGGTTTGTTTGGCTTATCGCGATTTTCGGTTTTTGCTCTGCTGGTTTACTGGTTCTTCGCACCAGTTCTCTTTGAGTTGCATGGCAAGAATGAATTTCTCTGGCTCTTTTCTCTGTCATGGAGGATATATATGTGATGGAGACAACGAAATTTTGTTGGTCGCTTTATTGTGGAAAAAGAAAAGGAAGTTTGAGCTCTTCCTGTGGTCTGCTTCGGAAATTTGATCAACATACAGGCATGCTAGGCCCTATCCTTTAAATATCTTGCTGTCTTTCAAATGCTTTCATTAAAACAACTCTGTTCAATTGTTCTGTGATGATTAGATGAATTTTTCTATGAGATTTAGTTTGATTTTTGGCTCTGTATCTCTTCTGGTTCGATTTTTCAGTTTCCTCTTGTTGGGTGTTTGTTGAAATCGAACTTCAACTCTATTTGTTTGTGTATTCTTCCTGGCTTATGCATGTGAGGTATTTATTTGCAAGATTCGAGTGTTCAGCCTGTTTGGTGTGAGCCCTTAGAATATACCTGTGCGTAGTATAAGACTGCTGTGTGCTTTTGTTTAGTGGTCGCTGTTCTTGTTATGGAAACCGTATGGAATGATTTGATGAATACTGTAAGATTTGTCAGTATTATCACTTCTTTGGAAACTCTGTCGTGGGCTTTGTTGACTGTGTTTAATAATACCCTTTTGGGTTTTCATTGCTTCCCTGATTTTTGGTTTGGAACAGGCAACTGTTGTGTTACCGTAGTCTTTGCGACCCAGCAGAAGAGTTTTCCTTGTTTTTGTGGAAACGGGATTAATGTTGACTCTGTATAATATCGTTACTACGGAATTTGTTTTCCTTGTTATTGTGTTAGCGGGATTACTTGTGGACTGTGTGTAATGTAAATACATCTATGTTTTTTTATAACGACTCAGTGGAGTCTTTGATTGGATCACATATAAACTATCTACTGTTGTGGATGTTGATTCATCCTTGTGTTTTGGTTGTTTGCTTTCGTGGAAGTCCTTTAGAGAAAGGGACAGTCCTTCTGACCCCGGTTATTTGTAATAAATAATCAGTATAGAATTCCTGGGTAAGCATTTTCATTTCTATGTGGAAGCTGTTCGAAAGCTCGAAGCGGTTCAGTTGTTTTCCTTGCTTGAAGTGGGTATTCGATTGCTTCACTTGTTTCATTCTGAATATTAGCCATGAATGGCATATATGGATTTATCAACCAATTTCTTAGTATGTTGCTGTAGGGTTCAGTGGTTATGAGTGCAAAACCATTAACAGTTACAGTGTGAATATGTAGATTTATACTATTGTGAATTGGACGACTCTGAGGAGTCGATTGAATGATTCATTTTATTTTTGAGCCGAATAAAGTTAAGCTGTTGGTATTTTAAGTGCCGGCGACTTAATGGAATAACATGTATTTCGATCTTGTTATTGCGAATGGAATTCCTTCGCGTTTTTGGGATTCTGAGGTACAGATTCTTAGGTGGACATGTACGTCTTCAACCTGTGCAAATTAGTGTAAAATGATTGGCAGAGAGTAATTTGTTGTCTGATTATTGTTATGCTTCGTTGATGAATGTCAGTATGAATTCTTATGCATTTGCTTGAATTGATACCTCCGTTTGAATCATTGGAATTCTGGAAAGGTAACTAGTACTTCTGTCTCTTTCTGAATTCGACTTTGGACACTGTTTTTGTCACTGTTGAGATCCTTAAGTATGGATGACTATTTCGTGTTCTGACCCTGTTTGGGTAAGTCGCGAATGTCACACCAAGACTTGCATGCGGCAAGGTAAGGATCGTTTGGATGAATTCCTTTCTTTTACTTCAGTCCGATTTTGACTGAGCAAGAATATGTATGCTATGTTCTCTTCCTATTAATCTGTCCGATTGACTGTGCATGATTTGGAAATACTGTGTGGGCAACATAGCATAGTCCTTTGGGAAACCTTAGATTGTTGATGCAATAAGATTGTGGTTTTCAGCGATGCGCTTGTAGTTCTTGTTTTCAACTTATGTCAAGCCTCACTGTGTAAAAGGAACTAGCATTGGGCTTAAGGTTGTTATATGAATTGTTGATGTGTTAGTTGCTGTACATGAGTTTTGCTGTGTTTCTATTTTCGCGATTTAGAACAGTGATCTTGCTTGCGGCTTGTCTAAATTGTTCATTTATATACTGGTTGAATGTTTTCATATGTGAAGGCAGTGCAGTGATGAACTTATGTGGAAGGAAGTATGAATGGTTTGGTTCTTTCTCTTCCTTTATTTAATATTATTGATAATTGACTAGCAGTGGGAAATTGTTTGTAACATATTGGTGGAATTCCGAATTGTTATGATATTTCCTTTTAGGAGAATGAAACAATCTGACCAATGTTGTGATTTTGGATTTAATGATTGTTGTGTACATTCGTTCCTTGTTTCTTAATATTTGATGAAATATTAGAAAGTGATTAAGACTATTTGTAACAATGGTAGAGTTACATATTTGTAATCATTTTGTGTTACAAGGGCATAGTCTGATTATGTTTACTTATGTGAATATCAGATCTCATTTAAACAGGGTGTTTAATGAAAACAATTGATGGATTGCAATTGTTTTAAAAGTTAGTGCTTATCATGCTCAGTTCATTGAACTGACTCATGTTGACTATTTTTGCAGATGCTTGCCGTAAGAGGTAAAAACAATGCAGATCTGGCAGGCTGATCAGATAGTTTATTTGATTTATAAAGAATTACAGCTTGATTTTAGAGATGTACTATATGTGAAGAGATGTTTCTTTTCCGTTAGTATTATATCAAGCGTGCTGTTGCATAAAATGTAATTGTATGAGTTTTGAAAGGAATGAAAATAAGTGTTTGATACTTATGTGTTGTATTCTATTCTGAAAGATGAACTTCTTCGGTTTAATGTAACGAAGGGGCATAGTTATCTTTGTATAATATGGATGCTTTTGTGATTGACAATGCAAGCTTGTAAGTAATTAGACTAAATTCTTATGAGTATTTAGTAGTTCTAATTTGTTCTAGCAAAAGCAATATTGAAATTTAATTATTGTCTCTCTAGAAGATAGGTTAAAATTGAGCCTAAAAGAGAACGCTAAACAAGTTGGATTGAATTACTAATCCCTAGTCCTAAGTATAACAGGACAATAGTAAATTGGATTCTTAATCATTTATATCTCTAAACTAAAAAGTATGATATAAATTCAGTTAAGAGAACTGATAGGCAATCAAAGGAGTTCAGATGGCAATCTCAAGTAAAGGTTATGAGATATTGTCCCATTCTGTTGCTTTAGAATCAGGTGTATTCTAATGACTCCTTGATGAGAGTTTGACCATAATACCTCTACCAGTAATGTGTCTTTTAGAGGAGGGTCGTCTTAAGACAAAGAATCCAGGGATTTGGAAAGGCTAACCTTAGGGAAAAGTCTTTAAAAGTAATTTAAACTCAAGTGCGTAACGCTTGTTATTGGGTAAATCTTCTCGAGGCGGATTTAAAGGTTGACGACATAAAGTCGACTGCAGGGCTGTACCTCCGAGAAGATTAGGATCTTCTCGAAGTTACAACAATGCAGGTGATTTATGGCGACACCCTTTGCATTGATCGCTAAGATTTACACTTGATTTCGCACGAGTTACCCTGGGATCGATTAAGAACGTGGTCATGTTATAAGACTGCCTCGGAGATTTGGGGTATCATGACACACTGGTTAAACTGCAAGGTTGAACCAGTATGTCATCATATCCCTAATCCTCGTGGGTATCCATATAACATTATCACCTTGTTAATCTGCCTCCGAGTGATTCAGTTGTGAAAGGAAGGACTGACAGTAGTCAGTATAAGACATTCTATATAACATATGAATGGGGTGAAGGACGTATTCTAGATTGACGAGTATGCCGTTAAGGAATATGAGACATGAACAGTATGTTTCAAATCTTTGGCCAAAGTATCGCAAGCTGCTGATTGCGTTGTCCTAATTCACCTAGTCTAAGGGATGAGATGCCGATGAATAATGGTAACAGTTATTCAGTTAGATTCCTTGGACAGAGCATTCTGAATCTTAGATTAGGGAAGAGAACCGCCAGAGTGTTGTGTTAAATAAAAACACTAACTCTTTTTACTCATGAATAGATCGGTAGATTACCGAGTCATGGAATGAATAGATCGGAGGTATTCCGAGTCATTACAGCTGCATATGGTTGTCTGTTATATAAATGGTTATTTGGATTGTGAGTTCTAAATTATGTATTTAGAACCAGTATGCAATTATCAAAAAAAAAAAAATTGACTTGTTCTATTGTCTAAAATGAGGATGTTACATTGTGAATCTAAATATATACATACTCAACTATGCTAACATTTTGTACAAGCTACTCTAAAGAAAAACCTGGTATTCTTGTGCGCTTCGAGTGAGCACTCATTTCAGGTTAATTGATGTGCCAACATGTATTGGGATATATGTAGTGAACTCTAGGCTACATCATTGGTTCCATTGCCAGGACCACTTTCTCAACTATTTTTCATGATGTTGCGTGATTAAGAGATACTGACTGACCTTGGCTAGTATTGAGGATTGGTTAAAAGATATGGAATAATAGTATGCCCATAGACTTAGTATTGGACCTGATTTTAATGAGCACACTTGGGTTGAGAAGAACATGTATCATGAGTTGTATGAGATATTATTTTCTTGTTTCTCTATAGAGATGTAGGAGTGGATGGGTGCGTACACGTCTAAGAGGAATTGGAGGTTCCACACACTTGTTTTTATGCAAGAATAATTCCATGCCTTGCATGATGTAGGTTTGATTTGGATGCGCTCTGTGGATGTTTGGTTTCATGGTGTTTTGAATAGCTACACACTGGAATATGTAGTTTTGAATTAATCTTGCCCATAGGTTGTTGAGTTTTAGTTTTTGTGTGAACCCAAAGGATTGTATTTTCCTAGTATTATAATGGAAATCAAAACCCTAATTGTAACCCTAGTATTGGAAGAGAATTCGATGGCTAACTAAACCCCACCACGCATAAGGACAGGAGCATGATTGACAAGGATAGCAGAAATAGAGAAAGAAAGAAAAAGAGTAGAAAGGCAGATTACGTTTAATGAAGCATGTGAGAGGGATCTATTGAAGAAGTGAGAGATCAGGGAAAGAATGGTGTTTCAGAGGGAGATTTCTTGTGAAGGATTTAGAGCTTATGTAAAGGACATGGAGCCAAAGCATCTAGAACTCCACAATTTCTGAAAGCATAGCAAAGAACCCTTTTCATTTTTGAATGAGGGTGTGTCAGATGAAATATTGGGGAGTGCAGGCATGCATCTAATCCTACCTAGCAACCTAGCCTTTGTGTTTGGTTTTAAAAATTATACGGTAGTTAATAGTAAGCAGGGTGGTGTGAGCAGTAGAGTTGTGGTAGATAGAGTTAATTTATATTCAAGTTTAGGATTTAATTAGGGGGAATATACATATTTTGTGGTGCAATCATTGTCTATATTATTTTGAGGACTAGTTGGAGGTATATTTTATGGTGCATCATTGACATAGAATGGGGGCACGTAAAACATTGGCATAACGTCTAGAAGTATTGCGACTTCGCAGACTATGGGATTCCAGTATAACAGAACTATTGGAACATAAGGCAATGCATCCTTCGATCTATTTTCTACCTTAGGAGGATTATGAGGGTCAGTTAGCTCAAGAACTAGCAGATCCGGTGGATTTAGAGGTGGTAGAAATACAAGAGGAAATGCAGGCTCTAGATCGGGTGGGCAAGGTCCACACCAACCTCAACAAATTTACATGGAGATGTCTCTCCATTTTCTAGAGTATAGAGGCATTGCAGATGTAGCAGAACACGTAATTATGTGTGTAATATTGTGGCATGCAAAGGGGATTATAACTCTAGAGTGTATAGCAAGTCATTTTGCAATGATGTTGTGGGGACACGCGCATAATTGGTACATAAATTTTGATCCTAATCAGACTTGTGTGAACTATACAACACTACGAGATGATTTCTTAAAAGAGTTTTATATCCCGGATTTCAAGTAGAAAAGAATAAGTGTACTCAAGGATATTCTTTTCAAAACCATTTTGTCTAAGTTATCTTATGACATCCATGCGAGCTAACAAGCACAGTGGTTCATTGGAGGACTGATCATGCCTTTTAGGAGGGTGCTTTTACATAAAATTCATACAGATCCATGCAAGGCACTTGAAGCAGCTCTACAGATTGAGGAAGTGGGAAGTATGGATACAAGAATGAGCTCATTCTTAGAAGCTCATATTACAACAATGGATAAATAATTGGAGATATTATCTACTAATTTGGCACATGAGATACATATTTGCATTTACTGTATAGATTGTGAAGTAGAGGGGAATAATAAGGATATTTTCCCCCATAAATCGATACACTCCTTTTTGTTGGATTGTGAGATACATCATTTGGACCATAGTTCAAGTTGGTGCCCATTGTTGCAGCAATAAGAAAAAATGTGTCCAGTTACTGTAGTATTTGTAGGTCTTCCACTCATGATACTGAATATTATAGGTTGACTGATCATATCCATGATGTCATTAATATTGGCATATGCCATATTGATGTTGCAAATAATTCTAAAGAGAAAGGTGAGCATCATGACTCTGATCACAGTGAAGGGCACTCTAATGGAGGTTGTGGTAGAGGTCGAGGATACTGTGGTACATTAAGAGGTCGAGGTCGCGGGGGAGGAAGAAGTGATTTCCCTCACCGAACTTGTTATACATGTGGATCTCCTTATCACTATAGGCATGAATTTCCACAAAATATTTTGTGTTATTTATGCAGAATGAGTCATAGTTATGAAGATTTCCCTGACTTGTATGAACACTTGAGAAAGAAACATAAATAGGAAAACAAGGGTATGGGAATGGTTAGAGTATAACATACCATATAATACCAATGGATGTCAAAGTTATGACCAGATCCTAAGTTGGTACCTATAAATATTACTACATGTGTTGAGGTTAAGCTTGCCATAGAAATGTTGCAACAAAAGCCCACCATTACAAAGGAGGAAGTCCTACATGCCAAGTATCCAAATCCTATGCATTTTATCAAGAAACAATGGAGGTAATTTAGAATTTACAAGGTGAGATACAATGTTTGAAGGAACAATCATGGAAGTTAGAATAAAAGAAAGCAACTGAGCTTTATCAGATAAATGTCAATGATTTTAAGGAGTTTTTCACAATGATGCACTAAGAGAACATTATCCCACTATTAGGGAATTGGTTGAAGGGAAGCACTCCCTGTACTGGGGCTAAACAAGAGAGGAATATTTTGCATGTTAATCTTCCTCCAGAAAATTTGATTATGACAAGGAGATTTCTCTAAATGCCATTGTTGATGGTTGGATTTTGAGTAAAATTTTGTTGACATAGATGCAGAAGTGAATATACTCACTTTGGATGTGTGGGTTCAAATGGGTAGACCTCCACTATAGCCAAACTCTAATGTGTTGTTCATGCCAAAGTGGAAGAAGGATACGCCTATTATATTATTAAAATATGCATCTATTACTATTCAGAGGGCCAAGTTTATTGGAGATTTTGAGGTCTTAGCACTTGCAGAGGTAGATAATTTTCCAACATTACTTAGGCACCCTTGGTGTTATGTAAAACATGCATAATTATTCTTCAACAAGGGGTATATTAGCTTTGAGAAAAAGGAAGAGTGTGTCCTCATACCTCTAATAGATGGGAAATATACGCCTTATGTGGATCCCTTAAGTGAAGAAGATTTGAACAAAATTTATGTGTGCACCATTAGAGATCTAAAAGTTACTAAGCCATCAAAGGAAGGGGTTCTCTAGTGGGATGATGCATAGTCCATGAGTGATACTATGAGTGTCACATGTGAAAACTAGGTGAATGACACTTATGAAATTATTGTGCTCGAGAGAAGTGTAGTTATGCACATTAGTCAGCCAAGCAGTGTCAGGCATTTGGGCAGCAACAAGGTACTAAAGTACACAAGTGAAGATAATCCAGAAGTATTCCTTCTTGCTATAGAAGTTCAGTGGGAATGTTAAGTAGAAAGAAGGAACATGTTATTTTATACTTTGCATGGGACATCAACGCACTGGTGGATTGTTCACAACGATAATATTTTAGAGTGGAGATAAGTAAGGGTTACTTTATCTGCTTGGTTTTTTAGGAGCAACAAACTTACCTAGATCTATGCATTTCATGGTAATGATACTTTTACAAATCACGTTTAATAGTGTGAGAGGATTTGGATAGTGGGGTAGAAAGCTTTACCACCTTTTTTATGGGTACACAATTTTTATTTCACATTACAAGGTTGCGCGCATGCGTGGTATGTCTATGCAAAATTTAATAGAGCAACTGGAAATTGGAAAGAAATTACTGAAGGTATGATCCAGACCTTTGACTAATTTTCTTCTAAACCTCTGGTGAATGAGGCATTGTAGGTTATGAAGTGCTTAACTATGGGAGACATTGTAAGGGCTAAAGAGTTACTTCAGGAGTTATTAGAAGAATTAGACTCGGTGTCACATTTTGAAGAGGAAAAAATAGATACAGCGTAACTTGGGCACACTTTTCTAGAAAGAGAAAAGGGTAAGATGATCTACATGGTTGATAATGAAGAGGTAGAGAACCTGGGAATTGAGCACATAGATGGTACACATGAAATCTTATATGGTGAAGATGAGAAGGAGCGCACCTACCATAAGCCCATGAAGACCAAGAAAGTGAAAATTGGAATGGATGCTGAACCTAAGGAATCCATTAGTGTGGATTATTGGTCTGAATTTGAAGTTTCTGAGATCATTGAGTTATTGTGTGACTTTCAAGACCTATTCCCTAGAAGCTATGATGAATTGAAAGGAGTACATGAATCTTTGGAAAAAATGAGAATCAAGTTGAAGGAAGGTGCATGCCTAGTTCAGAAGAGGCCTTACAAGATGAATCTAAACTTGTACATAAAAGTGAAAGAGGAGATTGAAAAAATGTTAATCTCTAAGATCATTATTTAAGTTTATGCGTAAAAGTGAAAGAGGATATTGAAAAAATGTTACTATCTGAGATCATTGTGCCCATCAAGGATTCATAATGGGTGATCCCTATGGTGATCAGCATCAAGAAAGATGGTAGAAAAATAATTTTTGTGGATTATAGGGAGTTGAATGTTGTGTGTGTCATATATCCCTTTCCCAAACCATTTACTAAAGAAATCTTGGAGCGCGTTATAGGGAGCGAGATTTAGTCCTTTACTGATGGATTTTCTGGATATCATTAGGTAAGGATAGCTAAAGAGGATCAAGAGAAGACAACTTTCACCACTGAATGGGGAAGTTTTGAATACACGGTTATTCCTTTTGGATTAAATAATGTTCCCACAATATTTTTATGCATAGTAGTACAAAAATTATAGGATTTCATTCAAATGTTCTTGTAGGTGTATCTAGATGATTTGACATTCTATGGGTGTGTGAGAGATCACTGTGATAATATGAGGCTGATATTTGAAATATGTAAGTAGTTGAGCATATCTTTGAACATTAAGAAGTGTATATTTTCCACCCCATTTTGAATTTTGTTGGGGCACATCATTTGTAAAGAAGACTTACTATTGGATCATGTTAAGGTAGCTGTGATTTTGGGATTAGAAGAACCTACTAGCCAAAGTGAGGTGCACAGATTATTTAGGCACATGAGTTATTATAGGAATTTTATTAGTGGATATGCTGAGGACTCCCCACCCTTAGAAGAATTACTAAATGGAAAAGGAAAGTTCTATTGGGGTGAGGCACAACAACATGTGTTTGAGACAATGAAAGAGAGGCTTAATAAAGTTCCTATTTTACACGTTATTTCATGGTAAAAACCCTTTCATGCTCAAATAGATGCCTCCGGCATGGCCATTGGTGTGGTACTAGCTCAACCTATTAAAGGGATTATTGATCATCCTATTTACTTTGTTAGCAGGAAGTTGTCCCCCGTAGAATAAAATTATACAATGACAGAGTGCAAGGCCTTATCTATGATATACACACTTCATAAGTTTTGACATTACCTGTTGGTTACATCTTTCATCTTTTATATAGACAATATGGCATTAAAGTACTTAGTGAACAATCCCATTTTACAGGGGCACATTTTCCATTGGGTTATATTATTTTAAGAGTTACATTTTAAGGTGGTGGAAGCCATGTAAGAACAATTCTGGTCCAGACCATTTATCAAGGATTCAATCAAGGGAGGATGCACAGAGAATTAAGGACACAATGCCAAATGCCAAGCTATTTTAGTTGAGTCGCATGTCCTTGGACTTGGAAAATATTACTGTATTTTTACGCATAGGTGTGGCACCCGAAGGAATATAGCCCTTAGAAAAGAAACAACTTACTATTCACGCCACGCCTTACATGTTGATCAGTGGAGACATATACAAGTTAGGTCATGATGAATTTTTGGGCCAGTGTGTACTTGAGCATGAGCGTGAAGCAATTATGATAGAGGCTCATGGTGGTATTATAGGTGGACACTATGCAGGAGATGCCACTGCGCGTAATATTCTACTAGCTAGTATATGGTGGGAAATGTTATACAAGGATTGCAAAGCATATTGTAAGGAATGTGACCATTGTTAATGCCTTAGAAAACCTAGACATAGAGATGAAATTCCTTTGAGGCCTATTGTTAGTGAAAAGCCTTTTGCGAAGTGGGAAATTGACTTTATGGACCCCATCTCCCCAGCCTTGCACAAGACAAGATCACGCTATATTATAAATTGTAAATATTATATTACATGGTGGGCAGAAGCAGAACCTACAAAGGATTACACAACAACTATGACAACAAGGTTTTTATGGGAAAATTTTATAAGCAAGTATGGATGCCTTTTAAGCTTAACAAGTGATAGGGGTACTCATTTCCTTAATGAGATAATCAAGATATTATTGGATGAATTTATAGTTGCACATCATCAGAAAACTCCTTATCACCCTCAAGAAAATGGAACTATTGAGGCATTCAACAAAATACTGAGCCATTATTTGAAAAAAAAATTGTGATGTTAGAAGGAGAGATTGGGATGATAAAGTATCTAATATAATTTGGGCGTAATGGAAAACCTATAAAACGTTGAATAAAGAAACACCCTTTCAGTTGGTGTTTGGTACAGAGACAGTTCTTCCCATGGAATTCATGTTACCTTCTTTGTGAATTACATGTGTAAGAGGTCTAGATGATGAGAAAGTGTTGGAAGAACGTATTGAAAAAATGTTACAGCTAGATGAAAGGTGTGCCATAACATGATGGAGTCAAAAGAAAGAAAAATTTAGGTAGAAGGCATGGCATGAGAGACGCATCAAGGATAAGAAGCTTGAGGTTGGGAAAATGGTACTTCTGTATGATTTAATGTTTCTACACCACCCTAGAAAGCTTAAGGTGCATTGGTTGGGACCATATGTTATCACTTATAAGGAGATGGACACTTAGCATAAGGAAAAAGAGGCTGAAACATTGGAGACTACATAGGAAGAGTCACATTGGATAGGTACTTTGGCACATGAAAGTATAGGGAGAGGAGATCTGTGACAAAGAAGTAGGCATACCAGATGGTTATGAATGAGGTGCAAAAATATTAGGTGTGAAAGAAAGAGCGCAACATACAGAAGAGAGTGGATGTGAAATTAATGCCGCATATGGTGGTAGATGGGAGAAATTAATATGAAGGATTTTCAAAATTTTCTATAAAGTTGACATTTTGTAACTTTCATGTTTGACCAAATAAAGTACAAAGTGCAAAGGAGAGCTGAAGATGAAGAGAAATCTATAGATTGATGAACTAGTGGGATCAAAGCATGGTGTTGAGAAGCATTCAGGCATAGAATTGATATTTTGGCAGCAGTTTGTGTGGTTTTGAGAAGGTCTTGTATGACTAGGGTTTGAAGGAGATAGAGTGTAGCTAGGGTTTGGCAGATGGTTCACACCCGTGGAAGGTAGGATTTCAAGGTAATAATTTGTAAGTTGTAAAACATTCTAGATAGGTGAGGAAAAGAGGATGGCACCACAACGAGCTCCAGTTGTTGAGGTAGAGGCTGATGAAGCAGTGAAATAGTGATTGGTGGAAATGTTTTACCTAGAGGAATTGATTGAGGGGGAACCATGAAAAATAAAATAACACAGTTTAAGATCTCTGATATAACCCACAGAATAAACAAGTGCATTAAGGATATCACCACTGAAGTCATCAGAAAGAAAAATTGAAGGTCAAAAAATGACAAGAGGTTTTTGGACCACTGTGTGAGGATATTACTTGAGAATGTAGGGGCCATGTAAATCCTTGAGTTACCTTACTTTGGGAAGCCCAGGAAACTATATCAGTGGTTTATATAACGTTTACATGAAGATTTATTTTACTTCGTGGGAAGAAGAATGCAGATCACCGCTAAGATTATTTGGAAAGTAACATGGTTATGTGACTCAGGATAGGAAATTGTAGGTGCCTTATTTGATAATGAGGGGATTGATGCAAAACCTTCTATGCTCAACTATAAGAAGAGGTATGCGTGTTTAAGGTGATCAATATTGAGGATATTCCTATAATGGTCGCAACATGGTTGGAAGGTTGTAAACTGGGTGCCTTCGAGTGATGGAATGAGGTAAATTAGTGTTGGTTGCACATAGCACACAAAATAGCTAGAAAAAATCACTAAAACATCACTAGATACGTTATGGAGAGCTTGGTGAATGAGGCGTGTGTCAAGGTGGAAAAATGTGAGAAGATAACTTGGGGTGCAATTCTTCTATTGATTATTTTTTAGTGAGATTGGTGTTCCTGACAGACAAAAGGTGAAGGTCTGGGAATTTCCATTGGACAATAAGTCCCTAACAAAGAAGTTCTCAAAGTATATATAAAGGAGTTAAATTTTCAACAACTGCAAGGAGTGCCAATAGAAATGGTTTAGGTAGTTGCACTAAGCATTTGAAGGGGAGTGGCATATCCCATGTGAGATTCCTAATTATTAAATGGTGAAGTAGAATTCATTGTCTATCAACATTTTTGCTCGGGAAAATTTCATATGCAGATGGGTGAGAAGAACCCCTGATGCAAGCTACCATTTACCTTTACTACAAGGTATTTTCATAATTTTGTTAACATGTTACATAATGTGTGCAAAATTTATTTTGACATAGATATTCATATCCTATGAAAAACATATGTATGGCCAAACTGAGAGGCATATCTTGAAACACTTGAAATAGATAACGTTGACATCACCCTAGAGACTATGGCCATATGAAATATTAAGCCAACGCACGTCTATGTATAATTAAGGCCATGCTTTAAAGATGGAAAAGTAATAAAGGGTGAGGACATAGCTCTCTTAGGTCCTCTAAAGCTGAAGCAGGTAGTAGGCACTTCAAGACTGGTTTCACCCATGCCACCCACTCAGGAAGAACTAGTTCCTATGGGATTGTAGAATGTTTTAGAGGAGGAGGATCCAGATGACAGTATTGGAGTAGACCATACCTGAAGGGTTTCACGTAAGAGGCGTATGACTAGAGATGTCGGCATTGAGAGTCCAAAACTAGTAATAAGGTCACCTCGGGTCACTCCGGTGAAAAATGTTGAAGAGAAAAATAAGAATTGCTAGAATTATGTGCTAGTAAGAGATAACAAGGAAGATAAGTCCTCTTGACATAGTGCATGGTAAAAAGTGGCCTCTCAAGATCTGGAGATACATGAAGATGAATATTAAGGTGACAGAGTGATTTATGAGGATGTTAGTCCTAGCATAAGTGCCCAGGAACATGACAAGGATCAAAGCAGGGTTGGTGGAGATACAAATATCCTCATACATATAACATGTGAAGAAGAGGGGAATGAGGAATGAGAAATGTAGAAAAGTCTCAATGTTGGCACACACCAGGATGCAGACACTCCTACACAAGAAGACATCAGAGAAAGCACAAGTGGCAACAAGGAGGATGATATTGTAAGGAATCAAAACATGGGTTACGTTGATGATGTGACTAAAATTATTCATGCCCGTTTTTAGAGTACCTTGTCTAAGGAAAAATTATACAGCTGAGATTTGATGGACCCAAAAGTGGTGATAACATGCACTCACAAATAATTGTCTTGGAGCTTGCAGAATCACATGGATGAGCCTGAATTCGATGTTTGTGAGGAGTTGTGTTTATCACATAATATGAGAAGAGTGCCACATACCTTCCATGTCACCATTAAGCCTACATAGTTGTCTGATGAATAGGTAAGAAATACACTAGTCAAAGTGTCTACAGAATTTGTGCATCGTAACATTGATAAAGTGAAACCTATAAGGGCGCTTATGGAAGATAAGAAGGAAAAATACTTTGAGATTAAGTATCTTACTAAGGAAAGGGATAAGGCTGTGGCAGAGACACAAAATGTTAGAAAGATGGTTGAGTAGATAGTTGATGACATTATGGAGAAAAGGCCATAATTTCAAGGGACGGTGCCGTAGAATTTCCTATCTACCCTTCATTATTTGGGCACAATAGTATGTTTTCTTATAGAAGGACCAACACACCTCTCGAGAATGAAGGATTCTATAGAAGAGGTAGCTAGGGTAAAGTCCGCAGTTGTAAGGAAGATTTCCAGTTACAAGTATATAATGCAAGCTTTAAAGGATGAATTAAAGAAAGTAAATATGGTCTTAACTATGTGTGGTGCCATATGTAATCATTAAGACAAGGACTTTGGTAGAAGAAGATGAGGTCCTTTAGGTAGCCAAGAATGAAACACTTAGGCGGGTAGAAAGAATAACGTTGGTGGAAACTAAGCACGATGCACTTGAGGCTTCTAGGATCCCACATAAGTAAAGAATAAAGGAAATTGGAAAGATCATCATGAAGAAAATGGATGTGATGGAAGGGATGGTCTCAAGTATGTCCAATATACTAATAATTTTGTAGAGGAATGTGCTAAGATGACTCTGGATGAGTTGGAGGGCATAGTTGAAGACATCCTGAACAAGAAAAATATGAAACTAAATTCTTGGTATGCATTTGAAGCAAAAGTTCAGAGTGAATATCTAGAGTTAATTTTACCATAAGAAGAAAAATGCACCAAGTATTTTGACTTACTTTTTAGCTCTGGTTAGACCATTCTTTTTAGCAAAGTATTTATTCATTCTTTCATTCATTATTTTATATTATTTTGGAGAGATAATTTGGCTACCCATTTCCAAGGGCAGTAATATAGTTTAGTGTGGGGTAATGTTGGGATGAAAAACATGGTGTAAGTCTTAAAAGTGCATATGGTTTAGGGGCACAAAAATAGGTCGTGTGATGGCGCGCAGATGTATAGTAAGGCATGACACACTCAAGATCAGGACTTAGCCATTTTGGCATGAGGATATTTTTGGACATAGAGTGCAGAGCACACAATAATGTGGAGTCTTGTAGTTCACGCAAGGCTATTTTGGGGTTAGTAGCAGTTTGAGCGCCATGCATGATGTTGTTCTAATAAAAGGATCTATACTTAGAGTTAACTTTAGAAGATATATTATTATCACTCACATGCTTTTGTAATATTTTGTAAAGGTGCATGACTATTATTAGTATGTATCCTATATTTGGAAGGTATATGGGTGGTGAAGAGAAACTCCCTACCCCTATATATATATGTATTTATTTACACGGTTTAGAGAGCCCATTGATACCAATTATTGTAGAGTTATGCTGTGGATTTTTTAGCACGCATGACTTTGGAAAATGGATATTTATGTATGAAGCTTCTATGTTTTATGGTATTTAATATAATGGATCATATTAGATAGATATTGGTGTTAGATGTTACTGAATCTTTCATGGTAAATCTCATTATAGTCATTGGTTAGTCTATCTTTCCTATGGTTTAGATATAGATATGGTTTATGCACTGTGGACTATTTACTATCTGTTATGAATCTAAATATATACATACTCAACCATGCTAACATTCTGGAAAATATACTCTAGAGAAGAACATGGCACCCTTTCCCACTTTGGGTGAGCGCTCAGTTTAGTCTGGGTGATGTTCCAATGTGCATTGGGCTATTTGTAGTGAATTCTAGGCTACATCAGAAAACCTTACATATTACTATAGGTAAAAAATTGAATTTTAGTATTTCTTATAGCCCGGAGAGAGATGGTAAAACAAAGAGGGTGAACCAAGTCCTTGAATACGTGCTTAGGATGTACTGTATTGACCAACAATATACACGGGATGAATAGTTTCCTTTAGTAGAGTTTTCTTACGATAAATCTCTTCATTCGACATTAGTTATGGATCCCTTTGAGCCTTAATAAGGAAGGACATACCACACACCTATCCATTTGTATTAGATAGAGGATAGGTTAACTATTGGTCTTGACATGCTTAGGGACATGAAAGATAAATTAAGGTACTAATAGTTTGAGGCTATAGATAGAAAAAATATCTTGTAGATAAAAAAGTGTTCTTAAAGAGTTTGTAGTGTGTGAAATTTGTTTTCTTAGGGTAAAAAAAAAGAAGAGATCCATCAAGTTTGGAAGGTATTCTAAACTAGTACCTCGATAGTAGGACCTTTTGATGTTCTCAAAGTGGTCAACCTAGTAACATACTATAGAAAATAAAATTTGGTAATTACAATCTTTGACACTATTGTTCTTGACATTTATCTCTTTCTCAAATAACTGCACTCTACCCATTCTCATCTAGTACATCCCTAGGTCTCTTGTCTATCTTGCTTGATCTTACACACTCACCTATTGATAGTTTATAATAAGTGAATGCATAAAACATAGTAAGAAACTCCACTTATTAGCTTCTAAACTTCACATTGCAAATTTCCAATATTAGGTGAAAAACATACAATAGGGGTAGGAACATCTGTATGGTCTTGACCCTAGTGTATGATATTGACTTAGTTCACTTTGGTCACAAACTTCTCATTGTACATTATTATTTAGGTCACTTAATTTCTCTCAGTTGGATTTTATAACTTAAATAATATTAAGAATAATATATAAGAAAGTGAAACTCACCTCATTTAAACTAGGAATCACTCTTATGGACTCCTATTGCAAAAACTAGCAAAAAAGGCACCCAAATCTCCCTACACTCCAAAAAAACCTTTGTAAAATTATTGGGGAAATACTATCTAAAGGTCTGAATATTCCAATTAGGTATAGAGAACTAATATCCACATTTTCAAGTATTGAAAGCCACCAAATCAATTATATTTCACAAGAGACAAACTCAAGTCAAGCATTTTCAAATACATGATGCCAAATATGATTCCACTACAACTAGATATCACATGCTAGGTGGAGAACAATGTATAGTTTAAGACCTCCTTGGATTAGTTCCAACATCAATGGTGTATGGGGGTTTCCTCAACCCTATTAATAATTTTGTTTAGGAATTAATCCATGGTTAGGATTTGAAGGATTGAGCAGAGTATTTAGAGAACTTTGTAGTGTGATTGAGAGTGACCTACATATAGTGACAAAGTGAATTAGAAAAGTGACAAACCCAAAAATTCATAGAACATAGTTTTGAGTAGATGTAAAACCATATAAATAAGTAAAGACCATACATATGTTCCTACCCCTATTGTATCGTCTTGTCCCAAGATATCTTTAGCTCACATTTTTCATTTGTGATGCACTGTCAATTCCAAAAAACCTTGTTTTAACATCCAAATCACCTAGGTCCCATATCAACCCAAAATCACCCATAATCAACTAAGTGCATTAAATCCAATATATCTATGAGTTTATATTTTAACATGTACTTTTTTGCAAGTATTAATACATTATTCTAATATTGAATGGTTAATCTTGGAATTTAATTACCTTGAACAACCCCAAGTAACATTTTTTTTATTCATTGTTTGATTATAGTTGTAAAAATCTCATCAAACTCAAAATGAGTGAAAACATTTGGTGAACCTAACATATGAGAATTGAACATTGTACCTTTTTTCCCTATGGTTTATATTTTTTATGTTATTATCAATTTTTATACTCACATTTTATTTAAATTTGTATATAACTTCCTCTCATGCCCTTATGGCATAATGCTCAGTTCACAAATCAGCCTCTTAAGAATATTGAACTGTCCCCTACTACTCATAAACATCATACCATAATGGCATCATCTTTTATTCCTATTAATGTCAATCCATCTTTCCTTGACACTTATCATGAGATCCCACTACATAATATTGAAACCTAAATTGAAAAATATTATGATGATAATGAAAAATACATGGACCAAAACCAAGTTACACTTCTATCTATTTTTTGTGCTCAACTTCATGAGAATTCTCATCACATTAAGCCTATTAAAAAATATTATTTCTTCTAAGATTTATTGTGACCATCCATCTAATTAATATTCTCTTTTAGGCATGTCTTAACTGTCTCTTTCTAAACCAACATATAAAATTCCAACATCTATGCTATCCACATCCTCAAGGGAACCTAACATGTGAATACATAATGTTTCTATGCCTCTTCTTATAGCCAATATTTCTACTACACCTCCCATATCTAAGGGTTCACACACCTCTTCATCAAGCACACAAGCCTTTAAAACCATTGTTCACTCATTACAAGATCAAATCTTACCATTACAACAAGATTTGTCCACTTATCTTCATGCTAAGGACTCAACCCAATTCTTACACAATCCACTAGCTCATAAGGTGGTAAATTAATATTTACCTCTTGGTTTTTTCATACTTAAGCTTCCTATATATGATGGAAAAAGTGATCCCGTAGAACATCAAAAATCATTTCACATGGTTTGCATCGATTATGCCTCTTATGACATCTTGCCTACCAAGTTATTCCCTAAGATTCTTAAGGGATTTACATTACAATGTTTCTATTATCTCCCTCACATTCTGTGTATTCTCTTACTACATTAGAAATCCAAATTTAACCCAATTTTTTATCAACATTGGAGATAAGGTTTCTTCTACAAACGTTTTAGCCCAATTTTCTATTAATGATTTTATATTATGTCATCAAATCATGATTACCAAAATGAATAAACTCCTAGCTGATTGTGACTTGTAATATCATTTAACACAAATCCTACTTCCTCCTTTACAAGAATAGGTCATGCTTTAAAATTTTATATAATTTGGCCATCTATGTCATACACTTAAGGAGCATAAAGCTAAGTTATTAAATATGAATAAGATTAAGTATGTTCTTAGCACTCATAATACATATCATGCTAAATCTCAAAGAAAATTTACATTTAAGGGAAAGAAAAATGATGCTAAGGCTCCTCCAAAAGATACCGTCAATGTTTTTACCCAACTTACTAAGCTATAATTATTGTACCCATTTGATGACAATTTACACATTTACCATGTCATATTAATGTCTTTCTAAAATAGTTACTTGAGAGAAATCTTATGCCTCTCCCTCCACCATTTTATGTTAACATGATCAAGCCTCAAAGTAAGATTTTTGATGATAAATCCTATTGTGATTATCACCAATATGTTGTTCATTTCATGTATAGTTGCATCAAGATTTTTCATGTTATCCAAGATCTTTTTGAATCCAATTCCATTAAATGGGATGAACCCAATAAATATTCCAAGCCAACCAACAACAATTCTAAATTGAAAATAATCAATGATCCACTCCCTAACCATACAAATGATACATCTACTTGTGAAGTGCATAATTATCATCATGTGGTACCACCACCTCTTTATTATGATATCCCCTTAGATGCTCTAATTGATACTATCACTTGTATACCTCTTTCTAAACCACGCATTGTTTTCAATGATACTGATATAGATGAAAAAAAATTCTAATGCATTTTCTATTCATGTATCTATTCATAAATTACCTATACATGGTGTGTTTGTTGATCCACAAAATAAATAATGTCCATTATTTTTCATTTCTTAAAACTCTTGACATTTCTACTTGGAATCTTGCAGTCAAATATAATCCTCACTACTGTCATCTCACACTACATATCATTGTTGGACCTCCTACCACACCTATTTCACTCTTGGTTGCTAATTCTCTTAGATATGGTACGTTAAATCTCAGGCTTCCTTGGTTGCATGCTATTAAGAATATCCCATTAATCATTCACCAATGTATCGAGTTTATTCACAATCAACAAGTTGTTACTATTTGTGGTATCCCTTTTGAGGATCCTTCCCTTAGCATACCTATTCATTCTCTCCTAACCTCTAGCCCTACTCCTAGGTATTTTAATAGGTCCTTAGATGCTCACACTCAATCACATAGCTCTAATCCTCATAGGTCTTATGATAGGTACTTAGATACAAACATTGATTTACATAGATCTAATCCTCTTATTGGGCCTTTAGTTACACATGTTGATTCACATAGCTATAGTATTTCTAGACCGCATGTTATCCATTTATCCATACATATTACCTCTAGTGGTTTACCTTCTCATCATATTCCCCTCCGATCCTATAATCCACCACGTCACTCTAAATATCCTCATCAGTATTCAAGGTATGCTTATTCTTCTATTCCAACATATAAATCTCACACACCACATACTACCCATGACATTGCTATACATTACTCTTCTTGTAGGCCCTCTTTGGCACATATTACTACCATTGTTCCATTGTCACTTGAGTCCCATTATTTGATACATATGAGGCATGTGCATCCATCATCTATATCGATTGATTCACCTCCTCTAGAGTTTATATTTGGGTATATTTCATGATATTCCTTTCTTCTGTTCATAACCATGACTAGAAAATTCTAAAAACATTAATATAATCACAAAATGGAAAAAAAAATCACATAAAATGAAAAACTCATGTTCTATTTCTTTAGCATATATTGTTAGAACTTGGCATTATACATGTAGTCTATTTTTCTTACTAAACCCTAGACATGTTGTCCCATCACTTAGAGAGATTTGAGTGCTCACCCAAAGCATGCAAAGGTACTAGGTTCCTCATTTATACCAGCTTCATCAAGATTTTATCATGTTCATACAAGTATTCTATATCCATAACAAGTAATTAAAGGTAAAGCATAACATGAACTAGATCACAACCATAGTGCATAATGAATCAAACAAGAATCAAGATCAAATTTACCATGCAATAACCAGTAACAGAGACATCAACATCAAATATACATCCACAAAGATCCATTATATTAATACATCAAAGCGCAATTGCTAAACAAACTACAATTACCATCACAAAGTCAGGCAATAAAAATCATACTAATAACATAAATCTATAACAATCTAGTGTATAATCACCCTCTAAACATATATATAGGTAGTGGGATATTTCCCTTCACTACTCATGCACTCTCAAAATAGGTTGCATGCTATGAATAACCATGCACTGCTACGAAATTAACTAGGAAGCATGCAAGATTTTCCTAATAATAGATTATCTATAATTAAATTTGGACCTAATCCTATTATTAGCTCAAACTTTACATGACTCTTCATCTTCCTCTACTTTTTACCAAAATAACCATTGCTTCATCCACAAGTATTCTATCTTCATCCAATGCATGTTCATCACTCCACGTTTAACTGCAAATTGATCCATGTAAAAATAGGTTAAGTACCAAACTCTGTCTTTCTAGGCATGAATATTTAGGGTGCAACTCTATCAAACTTCAACACCTATCCACATGCCCTCTTATACTTAGTCAATTTTTATCTAGTCAACATTACCCCACACTAGTTTCATTGCTGCCCCCAGAAATGGTAAACCAACATCCATTTTCAAAGAACAAAGAATGAAGTATAATAACAAATGTACAAAAAGAATCAAAGAATAATCAACCAACTCATCAACAGTCATGCTAATCTGCTGTAGGTATCAACAACTCAGGGTACTCATTCTTAATGTTCACCTCTAACTCTTTCCAATCATTGAGTCCTTTCTTTGATCGAGTGGGAATGTCACAAATCACAACATCCATCTCATCCTTTATCATATCCTTACTGTTGTGCTTCAGTAATTGGAGAAAATTTTCCAAACCTGAAACCATACCATCTATTACATCCATTCTTCGTGCGATTGATTTCCTAAGTCCCATTAAATTTTCTTTGTGAGTATCTTAGACTGCAGTAAGCACATCACACTTAGTTACTAATAAGGTCAGCCTCTCCTCACGTACCAAAGTCTCATTTTCCTTGGTGACCATGACCTCATTTTCCTCAGCTAAATTCCTTATTCTAATGTTTTATTAGGATCTTTGCACATGTTCAGTGCTAAGTTATCCTTCTTAAATTCCTCCTTAATGATTTATAGCAATTCATCATACACAACTATCTTATGCATTGTCTGTGCCTTCATTCCATTTCTTGAAACTGAAATAATTTTCTCTTTCATCACTGTCACCTATTCTATACTCAGGCCACGTGTGCTTGTTTATTCATTTAATAGAAAGTACACAAAAGTATGTAAATAATGTAAGGCAAAAGGATAAGTACCATCTACATGATCTTTATACTATGGCTGTGCCGTTAGAATTTCATATCCCATTTTCTCGGCCATCTCGAGGAAAACCTTCACTTTCTTTTCTTTCCTATCCTTATCCTCCTTCAAGTGCTCAATTTCTTCTTCCTTATCCTTTTTATCCTTTAACAAATTTCTCAAGGTGGCCACCTTCTCAACATTCCTGTGTGTGACCTCTGTAACTATGTTTGTTAAGGCATTGCTTACTTATTCATTAGAGATTACTGTAGGCGTGATGGTCACATGCCTATAATGTAGAGCCTTCTTCATTCTCCTCGAGGCACAAGAATCCTTAGACACATCAAAGTCAGGATCATCTACATGAGTCTGCATATTCCAGGATAATTATTTCCTAGTGCGGGTGGTCATTATCTCTGGGTCCATCAATTCCCATCCATAAAAATTTCCTGAGGT
Source organism: Taxus chinensis (assembly GCA_019776745.2). Classification (NCBI taxonomy): domain Eukaryota; kingdom Viridiplantae; phylum Streptophyta; class Pinopsida; order Cupressales; family Taxaceae; genus Taxus; species Taxus chinensis. The sequence continues at coordinate 114,051,507 of CM034146.1, forward strand.
AAGAGTGCTATAGAACCTTGTGCGTATAATATTTATTGGATCATTAATGTACCCAAGGTTCTATGTAAGCACCATCTCCTCTTCCCTATGCTCATTGACACACTCACCTATATGATCTTGTGTTCCAGTGACCTTGTTCTATTCTACTTAATCTTCACCCTCAGGTCCCCCTGTTAGGCGCACAACATTTTCTTCAATCTCCGTATCCCCACTAGCATAGATTTACTCTTCAAACCCATGCATGCTTACACTGGGGATGCCTACATTAAACATTGGTTGCTTGCCACCTATTTATTCATCTTCTCTCACTTCCAAACTAGGTGTGGCAACATCCTCATCTGTAATTTCATGTGAGGACTTATCCTCATCATTGTCCTTCACGGGTACATACCTACACATTTTCTTTCTTTCATCTTTGGCTTTCTTCACAGGAAAACCACTCGTTACGTGAGGCAATCGTATCAAAGGCTGTGAGGTTCCAATGCCTATATCTATATTCTTCTACCCCCTGTGAAGTATTCTTCTACTATGTTCAAGGGTATTTCTATCTTCTTTCTCTTCCTCCTGCTTAAGGACATTATATAAGCCTTCATGTCCCTACTTCTCCTACATACGAGGTGTGTTTTTAAATGACATATTAATTCCCATAGTTTGTTTACCCTTAGGAGGACCTAGTAGCGAAAATTCCTTGCTTGTAATTACTTTTCCCTCTTTGAATGTTGGCCTTAAATATGCATATACGCATGCGGGATCAATCTTCCCTACAACCATGACCTCTAGAGTGATGTCAATATTGTTAGACTCCATTTTCTCTACATATGCCTCCTTGTTAAGGTAGACATATGTTTTGTGTAGAATGTGGATATGTGCGTCTACCTTATTAGCATTGAATTGTAACTTATACATATTATGTAACCTATTTATTGAATCCTTGAAGTAAGGGGTAGTAAAGGTAAAAGGAAACTTATATGAAGTACTATTTTTTCCAGTATTCATGTGAAAACACCCCAGACATAAGTGATGATCGGCCTCGAACTTTGCTTGCTCCTTCAGTACATTGGGAAATTCTAGTGGGATGCACCATTCTTCTTCAAATGCATCACACAATCTCTTATATCACTTCTCCATGCATTGATTATACATTCATGTTACAGTTCCTTGAAATGTGAAGCTCACAAAATTCCTTGCAGGTGACTTGTTTTCTTTGGGATATATCAACATCTTATCCCTTGGCACATCGAGCACACCAATTTCACTAAACACATTTAACAAAAAAATGACACCCACATTTTTTTTCTCACCTTTTTCTTCTTAGACACATGCCTCCTCCACTATACCCTCTGCAACATAGCTTGTAATGTTATAATATGTTTTGTTTTCCATTTTGTGCACTATGTACAACTAACACTTGTTTACTTCCTTCCACCTCTTTGAGGTTCCTATTTTAAAGCTATGAGTCATGTCACTACGCTTGTAGTCAAATCCTATATTTTATCGACATTGAAAGTGCGGACTCCCTTTTAATACTTAAGTGTGGAAGCCATTTATTCTACTCCATCATCATTTGATAGATCTCCTGTAATCTCTAATCTAGAGTCACGCAACCCCATAACTTTTCCAACTAATTTTATTGTTATTCGCATCCTACTTCCTACAAAATAAAAAACATCTTCATGAACTCATGACATAAGCCATTGGTACAGGCACTCGGGCTTCCCAAGTAATGACAACTAGAATAATTTCCCCCACACTTTCAAGTCATTTGTAAATTGAGTTTTCCATCATTTACTACCCATCTGCGGTTCGCTTATTTGTCCTCAAAACAATATCTTGCTTTATGTCCTTCTAGGTATCATCTGTGCGATGATTAAATTTTCTTATTTTGCATTTTTTAGCTATGATGTCAACAATATCCCTTCAATAACCTCTTATGGGTATTACATTTATGCAAACCACTCGTGTAGTGATTCCTTGGTCTCCTTTTCAACGGTCCAAGCTTTATTTAGTGTTATTGCTCTTCTCAATTAGAAGATGCACTCTAAAAACTACAAAATTTCCACTACCTTTCCTTTACACAATTTGAACTTAACTAGTTCCTTCGATTTCCCATGCCCTAGTGTGGCCTAACCAAAAGTCTGCCTCTGTGAAACCCTAAATGTGTGAACCTTCCTTCCTTAGCCACCTGACAAGATAAAAAACACACATGTACACAAAGCTCTATCAATGTCGTGTCGTGAATTCACCTAGTTCAGTATTTAAAATCTCGCTTGTCGCACTACGCACTTTGTCACACTTCAAAACTCAAGAGAAAAAAGGTTGTAAGGTGATAATAACAACGTAAGTACAAAATATTATAGTTTTTTTTTTTCAAAATTCACCACATTAATTACTCCTTAACCACCATTGTACATGGAATTAATTCCACTCCTTCACTCTTTCGTAGATCACACCTTATTCTTCCACACCTTAGTCATAACCTTCTGGTGTGCCCATTACTTCTTGGCCACAAATTTTCTCACGCGTGCCTCCATGTGCCAAAATACCTATCCAATGTGCCTCATAACAAGTAGTTTCCAATGCTACATCCTACCTCACATTACATTGTGCATCCATCTATATATGTGTGGTATTCAAGATGAGAAAATTTCTTAGAATTATATTTATAACCATATTTACCATGGGCACCTGTAATTTCATAATGCAGACCAATCTGCATCAAGGCACCAATGAATTTTTGATCCAACCCACACTAAAAGTATGTGTGGTCCTATGTGCATGAATTCAATAGATAGTAATTAGCTACTAGTGCATAAACATTCTTATTACAACAAAACACAAAACTAAATTGATAAAGCATGACGATGATGAAAGGAAACACATATAAATAAAATGCATGAAAGGAAAATCCTAAGCTAAATGGCAACATTTCCTTATTAAAAACACCAAGAATACTTATTTACAGCAGGGCTTCAACCTAATCTTGTTGAAATAAATGGGCAACCGCATTCCATCCAGTGCCTGTAACTAGAAAACACCTGAATCAAGTATATATGTCACCACATACAGTCCCAACTAATGCACCTTTATTTTCTCAGGGTGGCACATAAACTTGGAATTATAAAGTAGAACCATCTATCTAGCTTCAAACTATTTATTATTAATGTGTGTATTGTGCCATGCCTTCTACCTGGCCTTTTCTATCTATCTATAATACACACATTAATTTATGTTACCATTCTATAAACTCTTTAAGTTCCTATCCATCATCCAGTCCTCCTGCGCATGTAATACACATAGAGGGTTACATAAATTCCACTGGCAAAACAACCTCTGTGCCAAACACCAATTGGAAGGGTGTGAGTTTGTTTAAAAATCTGTAAGTTGTCCTGTATGTCCAAAGTAAAACACAGACTTTATCATCACAATATTTCCTTCAAAAATCACATATCTTTTATCAATGGATGTCCCAATATATTATTTAAATCCTCAACAGTTCCATTAGCATGTGGGTGATATGGCATTGTCTTGTGATGCACCACCATAAACTTTACCAATAATATTTTGATAGTCTCATCATAAAAGTGTTTGGCGCTATCACTTGTCAAACCAAATGAGCATCCATTGATCTGAAAATGTAAGTTAACAATTCTAACTAAAAACATTCACAAGGAGCTAGGACTAAAAAATCAACTTTGTGGAATTAAATTGACTTATTCTTGCATATCGGTTCACTTTATAAAGTGGGTTATGGATATTCAATCCATTCTTCCAATTACAATGAAAATTCTTAATCAAATATTTTTTTATCTAATCAAAAGCTTCATGAAAATCATAAAAGGACTCCAAAGACAACAAAAATTGATTACGGAGTTCGGTAATTTCTTGTCTCCAGGTTCTTAAAGAACCGTTCCACTAGTTAAAATTTGCAAGTATAATACAATTTAATGGAGCTTAAAACACTTACCTAATAGTACTCCAAACATTCGAAGGAACACCAATATGTCTTAGGGACCATCCTCCACTTTCCTAGCATACAATAATCCTACGATACTTGATCGACCATCCAAACGTGCTTAAGACACCCTATGACACTCCGGTTGAACTCCACGCTTTGTAATTCATTTGTGGGGATCGATGGGCCAATTGGGTAGTTTATAAATAACTCCCAATTTTATTACAATTTTCCTATGAAAATAGGACTTACCTCCCTTACAATTAAATGCCTAAATAAATAGGAATTAAATTAAAAAATAGCCTTTAAATTTTATAAGGCCTTTGCAAATTCTTGGAAGCCTCTATACTCTCCTCCTCGAGCTCATTAAAATCCCCACTTAACTCTAAGAAAATAGCTTAGAGTTTCTATATAGCTTGAATGGTGAGAAATCCTTTATATAGGCCAAAGCGACCCACAAATCTTGTATATAGGTCTTATTTCCCTTATCCTCATAACAAGCGCCTATTCAAGCGGGCTAGTGAGATCACTAAATTTTTAAAGGAAAGTTCGGGGGATAAAATCCCACCTCCAATTTGGATGAGTTGGGTCACTAATTTTTAGCCACTAGTGGGCTTATCCCGCATGGCTGAAGTCAATGGTGGGGGTCATTTTTAAATACCAACTTACTCACTTGTAACTATTTCAATGAAAATCCCACTAAAGATGAAACTCATAGTGCAGAATCTCAAATCCAATCCATGTAGACACCATTTTTTGTGCTGACTATCTTGGCATGAGGAAGTGGCATAGTCATCAACCGTAATTTGCATACAACATCCATAGTCACATAACCTACCTCGATAGTCCAATCAAGAATAATAGTGACTAGATGCACTCGAGAGATCATTGGAATACTCTATCTCATGGCACCCATGTGTCACAACACGATATCTGGATGTTCTGCTGATCTCAATCCCCCAGAAGCCGATGTTTGTCTAGAGATGGGTTTACCAATAACCTTTCCCTTTCCTTTCCGCTGCATCCATGCTGGCCTCTTCTCTGGGTATAAGTCTCAACACTTCTCAATTTCATGTCCTAAACTGAAATGGCCACACATGGCTAGTTCTAGTGAAGGTACACTTTCAATACGCCATTTCCATAGTTGGATTGCTTCAATTACCCTTCAAGGGTATCGATGATTTTCTACATATCCATGAGGCATTGCTACTTCTTGTGATGTCGATACCTTACATTAACAAGGTGAGACCACAAATCCACAATCTAGCATGTGTTCTCCTTGATATGATGTTCATGCTCCCAGTGATGAGTTATCATGTCTCGTACCATTATGCCTAATAAGGCCAGATAACCAGAAACTAGAAGAAAATATACAGATTCATCTCTGACGGTAGCACAATCCACTATACTTGTTATGATACCAAAACTTGATCCAAAAATGTAAGTTGAAAATTCTAACTCAAAACATTCACAAGGAGCCAAGAATAAAAACTCAACTTTTCATAATTAAATTGATTTATTCCTGCATATCGGTTCACTTTATGAAGTGGGTTATGGATACTACAATTTACTACATTCAATCAATTCTTCCAATTTAACAATGAAAATTCTTAATCGAATATTTTTTTATCTGATCAAAATATTCATGAAAATCATAAAAGGAATCCCAAGACAACAGATATTGATTAGGGAGTTCAGAAATTACCTATGTCTACGGGTTCTTAAAGAACCATTTTACTAGTTAGAATTTGCAAGTACAATACAATTTAATGGAACTTAAACAACTTGCCTAATAGTACTCCAGACATTTAAAGGAACACCGATATATCTCTAGGTCCATCCTCTACTTTCCTGGCGTATAAGAATCCTAATGTACTCAATCAAGATTTCATACATGTTTAAGATGCCCTATGGCGCTCTGGTCAAAATCCAGGCTTCACAAGTCATTTGTGGGGCTCGATGGGCCAATTGGGTAGTTTATAAATAACTCCCAATTTTCTTACAATTTTCCTATGAAAATATGACTTAGCTCCTTTACAATTAAATGCCTAAATAAATAGGAATTTATTTTCGTATAAATATGTAACAGGGAAATTGACAGTTTCCAAGCATGTCAACAATATCCCTGTAGAAAAAAATTCATGTTTTATCATTATGAGGCACACTGGGTCTACCAATTTAGTCCAGTAACCTCCAAATTGGTGTTAATTAATTCCCCTAGGTGATTTAGTAAATTCAAATCAACCCCCTAGGTGATTTAGGAAAGTCAAATAAACCCCCTAGGTGATTTTAGGAGTTCTTGAAAAATGCTATCTCTGGGAAGTTGTGGGAAGGGCTATTACTAGCCTTCCTAAGATTGGATAAAACCCATGGAGCATAAAATAAAATCCAAACTAGAAACAAAGGTCAATCAAAGGCATAGGAACGTCAAGGATTTGATTAAGGAAGATTAGGGAGGATCCAGAGAAGTTGGGGCATTTTCACCAAAATTAGGGTTCACAGGCCTAGGCAGTGCACATGCCAAAAAAATTTGCTGAGCTTCAAAAGGTGATCTTGAGAGATCCATATGGATTTATGAGAAAAATTAAACATCTTCAAAAAGGGAATTCCAATCCCTAGAAGATGGTGAAATTATTTTTTTCACAAAACTTTGGTGCAATGGAAGAAATTTTTCTCATGTATAGGTGGAGTAGTAGATAAAAATTATGATTTTAAGGTATAAAATGGATGAAGAAAGACCTGACACCCCCACCATTTTATTCAAAATTCCATTTCTAGTCAATATTGTAGAAAATTTCATCAAACAATTCCATCAAGAGCTCAAGATATTGCCATCGTAAGTTGTCCTCAAGGCTTGGGAGTTAGTCAAATTTTCAGCTCCAGTATCCTAGCGGGGTTTGTGTCCCTCACGTCCCTCAAAGTAAGGGACATAAAGATTTGTGTGGATTTTAGGAATCTTAACTTGGCATCAATTAAAGACAATTATCCATTGCCAAATATGGATAACATGCTGCAATTGGTTATAGGATCTGAATTATTTTCAACACTGGATGGTTTCTCAGGGTATAATAATGTGGTTGTGAAGAAATATGAACAATTTAATACTACCTTTACTATCTAGGGGAACATAGGTTTATGTCAGGATGCCATTTGGACTCATGAATGTAGGATAAAATTTCTAGAGAGTTGTGGATGTGGCTTTCTTAGGACTTCTAAATGATTTCATAGTTGTATATCAAGATGATATAAAAAATTTCTCCAAGAAAAGAGGTGAGCATTTGAGACACCTAGAAAGAAATGTTTCTTAGGTGCAGGGAGTACGAAATTTCATTAAATCCCAAGAAGTGTCATTTTGGATTCCAAAAAGAAAAAATATTGGGGCATATTGTATCAAAGTAAGGGGTCGTGATAGATCCTGAGAGAGTGGAGGCGATTGAAAAGATTCCTAACCCCAAATCTAAAAAAAGGTATTTAATAATTTTTTAGACAAATAAAATTTATTAGGAGGTTCATATCTAAATTTGTTGAGATAACTATTCCTATAAAAAATATGCTAAAGAAAGACCAAGTCATTAAGTGGGAAGGAGGTGTTCAAGATTTAACTAGGATAAAGAAAGCACCGAAAAATTCCCCAGTCTTAGCAAGTCCTGCATTACAAGAAAAAATTTCAAATGGTTCCTTGAAACATTTGTCTCAGACAAAGTCACTATTGCATGCACTGGATCACATTCGTTGGATTTCCCAGAAGGATCTGCAATAAGGAAATGAGAGGCCTAATTTCTTTATTTAGTACAGGTACTTGTAAGGTTTTGAATTGAAGTATATCGCATCATGGAAAAGTATGCCTTTTCTTTATGAACAGAGCTACAACAATATTCTAGACCTGTACATCTTGAGCTCCATTAATGGCAAGCCATTGTAGCTTCTGTCCTTCATATCAATGCCAGTTAAAGACATATTAAATCAGAAATGGAAGTATTCTAGTGAGAAATATGTCGTTGGGTGAATAAGATGCGAAGGAGTATGATATGGAAATGATGAGGAGGTTCCAAATTGGTTAAAGGTTTGGGATTGGTGAAGCCAAGTGGCTGAAAGTCCAATTTACAGGTAATGGAGAGTAAGTTTTCATATGACAGAAGGTAGTTATGGATCCTTAGGAGAAGATCACCATCAAAATTAAATCTATGTATAAGGACAGTGTGTACTGAATATTATTTAGGACACCAGAACTTGGATTTTCCTCGGCCTTTAGAAAAAAACAGTGAGAAGGACCACTTAAACTAGACTCCCAAATAGTATGTCATGACTCGACCATGGGTTATCTTGGACAAAAGGAAGAGGGAGTTCTACCTTAGAAGTGCATGAGACTAAGGAATAGTGCCCCCAGGAATGAATAGCATAATTTCATGCAAGATTATGATGGTTAGGCCATTTTGTTGCAAGACAGTTACCTGCTCACTACAATTTTTAGGGCAAGATCATGTGGGTAATCCTATCATTATGGTAGAGTCATACTAGTAGTGCTAGGTTAGAAACAGTGTGACATAAATGCCAACATTTTTTTAGGAGGTCAAAACCATCCTTCAGGTTCCTTTCCCTTGCAGACTTGCTCATAGTCAATTTGAAGACCCCTTTCAAACAATGGGACAGTGTATCTTTATTGGGGAGACTATCAGACTGGCTAAAGTGATAGAAATAGATGGATATTAGTGTGGGCTACAAACTACGGTCACTAAATGGGTTGAGACCATTCCCACCAGTGATTTTAAACAACCCATTCCAGGTAGTCTTTGTGACTTTATTTTGAAGTAATATAATTTATACGAGTTTGAAGATACCTACAAAAATAGTTGCTGATATTGCTATTGGAGCTTTCAGGGATAAACCATTAGTCAGCATAATGTCATCAAGGGAAACATATGGTCTTCAAATTCTCTCTCCCTTCTCATCATAACTACAACCTTCTCTCTAAAGAAATGTTCCAATTTTGCAATCAAGTAACAATTTTTCATGTCTTAATGATACTCCGAATGGACACTGAAGTCAACTTTATTTATGTTATAAATGGGGTGAACAACTTAAAAGTTTGACTATAAACTGGGAAGTTTTAGAGTTACTGTGAAGAGAGCTATATGCAAAAGGATTCCTTTTGAGGACTAATTTATGGAGTCCACCTATCATTCTATAAATTTTGCATCCATTCCCATTTCGAAGTCTTGGTTATTAATTTATGCAACAACTCGAGAGTGCATTGAGAGAAGTAATTACCTATGAGGAAAGAATAAACTTCCGATTCCTTTGAGTTAGATGAAGAAAGAAGAGAATATCCCCACTAAATACATCTAAAGTCTAGGGAGAAGTCAAAAAGATATTTGAAAAGAAGGTAACTCCTAGGTCATTTCAATGACTAAGGGAGATCATGGTATTGTTATGCTCATAACATACTATTTGAAGACTTAGGGAAAACATGGAAAGTTTGATTCTTCTTAATGGAGTGTAGACCTGTTGGCAAGTTTATAACTTTGTCGGGTGGACAGGAAGTATGATGGGTTTCTTGCCAACACTCTAGGAATCTAAGTCCCTCTATCTCATATTACCACTTGATTTCCCAGCTATCAGACATATGCATGCTCTAGAGATAAATATCAAGATTTTCTGCAAGGTCAAATGCGTGCCCCTGATTAGATTACAATCCAGAAGGCCACCCAGATAAAACTCACTGACACTTGCGTATGCATATATGGTAGCTAGAAACTAGCTTACTAGCAGAGGGAATTAGACTTCTTAGAGCGTTGGTAAGAAACCCACCAAGTTTTTCCACCCAAAATTTTTTCTGGCCAACAATTTTTAGCACCCACTATGGAGCAGAAATTTGGCAGCATCTATATAGAAAATATGACCCCAAGGTCCCAAAATACAAAAAAAATGAAATATTGGAAAAAACACAAGAAAAAGAAAATGTTCATGAAAAGCCATTGCTGAAAGATACACTATCAATTCCTACACGTGACATTTCATATTCCACAGTGTCTTTTCATATTCCCACTACAAGAATTTCTAAAAGCTGGTTGAAGGAAGATACACCAGGTTGAGCAGGTTAAGAGGTGTTGTTGATTCCAATTTTGAGGCTTTGAAAAATTAGCAAGAATGAATTAGATATAATCCATACTTCTTCTCTCAAGCCTCCTCTCCATCTTTCTTTTCAAGAATTTCACCTAACAATCCTATCCAAAATCCTGTTGATACCCCCCTTCAAATTCTCCTATTTTTCAACCACCATTGAGCATTGAGTTCACAAAGGAAGAAGAATTATTAGAAGCTGAGGCAGAAACAATGGTGAACGAAGTAGAAAGACCTCAACACATTGTTCCATTGGGAAGAAATATAGGGCCACTTACCCTTGAAAAACTCTTCACGATCTAGCAACAAGTTCTCATAAGAAATTTGAAAATTTCAAAGGTGATGGCACAAAACTCCCTAAAGAGCACATATTAGCGCTCACCACATCATGTGGGATTCTTGGTGTCCAACATGAACATATTTCTGTAAGATTGTTTGTGGAGTCTCTCCAAGAAAAAGTAGTGGAATGGTTCTACCTCTACCTCACAAATCTCGAAAGAAAACATATCGGCCTTCACCACATCATGTGGGATTCTTGGTGTCCAACATGAAGATGTCACTGTAATATTTTTCATGGAGTCTCTCCAAGAAAAAAGTAGCAGAATGATTCTACCTCCTACCTTCCCAATCCATCACTTTCTGAAATGAAATGAAAAGGAAGTTCGAGGAAAGATTCAATTTTATTGAGGACTTTCAAGACCTCCTTGTTTAATTGGCACACATAAAGAAAGGAGAAAATGAAACTATGAGAGACTTCGTGGCTCATTTTGACCGGTTGTTCCATAGGATACTGAAGGAGGATTCACAATTAGAAAACAATGTCAAGAGATTCTTTATTAGCTCCCAATCACCGAAGGTAGGATTTTTATTATGAAGAGTTAAACCAAGGGATATTGTAGAAGCACAATGATTGGCCATTGAAATTGATGACAATCTCATACTCTCTAGAAAGATCAAGAATCCCTCAAAGGATAAAGCTCAATGTCCTGGACATGAAAGGACCAATCATTTTTTTGTAGAAAATGGAAAATTAAATGGCATCGTTGAGGAGGGAAATATTTGAAAGAGTTTATTCTCAAAGAAGCAATGGAAATCAAATTTTAGGAGCACCTAAAAGGATTTCCTTGGAGGCCCCACCTATCAATGTAATTTGTAGGAGTAAGGAAAATGAAGAGGAACTTGATCAAGAAAGGGAAGGTGGTGATTTCCTAGAAAGTGATTAGTTTGAGAATGATACAAAAATCAGATTCTATGATTTTCTTTAGGTGATGAAGATGACAAAGAAGATGCACTTAAATTCTCATATGTAGTATTCACTCATTATCAGTCTAAGAAAGGGGGATCTTCCTCCACTATTTCAAATAAAAATAAGACTAAAGATCCTCCCGTAGCAACTCCGCCAAATAAAATAATCAGTTAAGGATCTCTTCTCCCACCCTCTATGGAGTCTGCATTGTCAAAGCCTGATCCTGTAGAAAATAAGAAGTCTCCAACAATTCCAAGTAATTCATCTTATGCCTCTTCTAATTCTAAATTGAAATCTGATCCTCTGAAATCTAGTACTTTGAAAGCTCCTAGTGTACCTTTCAATATCCCATATGTTCCCCAAAAATATAATCCTGCTTCCAAAACTGTCCTAAATACAAAAGAAGTCCCTTCATCACCCTCACCCGCATCTTCTCCTTTTGACTTCATAGAATATAAAAACAAAGCCAAAGTGCAGATTACTGAAACCAAATATTTACAGATGCACCCTGAACAATTTGAGAGATTTGTTTGATATATCAAGAATGGAAGTTTGACACCCAATGTTGTAACACCTTATTCTAACAGAGCACTACCAAACCCACCTACACCACCCTCACAGAACATACTTTCCTTAAGTGCATCCAAGACTGACAAAGTCAATCCTTTCTATGTCTCCCTTCTTGTTGGAGAATATGTACTAAACAATTGCATAATAGATTCTAGTGCCTCAGACAACGCGGATCCTTTGAAGGTCTCCAAGGCTCTCAAACTCACCATGAATCCACTCAGTGGCTCTTGTTACTCCATGGAGTCAAAATAGGTCCTACTTGTAGGGAAGGTCAAAGATGCACAGGTTGCTCTCGCCAGATTTCCAGAAAAGGAAATTTTAGTGATGATATTAGTAGAAAACATTCCGACTTCATTTGGAATGTTACTAAGTTGAAACTTCTGCCAAGACTTGGGAGGGAAAATTAAGATGAACCGGTCAGCCACAATCATACCAGTAAAGGTAGACATGGAGAAATTACTTCTAGAGAAGAAGATGAGGTACACGATGCAAAATTCCAGAAGCCCAGATACAAACATCTTGTTTCAAGATAGTAGGTAGATGAATAACTTTGTGACAAATAATGAGGAAGAGGATATTACCATCTTGATAGGGCCATACATGCCTTCTCAGAGAGGCATGGAACTTGAAGAAGTAATGAGGAGATTTGAAGTACAAGAGGGCAGACCCAATTTCCAAATGATGTAAAACATGAAGAAGAGGAAATGGTTCTTGGTTATTTTCAATCAGAAAAATCAGCTTATGTGCTTATCCATGATGAAGAGATATTCTCATTCCCATTTGAAGATGAGGACTCCCTTGATCATGTCACCCAAGAAGAGACCAAGCCACTATGCAATGAGCCCTTGAACAGTGGGAAAAAACCATCTGTATAAGAACTACTAAGAATCGTGGAAGAAATAGAAGACCTTGAGCTCAGTCTTGAACTCTTAATGCAAGCCATGAATCTACAAGAATAGCGTGAATCTAAGTTGGAAGCCTTAACAAATGTGAAGGTTGGCCATGTTGAAACAAAGAAAGATGAGAAATATGATGCCCCCCAAGCCAATGATTAATGGATGTAATGATGAAATGGATATATTTTCTTTCCCATTTGAAGAAGAAGAATCTTTCCATGATGAAGAAGTTGAAGCAAGGAGTTTTAAGGCCTTTGAAGCTAAAGCTCCTCTTGAAGAAGGATTGATCGAATGCAGCAATTCCCAAGATGATGGAGTAATCCCTTCGGATAGTTCCCTTGAGTAGAAAAATAGAGATCCTTCAAAGGCATACAAAGATGAGTCGTAGGAAGTAATAAAGGAGACATTTTTGCAAGAAATATTGGATGCAGTAGAAATCACGAAAGACCCCAAGCTGATTCTTGATCTCTTAACTCGTGCCATGGCCATATAATACAAGCATGAGTTTTCTTATGATCCTCAAGTCAATACTCAAACACCTCATAGTGGAGTAGAGATAAAGGATGAATCTAAGGTTTCTAATGGAGAAGATGTCAATGAGCATAGACTCGGGAAAGAAATTAAATCATAATATTCAATAAATTTGAATGAAAATCAGATTCAGGGTAGCGATGAGATGCTCAATGAAATATCAGCTATGTGGATAAACACGGAAGGCAAAAAATAGTATAAAACCGATTTTAAATAACGTGAAGGAAATGAAATTTCTAAGCAAAGGCCTGGGCATCAAAAAGCTCACATGGAATCACTCCTACAAAAAACACAAATAGTCATGAAAGCACCCAACTTTCATAAACAGTTAAGGAGAGGAGGCTACTTTCTGGAAGCAGTCAATGGTTTCCCAGAACAACATCACTCAGAGTTGCCCCCTTAAGGGTAAATTTTGAGGAATGAAAAGTGCTTCAGTGAAAGTGGGTTGTCCCCCACCTTATACCATAGGTGATTATTAGGTGTGTTTCCCTTTTTCTTGTGTGTGTTGTTTCCCTTCCACGTGTGTCATATTTTTTTACTTTCATTGTTTTAGGTGTGTGTGTGTGTGTCCTTCTTCACTCTCTCTCTCTCTCTCTTGTTGTAAGTTGTACATGACTCCATAGGGTCTAATGGATAAGGAATTGGTCAATGAATCATATGGTCTAAAGTTAAGATTCTAGATTCCCCATGTCATGTATTCACTGCACTCATTCTGTGTCATGTCCCCAAGCTAGAACCAGTTATTGTCTTGTAAATGCGCAACAAGGAAATTGACAATTTTTTAGCATGACAACTATACCCCTATACCAAATTTTTCATGTTTTATCATTATGAGGCACCTCGGGTCTACCCAGTTAGTCTCGAAACCTCCCAATTGGTGTTAATTCATTCCCCTAGGTGATTTTGGAAATTCCATTCATTCCCCCTAAGTGATTTTAGGAGTTCATTAAAAGTTACAAGCTTTAGGAAGTTGTGGAAAGGGCTATCACTGGCCTTCCTAGGACTTGAGCAACCCCATGGAGCGGATAAAAAAATAAAAAATGGACATGGAGGAAATTTAAAGGCCTTGGGACACTATGGAAGTGATTTAGGAAGACTTTGGAAGGACTTGGAGAAGTTGGGGTAGTTTCACCATAATTAGAGTTTACAGGCCTAGGCAGTGCACATGCCAAAACAACTGCTAAACTTATGAAGGTGATTCCAGGAGCTCCAGATGGATTTAGGAGAAAACAAACATCTTTGGAAAGGGAATTCCAATCCCTAAAAAATGATGAAATTATTTTTTTCATAACACTTTGGCGCAATGGTTTTGCAAGTAGTTTTTCTCATGTATAGGTAGAGTAGCATATCCAAATTCTGAATTTTCACGAAATAGATAGATGAATAGACCTGTGAATCCCACAATTTGATTTATAATATCATTTCAAGTCAAGTTCATATAAAATTTCATCAAAACATTCCATTAGGAGCTCAAGTTATTCCCGTTTCAAGTTGTCCTTTTAGAGCAAGTTTGGGAGTTAGTCAAATTTTGGAAGGACACATGTCAGCTCAAGGAGCCTAGATATATTTTGTGTCCCTCATGTCCCTCAAGGTTAGGAAAATAAATGTTAATAAAATTTTCCTATCCCCCATGAAGCCCTATAGACCCACATACGACCTCCAGGATTGCCAGTTCAGCCCCAAGTGCTTACGGGAGCTCAAAGCCTACACCGTTGGATCGTTGCCACATGTCATCACCTTTCTCCCCATGGATTTTTATGTCCCTCATATCCCTTTGAGGCGAGGGTCATGGAAATTAGGGTCACAAAAATGTGTCCCAACACCCTATGGAGACTTTTGGTCACTCATGTGACCTCTTCAAGAGACCAATTTGCATCAGCCCCAAGGTGCTTGTCACAGCCTTCATTCAACCACCGTCATATCGTCTCCGCCACGTGTCATCACCTTGCTCTCCATGGAATTTGATGTCCCTCATGACCCTTTGAGGTGAGAGACATAAAACATGAAAAAATGTTCCCCACCCTTGCTTTGCATGTTTTTTGAATAATTTAAATCTGACACTTAGCCATTCCCCCCATTTCTTCTTCACAACTTCATACCTTGTCATGGCTTTGTTCATGATTGTCAAGACACCCAACTCCACCATTTTTGATCCAAACCAACTCCGCCATGGCCACAAAACACCTCCACTTCATGAAAATACACAATTTTAAAAGGAAGGATTGATCAAAAGAGTTAAAGAAATAAATAACGAAGAGAAAATGAAGTTTTTTTGTCAGATAACCACAAAGTCACCCAATCAAAAAATATTCATATCTTGTGAAATATAATTCAAATTGAGGTACTATATTTTGAAGACTTCCAAATTTTTCAAGAAGATCAAGATGCAACAAATGGGAGGTCGAATGGTTCCCTGAAACATTTGTTCCAACAAAATCCCCATTTCATGTACCGACTCACATTTGTTGGATTTCCCATCAATCCAGAAATGGAAACAAGCTAAAAACTTGCACACGAACTCAAAATGAAAAATATATCGCAATGGAGTTATTTTCATTGTGAATGGAGGCAAAAATCAGACCTGTAAATTTTTAGCTCCATTAATGGCCACCATGGTAGCTCTGTGCTCAAAGTCACTGCCAGGTGAAAATTTTAAATTTTATTTCCAAGCATTCTAGAGAGTAAAATCATGTGAAATTCAGAGGAAGTGATTGCGACAATGAGCCGATTCCAAAAAAATATGTTCCATCGCAAACCAAGTAGTGGAAGTCCACTTTCTAAAAATAGTAAGTTTTCCTATACAAAATTGCTATGTTTGGAAATTCACCATCAAAAGTGGCTATGGAAAAGGCAATGTGCATTAAAGATCACCAGGAAGCCAGAATGATTTTCTAGAGTAGAAAATAGTGAAAATGATCTCTTACTAAAAATATTAAGCCCCCTATATGGGTGCTTACTAAAAATAGTAAGTCACCCCAAGAAGCGGCTAAGGTGAAGGTAGTGTAAGTAGGAGTGAAAGAGGGAGTTCATCGCATCATGATGGTTAAGAAGAGGAAAAAATCACCTCTTACAAAAAATAGTAAGTCTCCCATCTGGGCACTTACTATTAATAGAAAGTTATACTCAAGGGGGAAGTTTTGGAACAATGGGACATATAAGGATGATCATTTAGGGGACACCATTATTCAGGATCATCCATAGGCATTTCTCATAGGGAATTCAAGATCCATCTCAGGAATTCAATAGTGTTTTTCAGACGCTCACTTCGTGGCTCGAGTTGCAGGAGTATCTTGTGCAGGGTGGAAGTTTTGGTCATCGTAGAACCATTGAACAATGTTTTTAAACACTCATTCCAAAGCATCTGTGAGACCAATTTGAAGGAGTGTCAAATGAGTTTCAAGATATTGAGAGTTTCACTCGTCATTTGGAGCTTTCCATCAAGGAGGATCATCAGAGTTCATCAGGGGAAACATATTTTCTTCTTCTTCTCTCTCCCTTTCTTCATACCCCCAACCTTCTCTCTCTTCTCAATATTCTAATTTTTTATTGGGGTTGCACTTTTTCATGTCTTAATGTTCTTAATGTAATAAGTCACCTTTATGTTATAAAAAGGGACTTAAAAAGTTTCCTAGGAAGTTGAAAAGTTTTAAGTTGTGTGAGGACATATGAAAAGGCATTGGGGGGTAGATGATGAGTCACCTATCATTCTATAAATTATAAATCCATTCCCATTTCAAAAGGTTGGTGATTGATTTTGTAAACTCAAGAGTGCATTGAGAGAACAAAGGAGATAGCCAAATTCTTCCATTCCCCCTCATTCTAAAATTTCCTCCATTTCCCCACTATGTACAACTTTGGTTTGAGAAATCAATACAAGAAGAAGGAGTTTCTAGATTTCTTTGACTAAGGGATTTCTTAATATTTTTGATCATAAATTCTATTTGGTCTTGTTGTTATTTTCAGAGTTGTTTCTTCTCATAAATGCATGTGATTGAAGTTTCTAACTAGTGTGTGCAAGAATATGATTTTCTACCTCCGTAAGTATTAGTTCTCCTATCTCATATTTCTCACTCCCCTTTCCTACTTACAAACAAATTCCTCACTAGCAAGAATTTCTAGATTTTTTGCAAGGTCAATGGGAGTGCCCCTGTTGGATACCCTGAGTAGTAAGGCCACCCAGGGAAAACTCACTTTCACTCACACATGCATATACAAAAATTGCACCAGTTAAGTAGAGGGACTTAGAATCCCATAGCATTGGCAAGAAATCCACAATTTTGTACCCCAAAAAATTCTCTTTGCCAACAGTTTTTGGCTCCCACAAGTGGGGTATATTTAGTAGCATCTGCACCCAAAATATAACCCCAAGGTCCAAAAAAAATTAAAAATCAAATATTGAAAAAGTAAAAATAAAAGTTCATGGAAATCCGTTGAAAGATATACTATTAATTCCTACATGTGATCTTTCATATTCCATAATTTCCTTTCATGTTCCCACTGCAAGAGTTTCCAAAAGCTAGATGAAGGAAGATACACTAGGTTGAGAAGGTTGAGAGGTATTGTTGATTCCAATTTTAAGGCTTTACACAATTAACAAGAATGAAGTAGAGATAATCCATACTTCTTCTCTGCAGCCTCCTCTCCATCCGGGTCTTTAAGAAGTTCACCTAGAAATCATATCCAAACTCCTATTGATACCCATCCTTCAAATTCTCCCATTTTTTAACCACCATTGAGCATCGAGTTCCCATAAGAAGAAGAATTTGAATAAGAATTTGTAGAAGCAAGATCTGAAGCAGGAGTATGAACAATAATGGAAGATGAAGCAGAAATACCTCAACCCATTATTCCATGGGGAAGAAATACAATGCCCGCTCACTTCTGCTTGAACCCCCTCTTCATGATCTACCAACAGGTTCCCACAAGAAATTTCCAAATTTCAAACGTGATGGCACATAATCACCATGAAGAAAACATCATCCGCCTTCACCACATCATGTGAGATTCTTGGTTTCTGACATGAAGATGTTGTTGTAAGATTATTCATGGAGTCTCTCGAAGAAAAATCAGTAGAATGGTTATACCTCCTACCTTCCCGATCCATCACTTGCTGGAATGACATCAGAATTACCTTCGAGGAAAGATTTAAATCAGACTGAAGACTATCAAGACCTCTTGGTGTCAGTTGGCTAAAATGAAGAAAGGAGAAAGTGAAACTATGAGAGACTTTGTGGCTCATTTCGACCGGTTACTCCACATGATACCAAAGGAAGATTCACCATCTAGAAAAAAATGTCAAGAGATTATTTATTAGTTCTCAATCACCGGAGGTAGGATTTTCCTATAAAGAGTTCAACCGAGGGATATTGTAGAAGCAAAAAGATTGGAAATTGAACTTGATAATGATCTCATCATATCTAGAAAGATCAAGAATCCCTCAAAGGGCAAATCTCAACGTCTGGAGATTAAAGAAATACGATACATTTTTTTACATAAAATGGCAAATGAAATGGCGTCATTAAAGAGGGAAATATTTGAATAAGTTTCTTCTCAAAGAAATAATTGAAAATCAGATTGTAAGAATCACCCTGAAGGCTTGCCTTGGAGGCCCCACCTATCAATGCAAGTTGCAGGAGTAAGGAAAATGAAGAGGAGCTTGAGCAAGAAAGTGAAGGTGGTGATTTTCTAGAAAGTTGATGAGTTTGAGAATGACAATAGACAAATCAGATTTCTATGAATATTCTAGAGGTGATGAAGATGATGAAGAAGATGCACCTAGCTTCTCATGTGTGGTATTCACTCGTTTCTATGTCTGAGAAAGGGGGATCTTCCTCCACCATTGCAAAGAAAAATAATATTGAAGATCCTCCTATGGACAACTCCATGAAATAAAATAATCATTCGAGGATCTCCACTCCCACCCTCTATGGAGTCCATATTATTGAATCCCGATCCTATAGTAAATAATAATTCTCCTATAATTCCATGTAAGTCTTCCGATGCTTCTTCTAATTCTAAATCTAAATATGCTCCTGTAAAATCTAGTACTTTGAAAGATCCTAATGTACCTTTCAAAATACCCTCCATGTTCCCCAAAACATCTACTCCTACTTCCAAACCTGTCCTAAATCCAAAATTAGTCCCTTCATCACCTTTCACCTGCATCTGCTCCTTTTGATTTCATAGAATTCATGAACAAAGCCAATGTTGTAGATTACTAAAACTGAATATTTGCGGACTCACCCTAAACAATTTGAGAGATTTGTTCGATACATCAGGGAGTGGTAGTTTAACAACCAATGTGGTAACCCCCAATTCTAAAGGAATACTACAAACCCACCTGCACCTCCCTCATAGAACATGCTTTCCTTAAGTGCATCCAAGACTAACAAGGTTGATCCTTTCTACGTCTCCCTTCTTGTTGGAGAATATGTACTGAATAATTACATAATAGATTCTAGTGCCTCAAACAACATGATGCATTTGAAGGTTGAAAACCTCTCAAACTAACCATGACTCAACCTGGTGGCTCTTGTTACTTCCTAGATTCAAAATAGGTCTCACTTGTAGGGAAGGTCAAAGATGCATAGGTGGCTCTTGCTAGATTTCCAGACAAGAAAATTTCAGTGATGATCTTAATAGTAGACATTATGGCTTCATTTGAAATGTTACTAAGTCGAAGCTTCTGCTGAGACTTGGGAGGAAAAATTTATATGAATTGGTCATTGAAAACCATACCAGTGAAGGGAGACATGGAGAAATTCCTTACAGAGAAGAAGATGAGGTACACAGTGTGAAAGTTCAGAAACCAAAAACCAAAATCTTGAATCAAGATACCAGGCGGATGAATCAATTTGTGATAACCAAGGAGGAAAAGGATATTCTAATATTGATAGGGCTAGACATGCCTTCCTAGAGAGGCATGGACCTTGAAAAATCATTGAGGAGATTTGAGTTATAAGGGGGCAGCCCCAGATTTCTAGACGACACAAACCGTGAAGAAGAGGAAATGGTTCTTGTTGATTTTAAAATAGAAAAATCATCTTATGTTCTTATCCGTGATGAAGAGATATTCTCATTCCAATTTGAAGATGAGGACTCCCTTGATCATGTCACCCAGGAAGAGACAAAGGTAGTCTGCAATGAGCCTTGGAACAGTGGGAAAGAACAATTTGTAAAAGAACTACTAAGATCTACAAAAGAAACAGAAGACCCTGAGCTCAGTCTTGAACTCCTGATGCAAGCCATGAATCAGCAAGAAAAACATGAATCTAATTTGAAATTCTTAACCAATATAAAGGTTGTCTATATTGAAACAAAGAAATATAATAAATTTGATGTCCCTCTTGAGCTAATGATTGATGGATGCAACGATGAAATCAAGGTATTTTCTATCGTATTTAAAGAGGAAGACTCTTTCCATGATGAAGAAATTAAAGCAAGGATTTTTGAGTCCTTGGAAGCTAAATCTCCCCTTGATGAAGGAGTTATAGAATGTAATGATTCCCAAGATGATGAAGTAATCCCTTTGGATAGTCTCCTTAACCTAAAAAGTAAATATTCTTCAAAGGCATATAAATATAAGCTACAGGAAGTAACAAAGGATATCTTCGTGTAAGAGCTATTGGATGTAGTAGAAATTGTGGAAGACCCCGAGTTGATTCTTAATCTCTTAACTCATGCCATGACCATACAACACAAGTATGAGTTTTACCCCAATGATCCTTCCAGTACTTAAACAGCTCACAATGGAATATAGATAAAGGATGAATCTAAGGTTTCTCATGGAGAAGATATAAATAAGAATAAACCCAAGAAATAAAGTAACTTAAAATATTCAAGAAATTTGAGTGAAAATCAGCTTCAAGGCAGTGATGAGATGTTCAATGAAGAATAAACTATGTTGATAAACATGAAAGGAAACTGGCACTATGAAACCAATTTCAAAGAACATGAAGGTAGTGGAATTTCCAAGAGAAGAACTAATCATCAAGAAGCTCATGTGGGGACTCGCTCCTACAAGCACACAATGTGATATGGATCATGAACTTGGATACCCAACTTTCAAAAAAAGTTAAGGAAAGGAGGCTACTTTCTGGAACTAATCAATTTTTGAGCAGAACAACATCATGTACGGGGTTTCCCATATGCAAGGGAAACTTTTGAGGAATGAAAAGTGCTTCCCAGTGGAAAGCATAGGTTGTCCCCATGTAGGTCTTTCACCATAGGTGATTACTAGGTGTGTTTCCATTTTTTTTTTTGTGTTGTTCATTTCCTTTCTATGTGTGTAGTCATTTTATTTCCTTTCAGTTGAAATTTTTGTGAAATGTATGTTTGTGTTTCCTTATTGTTCTCCATGTGTTCTCTTATCCCATTGTAAGTTGTACATGACTCTAGAGGGGCCAATGGATAAGGCACTGTTCAATGGATCATATGGTATAAAGTTGAGATTCTATTGCTCAATGTCATGTCTTCACTGTGTTTAGTCCATGTCATGTCCCCCAAGCTAAGCCAAATATTGTTGTCATGTAATATGTGGAATTGGGAAGCTATGGATAATTTGGTCAAGCATAAAAACGATACCCTGTGTAGCCAAATTACTTTATGTTATTCTCACTTAGGTGGAAGTACCTGAGCTCATGTTCACCTATTGTACTTCTATTTACCTTTCAATTGGTGTTAGGATTCATTCCCACTTATGTGGTGATATTTGGGCTTTTTAAATTAATATTAGTAGGATAGTTTTAGTTGAAAGGTAAATTATTCTCCTTATCTATCAAATATTGACTAGTATCCTTGATGAAAAGTAGTTCTTTCGTAAATCTGTTAGAAGGGATATCACTAACCTTCATAGGACTGGATCAACCCCATGGAGTGTAAGATAAAATCAAAATTGGTCATGGAGGTGAATCAAAGGCATAAGAACATCATGGATTTGATTCAGGGAGGATCTAGAGAAGTTGGGGTAGTTTCACAAAAATTAGGGTTCACAGGCCTATGCAGTGCACATCCCAAAAATGTTGTTGAGCTTTGGAAGGTGATTACAGGAGCTCTAGATAGAGTTAGGAGAAAAACAAAAAATATTAGAAAAGGGACTTCCAAGCCGTACAAGATGGTTAAATTAGTTTTTTCACAACACTTTAGTGCAATGGTTTTGCAGTCAAGTTTTCTCATGTATAGATCGAGTAACAAATCAAAATTCTACTTTTTCATGGAACAAATGGATTAATAAATACCTATACCTCCCACCATTGGATTCCAAAGGCCATTTCAAGTCATGATCATATAACATTTCATAAAAAAAGTCCATCAGGAGCTCAAGATATTGTTGTCGCAAGTTGTCCTCAAGGTTCAAGAGTTAGTCAAATTTTCAGCTCTAGGAGCCTAATGAAATTTTTTGTCTCTCACATCCCTCAAGGTTATGGATATAAATATTGGGAAAATATTCCCAACCCCCAAAAATACCTATGGAACCACATACGACCTCCAGGATCACCAGTTCAGCCCCCAGGTGCTTGCGGGAGCTCAAATCCTTCACCATTGGATCGTTGCCACGTGTCATCACTTGGAGCACCACATAATTTTATGTCCCTCGTGTCCCTTTGAGGTGAGGGACATAAAACATGGAAAAAAATTCCCATCCCCTAAAGATACTCCTGGTCACTCATGTGACCTCTTCAAGAGTGAATTTCTAGCCCACAGGTGCTTATCAAACCTCCATTCTCAACCGTCAGATGTCCGCCATGTGTCATCACCTTGCTCACAGTAAAATTTGATGTCCCTCATGTAATTTTGAGGTGAGGGACATCAATAATGAAAAAATGCACCCCACCCTTACTGTGCATTTTTTAAAAATAATTTAAATCCAACACTTAGCCATTTCCCCCCCATTTCTTCTTCACAGATTCATACGTTGTCATGGCTTTGTTCATGATTTTCCAGACACCTGGTCCACCATTTTTTATCCAAAATGGATCTTCCATGACCAAAAAACCCATCCAATCCATGAAAATGCATAGTCTCGGAGAAAAAATGGGTCAAAAAAATGAAAAATTATAGAGAAACGAAATTTTTGCCAGATACCCATGAAATTACCCAATCAAAAAATATTCATATCTTACAAAATACAAGTTAGATTGAGGTGTCATCTTTTGCAGACTTCCACGTTTTTCAATATGATCAAGATGTAAAAAACGAGAGGTCAAATGGTGCCCTGAAATATTTTTTCCAACAAAATCCCCATTTCTTGCACTAGCTCACATTTGTCAGATTTCCCATCAATCCAACAATGGAAATGAGCTAAAACATTACACACATACTCCAAATGAAAAACCTATCGCAATGGTGTTTTTTTTGTTGTGAATGGAGACTAAATCCAGACTTGGAAATTGAGGAGGAAGATGTTATCGCCATCTTGATAGGGCCAAACATGTCTTCGTGGAGATGCATGGAACTTGAAGAAGCATTGAGGAGATTTGAGTTACAAGAGGGAAGCCCTAAATTACCAGATGATGCAAACCATGAAGAAGAGGAAATGGTTCTTGATGATTTTCAAATAAAAAAATCAGATTTTTTTCTTATCTGTGATGAAGAGATATTCTCATTCCCATTCAAAGATGAGGACTCCCTTGATCATGTTACCCAGGAAGAGACCAATCTAGTCTATAATGAGCCCTCGAATAGAGGGAAATAACCATTTGTACAAGATTTCCTAAGAGCCATGGAAGAAACTTAAGACCCTGAGCTCAGTCTCAAACTCCTGATGCAAGCCATTAATCACCAAGACATGCATGAATCTGATTTGAAAGTCTTAACTAGTATGAAGATTGGACATATTGAAACAAATAAAGATGAGAAATTTGATGTCCCTCCTGAGCCAATGATTGACAGAGGCAACAATAAAATTGAGGTATTTTATTTACCATTTGACGAGGAAGACTCTTTCCATGATGAAGAAATTGTAGCAAGGAGAGTTTTGAGGCCTTTAAAGTTGAAGCTCCTCTTGATGAAGGAGTGATAGAATGAAGTGATTCCCAAGATGATGAAGTAATCCCTCTAGATATTTTCCTTGACCTACAATATTCTTCGAATGCGTAAAAATATAAGCTGTATGAAGTAACAAAGGGGATCTTTGTGCAACAACTATTAGATGTAGTAGAAGTTGCTGAAGACCCCGAGTTGATTCTTGATCTCTTAACTTGTGACATGACCATACAAGACAATTATGAGTTTTCCCCCAATGCTCCCACCAGTACTCAAATGCCTCACAATTAAATAGAGATTCTCAATGAATAAATTTGAATGAAAATAAACTTTGGGGAAGTGATGATATTATCAATGGAGAATCAACTATGTTGATAAACACAGAAGGCAAATGGTACTATGAAACTAATTTAAAAGAACATGAAGGTAGTAGAATTTCCAAGAAAAGACCCGAGAATCAAGAATCTCAAGTGGAATCACTCCTACAAAAAATACGGTCATTAAAGCATCTACCTTTCATAAACAATGAAGGAGAGGAGGATAATTTTTAGAACCAGTCAATGGCTTCGCAGAACAACATCACTTAGTGTTTCCCACTCAGGGGTAACTTTTGAGGAATGAAAAGTGCTTTAGTGAAAGTGGGTGATCCGCCACCTTGTACCATAGGTGATTGCTAGGTGTGTTTCCTTTCATTGTTCTTAGTGTTTGTGTGTTTCCTTCTCCGAACTCTTTCTCTCTTGTTGTAAGTTATACATGACTCTACAGGGCCCAATGGATAAGGAACTGGTCAATAGATCATATGGTCTAAATTTGATATTATGGATTCTCCATGTCATGTCTTTTTTACGTTTAGTTCATGTCATGTCCCCCAAGCTAGAGCTAGTTGTTGTCATGAAAATGTGCAGCAGGGAAATTTACAATTTCCTAGCATGAAAATGATACCCCTGTAGAAATATTTTCATGTTTTATCATTCTGAGACACCCTGGGTATACCTAGTCAATCCAGTAACCTCCCAATTGGTGTTAATTCATTCTCCTAGGTGATTTAGGAAAGTGAAATCAATCCCCTATCTCTGGGCAGCTGTGGGAAGGGCTATCACTGGCCTTCCTAGGACTAGAGTAACCCCATGGAGCATAATAAAAAATCCAAACCAGACCCAAAGGTGAATAAAATGCCTAATAATGTAATGGATTTGATTTAGGAAGATTCAGGGAGGATCCAATGAAGTTGGGGCAGTTTTACCAAAATTAGGGTTCATAGGCCTAGGCAGTGCATAGGCCAAAAAAACTGCTGAGATTTGGAAGGTGATTTTGGGAGCTCCGGATGGAGTTAGGAGATTAAAAAATTTTGGAAAGGAAATTCCAATACCTATAAGATGGTGAAATTAGTTTTTTCACAACACTTTGGCAAAATGGTTTTGCAAGCATTTTTTATCATGTATAGGTGGAGTACCATATCACAATTACACTTTTTCAAGAAAAAATATATGAACCAAGACTTTATACCCCCACCATTTGATTGAGAAGGCCATTTTTAGTCAATAGCATACAAAATTTCATCAAAAACATCCATTGAGAGATCAAGATTTTCCCGTCGCAAGTTGTCCTCAAGGTTTGGGAGTTAGTCAAATTTTCAGCTCTAAGAACCTAACGAGATTTTTTGTCCCTCACCTCCCTCAAGGTCACGGACATCAATGTTGGGAAAATTTTCCCAACCCTCATGAAGCCCTCTAGACCCACATACAACCTCCAGGATTGCTAGTTCAGCCCCCAGGTGCTTGCAGGAGCTCAAAGCCTTCATAGTTGGATCACTGCCACGTGTCATCACCTAGAGTGCCATGGAATTTGATGTCCCTCATGTCCCTTTGAGGTTAGGGACATAAAACATGGAAAAAATCACCCAACCCCTAAGGAGACTCATGTTCACTCATGTGACCTCTTCAATAGTGAATTTCCACCCCCAGGTGTTTGTTGAGCCTCCATTCTCAACCGTTAGATCTCCGCCACATGTCATCATGTTTCTCACTATGGAATTTGATGTCGCTCACATGCCTTTGAGGTGAGGGAAATCAAACATGAATTTTTTCCCCACCCTTGATGTGCATTTTTATTTAATAATTTAAATTAGGCACTTAGCCATCCCCCCCATTTCTTCTTCACAGCTTCATACCTTGTCATGGCTTTGTTCATGATTTTCCAAACACATGGTCCACCATTTTTTATCCAAACCAGCTCATTCATGGACAAAAAAACCTTACACTCCATGAAAATGCATAGGTCTCAGAGAAAAAATGGGTCAGAAAAAAGAAAAATGGTAGAGAAACTAAGAGAAAACAAATATTTTTACGAGATAACCACGAAGTCACCCAATTGAAAAATATTCATATATTGCAAAATACAAGCCAAATTGAGGTGCCATATTTTGCAGACTTCCACATTTTTCAAGACAATCAAGATGCAACAAACATAAGGTTAAATAGTGTATTGAAATATTTGTTCCAACAAAAGCCTCATTGTGTGCACCGGCTCACATTTGTCAAATTTCCCATTAATCCGGAAATGGAAATGAGATAAAAACTTGCACACAAAATCCAAATGAAAAATCGATCATAATGGCGTTATTTTCATCATGAACAGAAACAAAAACAAGACCTACAATTTTTGAGCTCCATTAATGGCCGTCATGACAGCTTCGTGCTCGAAGTCACTGCCAGGTGAAAATTTAAAAAAAAAATCCAAGCATTCTATTGAGAAAAATAATATGAAATTCAGAAGACATGATCACGACAAAGAGATGGTCCCAAAGAATATGTTCTTTTGCAAACTAAGCAATGAAATTCCATTTTCTAAAAATAATAAGTTTTCCTATACATACTTGCTATGTTTGGGAAGTCACCACCAAAAGCGGCTATGGAAAAGGCAGTGTGCATTGAAGATCACCAGGAAGCTAAAATGATTTCTTAGAGCATAAAATAGTGAAAATGACAACTTACAAAAAACAATAAATTCTCTATATGGGTGCTTACTAAAAAATAGTAAGTCAACCCAAGAAATGGTTGAGGTGAAGGTAGTGTGCACAAGATTGAATGAATAACTTCATCACATCAAGATGGTCAGGAATAAGAAAGCATCACCTCTCACTATAAATAATAAGTCTCCCATGTGGGTACTCGCTACCAATGGTAATTCATACTCAAGGGGAAATTTTGGAACAATGGGACATAAAGAGATGATCATTCAGGTCAAAACCATCATTCGGGATCATCCATGGGAATTACTCATAGGGAATTTGAGACTCATCTCAGAGAATTCAACAGTGTCTCCTGACACTAACTTCATGGCTCGAGTTACAGGGGTATCTTGTGCGGGGTGGAAGTTGTGGTCATCGGCGGAACCATTCAGCAGTGTTTTTAAACACTCATTCTAAAGCATCTTTGAACTAATTTGAAGAAGTTTTGCACAAGTTTGAAGATTCATAATTTCATTGCATTGGAGCTTTCCATCAACGAGGATCATTGGAATTCATCAGGGGAGACATATTCTCTTGTTCTTATCTCTCCCTTCTCTTCATACCCCTAGCCTTCTCTCTCTCCTTAATGTTCTAATTTTGCATTGGGGTTGCACTTTTTCATACATCTTAATGTTCCTAATGTAATAAGTCACCTTTATGTTATAAAAAGGGAATTAAAATTTTCCTAGAAACTTGAAAAGTTTTAATTTGTGCGAGGACATATGAAAGGCATTGGGGGGTAGATGATGAAACACCTCTGATTCTATAAATTTTAAAGCCATTCCCATTTCAAAGGGTTGGTGATTGATTTTGTAAACTCAAGAGGTCATTGAGAGAACAAAGGAGAGCCAAATTCTTCCATTCTCCTCATTCTCAAATTTCCTCCATTTCCTCACTATGTACAAGTTTAGTTTGAGAAATTAATACAAGGATTTTCTATTTTTCTTTAACTAAGGGATTTCATGATACTTTGTGTTCATCAAATTCTATTTAGTCTTATTGCTATTTGCATGGTTTTTTCCTCTTACTTTCGTGCATGTGATGAAGTTTATAACTAGTTTTTGTAGGAATCTGATTTTCTACCTGTAACATTAGTTCCCATACCTCATATCATGACTCCCTTTCCCACTTCCAGACAAAGTCCCCGTAGGGTCAGTGGAGTTTCCCTATTGTATCCTTGGCTGTAAGACTACCCAGAGAAATCTCACGCATGCATATACAACAACTTCACCGGTTAAGTAGAGGGAATTAGACTCCCAGAGTGTTGGCAAGAAATCCACCAATTTATCCCCGACAAATTTTCTCGCCAACAAAATGAAATAAAAAAATATCCTTTAAAATTTATAATGCCTTTGTAAATGCTTAGAAGCCTCTATATTCTCCTTGTCGAGCTCATTAAAATCCCCACTTAACTCTAATAAAATAGCTTAGAGTGTCTGTGTAGCTTGAATGGTGAGAAATCCTTTATATAGGCCAAAGTGGCCCGCAGTATTTTATATAGGGCTTATCTCCCTTATCCTCATCACAACCACCTATTTAGGTGGGCTGGTGAGACCATTGTGTTTTTAAAGGAGAGGTCAGGGGATCAAATCCCACCTTTAACATAACCCAGCCATTTTTGGATTAGGTGGGTTGTTGTTTTTAGCCACCAATGGGTTTATCCCACTTCACCGGCATGAATGTTGGGGGTTAGTTTTAAATACCAACCAAATCACTACATTTAACGTGGATGTGGCCATGTGCTCCTTACTTTTTTGTGGGCCTCCACCAAGCCTTGGATGTTTGTTAAGTCATGTATTCGGTTGTGTGTTATCCACCGTGAGTTGGGTTATTGGTTTGTTCAAGCTGAAGTCACCACAATTAATAGGATAATATGGATCCCCATGCATTGTTTGAATCACTCCCTCCAAATAGGCTTTAGCCTATCCATTTGCTATGTAAGATGGGAATATTAGGTGAGCCCGATTAATGTGGAAATAATAAAATCAACTTGATGGGGAGCTGATCACCCCACCGAGCTAATAAAATAGCTCGCTCAAGCTTATTATCCATGTATAATGCACTTTTCAACATATAGTCCAATTATCAATTCTCGATAGGAAAATAGAGAAAAATCGAACTTGTGGTGGCAAGCCATGTGGTGGCAAGCCATGACCCACCCTATCAGCGATGTTAAAATATTCCTCACAGTGGCAAGATCCTCCTCCAATATAAAATTAGATCTCATTGGCTATAATCTCTGTAGCTGGCCTTTTAATGATTGACGAAGACCGTAGGTGAAAACACAACCCTTTTTTCCTAGTGTTGTGTATTTGTCAGTTGACTCCCTTTGACCACTAAGTTGATTGAACTTTGACCAATTGCATTGGGAGCATACGTTCTTTGATCCACGTGTTCCAATATACATTGGAAAGATATCAAAATAATCTTCCATACTAATTGGGTTACAAATGATTCTATGAAGATTAGAAGATCCAAAAATTTCCTCTAGATCATCCATACTTGTTGATAGTGTTCTCCCATAGGAACCTTGCTGTTGTAGCTACCATGCAAAACTTTGTAGGCGTTGCTTCTTCCCACTGAGTTAGATAATATTTACATGTAATAATATAACACGATCTATTTCTATATGCCAGTGGGGGAATAATCCCCACAAATTCAATTTACCATTTTTCAAATGGTTCTACACTCACTATTGGTTTTAAAGGCATTTCATCTCTATGCCCAAACTTCCCAGGACGATACAATGATCACATGCCCTCGCATACCCCTTAAAATATTTATATCGTGTTTCTTAGAAAAATCCAATAAAAAAATGTTGCGTGCAGTAATATTTCCTACATAATGTCCTCCTACAATTCCACCACGAGCTTCCTCCATTATATCTTTACGCTTAAGCTCCAATACACACCGGTGAAAAATCTCATCACATCCTAACTTCTTTAAATCTCCACTGATCAACATGTAAGGTATGACACGTATGGAAAAAAATTTCTTCTCTAATCTCTTCATCCCTTCATGTGCCACACAAGTACGTAAAAAATTAAAAAATATCTTCTAATTCAGAAGGTGCGCAGTTCAATTTGAATAACTGTGCATCCAGAATTGTGTCCCTAATGTTATACCCATCCTCACCTGAGTTACTCCTTGATAAATGATCTGGTCCAAAATTTCTCTTTCCTAGCTATACCACCACTATAAATTCAAATTCCTAAAACAAGAGAATCCATTGACATATGTGCCCTTGGAAAATTGATCTTATTAACCAAGTACTTAAGTTCTCTGTATAAAATATAAATGGAGTTTCTAGTAAATATTGTCTGAACTTGTGCAATGCATAAATCATGGACAAATCTTCATGATTTTTAGTCATATAATTCTTCTCAAATGGTGTCAAATTCCTACTTTCAAAATAGATAGGATGATAAAAAATCCCATCACCAAGTTGTCCTAACACTACGCTAATGGCCATGGAAGAGGCATCAACATGTACATGAAAAAGTTTATCCCAAGAAGGAAAGTGTAGAATGGGCACATAAGTTTTTATTTCAATGTCTCAAATGCTAGCTGATGCACCTCATTCCAATGTAACTTCCCTTTAATTTTCAATAATTCTTCTAAGGGCATGGAAATCTTAGCATATCCCTTAATGAAATTCTTGTAATAACCTATATGTCTTAAGAACCCGTGTACCTCTCTCTAATTGTTAGGATCCTACAAAACCAAAATAACTGCAATCTTTGCAGGATCTACCAAAAAACCTTCCTTGCATATAATATGTCCCAACATAGCTCCAAAGGATGTCACAAAGATACACTTCTTAATATTCAATGAGATATTTAACTGCCTATATTTCTCAAACATGAGTCTAAAGTTTTCATAGTAATTTTTTACCGGCAAATATATAGTCCAATCATCCAAGTAAACCTATAAAAACTTGTGTATAAAGTCCTCAACTTCTTGCACAAAAATGCACGAAAATAATGCAGGTGCATTCTTCAACCCAAAGGGCATTACCATGTATGAAAAAATTCCCCACTCAGTTGTGAAAGTTGTATTTTCTTGGTCTTCTTTAGCAATCCACACCTGATGATAACTAGAGAATCCATCAATGGAAGAGTAAATCTCGCACCCTACAACACCCTCCAAGATCTCCTCATTAAAAGGTGTGGGGAAAGGATATATGAATCAAACAACATTCAACTCTCTGTAGTCCACACAAATCCTTATCATACCATATTTCTTTATGCTTATCACCATGGGGCTAACCCACCACGACTCCTCAATGGGCTCAATGATTCAAGATTTATACATCTTATAAATCTCTTCCTTTAATTTGACATGTATTTTAGGATTCATCCTCTAAGGCCTCTTACTAACCAAGCACGCACATTCCTTTAACTTGGGATGAAATCCCTTCAACTCATGATAGCCTTGTAAAAATAATTCTTGGAAGTCATGCGGTAGCTCAATAATATTTTCCACATCTTTTTCAGACCTATAGTCATAAATAATTACCTCTTTAGGTTTTGTATCTATCCCAATGTTGACCTTATTGGTTTTCATAGGTTCATAATATTCATGCACCTTATCATCAAAACTATTGAAGACCTCGAGCGTACCTAAAGTTTGGTCAACATCCATATTTATTTATGTTTATCACCATGGGGCTAACCCATTTTTACTCCTCAATGGGCTTGATGATTTGAGATTTCAACATCTTATAAATCTCTTCCTTTAATTTGACATGCATTTTAGGATTCATCCTCTAAGGCCTCTTCCTAACCGGGTGCACACCTTCCTTTAACTTGATCCACAACTCACCCAAAGAGGGATGAACTCCCTTCAACTCATGATAGCCTTGTAGAAATAATTCTTGGAAGTCATACAAGAGCTCAATAATATTTGCCACATATTTTTCAAACCAATAGTCATAAGTAATTACCTCTTTAGGTTTTGTATCTATCCCAATGTTGACCTTATTTGTTTTCATAGGCTCATAACAAGTGTGCACCTTCTCATCAGAACTATCCAATACCTCACGTGTACCTAAAGTGTGGTCAAAATTCCATTACCAATCCATTTCATAATATAAAACTATATGCAGCTGTAATGACTCAGCGTAACACCAATCTCTCATTTCAAGAATCAGTATTAAACCGATTTCTCATGTATAATTCTTTTCTTTTAAAAATTACGGGTAACTCAAGTGTTCTATCTAAGAAGCCTATCTAAATATTTGTTACTGATATTCATCTAAAATCTCACAATATTAGACTAGCTGATATAAGACAACACAACCAAAAGTTTACGATACTTTGGCCAAATTTTTAAACATGTTTACCATGTTTACATTCCAAGATGACATACTCATCAAAATTAATATGTATTTCACCCCACTTGAATTGTTATCTAGATTGGTCTTCCTTGACTTCCTTCAACTAAACCTAAATCATAGTTTCACACTAATTAGGGGCAGCTCACATACACTAGTGTTGAAGTATACTCTTGGTGACTGAGGAGAAGTAAACATACTCAATCAAATTTTTTCAATTGGGTGTGTTTAGTTACCCTAAGTCAACATGAGTTAACCACTACACTATTCCATGAGTCTGTCTTTGTTTAAAGTAGAACTATGAACCTAATTTCCACTTATGTTAATTGAGTTAATTGAACTAAGTGGGGTGTTGAAGCATGGTTTGATTCATCAAAGTATCCTCGTAATGACTCCCGTCATTGTGAGGGTACTCTATGAAAACCCCTATATTTCAAAAACCTAAGTTCATTCAATGAAACTAACATACTTAAAGAAACATTGGATTATTAACCTTCACATTATTATCATGTTTAATTAATCGTTAAACAACACACCTAAGGGCCCACTTAGTACGACTGATTCCAAGAAAGGATTCAAAATGTACTATTATACCAATTGAAGGTATGTAAATAAAATCTACATTCATGAATAAGAACTTTTTCATCTTAATCCATTATTTCTATATTTAGATAAATCTTATTCCAAAATCAAGTAAGATCATTAAGTTTTCTTACTATAATTTAACATTGTAAACAATCTTGATTGAAAGATTTTTAATTATACTTAGTGATATCCTAATATTTAAATCCATCTTACTAATTCTTTTAATCTTTCCAATTTCCATTTATTGTTTTCATATATAAGATCATACAACCAATCATTGATAATGGTTATGCTTTATAATATTATAAGGATAACATGCTTAATTCTGATTTAATGATAAAATTAAGTATCCTCTTCTTCATAAATAAGGACTATTTTCCTATTCATTAAATCAGAAAACATAAGGAGTAGATTCATAGTAAGAATTCCACATTCAACTATATGGAAACTATCCTTATTATCCTTTCCAAATAAGGGTCAATAAATCATAATCATCATAGTTATATCATTACCCCAAAATTAATTGAGTCAAAAATATATATAGTTCCTTATCCAAACATTATTCTATACCTTAGAATCCATTAAGCCGTGCATGTTAATATTTAAGAATATTAATAAAATCTCATCATGCATGTTAATATTTAATTATATTAATCAAATCTAATTCATATATGACCCTAGAATAAATCAGAAATCAACAACTTTGACATGACAATTCATTTATCAAAACAAGAGAGAGTTCACTACACTCAAAAATTAATAAATATTCCATAACTTTATAAGAAACATCTTTCATCATTACAAACTAATTTAATACATCCTCATAGTTTCTCTAACAAGTTCATTTCAAGAGAATTTCAATACATAATCATCTGAATGAAGAAAATGACTTTATTAAATTTTAAAAGATGTGGATGGATCATGATGACATCTTTTATAGAATTAAAGAATGGTGGAATTGGGATGGTGAAGGAACTGCCCAGTTTAGATTAATTCATAAATGTTAAAATGTTAAAAAGCAAGTGATAAAATAGAATAAAGACGTTTTTGGAAATATATTTGTCAGGAAAAGGGAATTAAAGAAAAAACTACAGGAATTAGAATCTCAATTACTGCAAAGCGCATGTCTTTAGAGGATCAATTAGAAGAAAAATATATTTTATCTGAGTTGCATACGGTTTGTAGTAGGGAAGAAAATTTCTAGAGGCTTAAATATAGGGCAATTTGGCTAAAAGAGGGAGACAAAAACAAAAAATTCTTTCATATGACCACCATGAAACATAGATCTTCCAATAGGATAACGGAATTTTCAAAAGGAAATGGTTTTTTCATCAAAGACCCTAAGGATATAAAGGATGAAGCTCTCAAAATTTATGAAAATTTGCTCAAGGATAATAGTGCGGAAAATGAAGAGGCTACCTCTTTTATGTTAGAAGCCATTAGAAATGACATAATAGATGTGAAAAAACTTAAATACTTTTCTAAAACAGTCACTTTGGAGGAACTACAAAGATCTATTTTTACTCTTGAAGGGGATAAGGCACCAGGCCCTGATGATTTTTCTTCTAATTTTTTTAGAATTTTTGGGAAATATTCTTAGATGACTTACTAAGGGAAGTGAATGAGTTCTACAGAACTGGTAATCTCTTAAAAGAGCTAAATAACACCCACATTGTGCTTGCTCCAAAAAAATGGATGCTAAAGATTTCAAGGACTTCCACCCCATTAGTTTGGTTAACGTTATTTATAGAATTTTTTCTAAGATTATTGCTACAAGACTCCAAACTATTCTAAATGATATGATCTCAAAGAAGTAGAGTGGATTCATAAAAGGTAGGATAATTCAAGACGGGGTGATCATGGTGCATGAGATCATTCACTCTATGGATAATAATAAAAGAGCTAGCATGGTTAGGAAACTTGATATGAATAAGGCATTTGAAAAAGTCTCATGGTATTTCCTTGAGAATGTTATGGCTAAATTTGGTTTCCCTAATAAATTCAGAAGAATCATTAAGACATGCATTTCTACTACTAGATTTTCTGTGGTGGTAAATGGTGACCTGGTGGGATTCTTTGCTAGTAGTAGGGGATTAAGACGGGGTGATCCTATATCCCCTTTTCTCTTCATACTAATGGTGGATAGTCTCAGTAGATCCATTACCAAATCTTTTAATGAAGGTATTCTAAAAGTAATTAGGCCTACTTCTAAAAACCAAATAGGTTCACATCAGCAATTTGTGGATGATACAATTCTTCCATTGATGGCCTCTATCTTTGAAGCTGATGCTATTAAGTATATTTTGAAATTTTATGAGGTTGCCTTAGGGTAAGAGATTAATTTTAATAAGAGTTCCATCTTCTTTTTTAATAATCCTCTGGAAAGATAAAAAAGAATTGCTCAAATTCTGGAGTGCAAAATCAATTCCTTACCTACTACTTACTTGGGTCTTTCTCTTGGAACCAAAAAAAATTCTACCACAGTTTGGAATGGTTTACTTGAAAGATTTCAAAATAAAATGGCTGGTTGGAAGGGGGCCATACTTTCTAATGCTGGAAAATGTCTGCTAATCAAAAGCACTCTTCAAAATCTACCTATTTACATTATGTCTCTATACAAAATTCCTACTGTCTTTAGGGATAAAATTGAAAGGATTCAGAAGAATTTACTATGGTAGGGAATGGAGGAAAGATTCAGATACCACTTGGTGGATTGGGATCAAGTATGTACTCTTACAAGAATCAGTGGGCTAGGCATAAAGGATATTAGAAAAATGAATATGGCCTTGATTGCAAAAATGGGATAGAGAATTCTTACTGAGGAGCAACCTTGGATTGATCTAATTAAAGCTAAGTATCTAGCTAAGTAAACTGTAACTTTTTTCCTTCATGATGACCAAATACCTCAAGGGTCTATTTTTTGGAACAATTTGATACAAATCAGGAATTTTATCAAACAAGGCTATAAATAGAAGGTGGGAAATAACAGAGATATTCAATTCTGGTGTGATAACTAGACTAGCCTCAGTTTAAATGATAAATTTGGTTCTGTTAAAGATATTCTAGAGAAAAAGTATGGAACTAAAGTCAAAGACTAGATTGAAATTGAGGGTAATAGAAAAAGATGGAAGTAACTTAAGGTGGAAAGCGATGAGATAAATCTCATAATCTCCTTATTACAAGTACAGCTAGATAACATACCCTTCAGTAAAATTGAAGTTAATGATGAAATTGTTTGGAATAACTAAAGTGATGGGGAATACACTGTCAAAGTTGGATACAATTCCTATTTTGAAAACATCCAGTGTGATTTCAAATGGAGCAGGATTTGGATGCCAGAGCTAACTCCTAAAATAAATTTCTTCTTTTGGCTTGTTCTCAAAGGTAGAATACTCACAAATGACAACCTTATCAAGAGAGGCTTTATAATGCCAAATATGTGTTGCCTATGTAAAAAAGAGGCTGAGGACATTAAGCATATTGTTTTGCATTGTGAGTACGCTTCAAAGATTTGGAGTTATATTTTTTCAAAATTCAGTGTTTGTTGGACAGTGCTAAAGGAATTTCTTCAATATTGGATTTAGTGGGATCCTCCTTTTAAACATTGTATTATTCGGAGACTTTGGAAAATGGTGATACCCCATATTATATGGAGAGTTTGGAAAGCCATAAATGACATAATTTTCATAAATAGTAGATAACCTTCTAAGAAAAGCTTTACGAAGATTGATAATGTAATTAAAGACAATATTGAAATATTTAAACCTCCCAAGAATAATAAATACCCTGAAGATGAAGAATTTATTCTCTCTAATTGTAAGATGGATATTGAAAATGTTCATAAATGAAGAAATTCAAATATTGATAGATCTCTAATTCATTGGCTCCCTCCTCTAAACTCTTAGTATAAAATTAATTTTGATGGAGCCTCTAAGGGCAACCCAAGGGCAGCTACTGGTGGAGGAATAATTATAGATCATAAAGTTCTTTTAGTTTTTGCTTATGTTGGTAGAATGGGCAATCAGACTAATCACTATGTAAAAGCTCTATCAGCTTTATGGGGTCTAAGAATTGCTAGGGATTACAACATTCAAAACATCATTATTGAAGGCGATTCCTTGAATATTATAAATCATCTTAATTAGATACACCCTCTGAGTTTGACTATTAAAGATTTCATTCAGGAATCTATTAATATATGTCATACCTTCAAAAATATTAAAATTGGTCATACTTATAGAGAGGGCAACAAGGTGGTGGATACCTTAGCTGACTATGGTACCAATAATAATTTCACCACTTGGGATGATGAAAAAAAAAACCCACAACAATAAAGAATGGTGTTACCAAGGATAATTATGAGCATTCACATCCTAGATAAAATCTCTAATGAGATTGCGTGGGATTCAATGCATAAGAAAGATGGCACATGCAAGAGGATTTATTCTAATTACCACCATAAATGTTCGCATGCTTCTCAAATTTCAAGCTGAATTCTTAAAAAAAAGGTATAGGTAAAACAAAAAAATCCTTTTCACGGGTGGTTTGTAATAGAGTAATCGTAGAAATAGTAGAGGAAGAAATATGGGGGAGCTTTGTGCTAATTAGAACCCAGCTGTGATCCTACTTGGAAGGATAACGCTGAGCTATGGAATTATATTCAAATGGGGGGTGTCTCCAACTTTATTGAGAAAATCCAAGGTCATGATCAACACATTTCAGTGCATTTTTCCATAGATTGGAAGGAAAAGAAGGTTAAATATGGAGGGCAAAGGGTGTTGATGAATGAGGAGCTAATTGTAGAGGTTACAAGACTGGCTTTGGATGGCATCCGGTTCTTCAACAAAAGAGTTGACAAAAATGTTGAATCAAAGAAGTTCACTGACACAGGGGAGGAGATCATATTTTTTACGACCGACATTTAGGTAAGCTCCATTTCAGAACCTTTGATGAAATTACTAAAATAATGGTGTGGTTTATATCCCTTGAAGGTCGTTACATTACTGTTCCCACCAAACAATTGGTTTTCCTTAATCACTTCAAGATAAATCTTGTTGTTTGCTTCCCGCATTATCTCCTAAATTCTTTTGAATGATCCATTTTTTATTTTCAAAAACATACTAGGGTCATCCCCCTTCACCAGGGGCTCATATTTCTCCTTCACAAGCATTTCCTCATCAATTTCCCCGTAGTTCCTATTTCCCTCAGCGTTCATCCCACTCCCTATCACAACACACCCACTCCCAACCCGACCAACTCTTCCAATATCAAGAATGTCAAGGATAAGAACCTTGCACCCCACAAAGTGACCCCACCTACCTCTAACCGTGTCCTCTGGAGTAACAAG
The DNA here is from genome assembly GCA_019776745.2 of Taxus chinensis. Taxonomy (NCBI): domain Eukaryota; kingdom Viridiplantae; phylum Streptophyta; class Pinopsida; order Cupressales; family Taxaceae; genus Taxus; species Taxus chinensis. The sequence continues at coordinate 114,090,082 of CM034146.1, forward strand.
GATATGGAAATGGTTCAAAATATCCTGCATATCAGTAATGCAGGGTAGTACAAATATTCCCAACGAGAGAGGGATAATATTCTCCTTAGAATGGAAATGTTGGAAAATGAGGTATAAAATATCAAGAAATAGATGCATCAGCTAAACAAGTAAAAGGGAAAAAGTAAGATAAATGATGATGTGGGTTTTGGCACAGATCAGACTAAAGAAATTTATAGAAAATTGAACTCGTAGGATAATATATTGGGGATAAATAAGGTTAGACATGACCACAATATGGCCATCTTCAAAGAAATCAGTGATTTTCTTGAACAACATGTTAGAAGCCTCACATTGTTGAGTGGAGTCCCTAAGGATATTTAGGGTACTGAAAAGGAGAGAAATCAAGTCATCTTGCAACTGAACATTAATGACCCAACACATATCACCACTCTAGCACTTTTTACCTCCCTGCAGATGATCAAATCAAGGATTGAAAGGGCCTCAAAGAAATAATACTTTCTAGGTAGGCTGGAGGAGTTCAAGTTTTTTTTTTTATGATAGTTTTCTGTTTTTTGTTGTTTAGTTGTTGTTATGTCCCTGTTTTACTTTTTATTAGTAGCTTATTTTTTTGCTATTGTTGGAATTATCATAATATCTGGATTCCAATCCCATTTTTATGCTTTTTCATGTTGATCTGGATGTTGAGCCTTTGTTGTAACGGGGTGTAGTCCCTTCAAAACTATTTTCCTTTAATAAAAATTAAAACAAATACAACTTTTTATAATTCTCTCCTTTAACTTTTCACAAAGTCCATCTACAAAATTATTACCATGAGTCAATTGATAAGAACTAAGCATGATAAGAACTATAACATTAAAACAATATTATTTTATCTAATAGTTTCTTAAAAGGAACCCTGTTGTTTATGAAAAAGGTTGCAAGTACAAAAAATAAGATCAATAAAATAGAATGCGAAAAAATTCATAATGGCAGAAAAGAAGATCAAGTCACTAAAATTCTTTAGGTTCCATTTTCCCAAGAAAATAAGTTAAGTTTTCCAATAAAAATTAATCTCAACAGTGTCACAGTCATGATAATCATTCATCATGATAACTTTAAAAAAGTGAAACCAACTATTAAAGAGATGAATTAATAAAAATTCTTGATGAGTACTTATTAATAACAAATAAATCATCAAGCCTTAACTTTCTAAAACATTACAATCAATTTCCTATCAATAATTAAAAAGGGAATTAATAAAAATACATGATTTCATTCATTCCTCAATGTATCGAATTATTTCTTCAAACCATAGTTTCCTAGTTATTACCAATCAAATTCCCTATCTCCAAATATAAAGGAATTGATATTTAAACAAGTTTTTCTTAATATTGATAGAGTACTTAAACAATAAATCTCTACAGGAGGGTGGCTTTATTCCTAAACCAAGATGACTCAGAATGCAAGGAAATCACCCCAAGAAAAATCTATTATAATCAGTATCATAACAGAGATCAAATAAAAATTAATCAACACAAACTATTTTAACTAAGTCGACAAGGAGTTCCAACCAAACCATGAGCACTAATATCTAAATAGGTGGTTTGAATCACAAAATACCTTCGTGACAAAACTTACGGAAAAATTTAAACCAAATAGCATATTGAACAAAGGCACAGAGAATGGTCTTAACCTGAAAAGATCAGGGTTCCAAATTTAAGGATAAAAATTTCCTTTATCTAAAATCATAGTAACTCTCAGCCTCCATTCACACTCAAAACGAATTCACAATAAGAGAAATAGTTACCACCACATAAATTCTATAAACCAACCAAATTAAAAACTTAGTCTCTTATGAGACGTTCGCGGGGATTAGACATCCAAAAAAACCTGCAACAGTCACAAAGGAATACACCCACTGTAACTCTCATGACTAGATAACCTCAATAATCACCATGGTTGAACAAGAATAGATAAAAAAAATCAAGATATCCCACTTAAGATGCTAAAAAATAATATATCTTCAAAATGACTTTAAACCAAAAGAAAACGAAACCCAATTCGAAGAGTAAAACAACCTGGGTTCGTTCCAAAATTCAACTAAGTCCAAAACTTAAGTCAACCTAAGAAGGGTAATCATGCAAAGCCAAAATGTAATGAACAAAAAAGGAGACATGAAATCTACCAGTCATTGTTTCAAAACAAATCAACCAGAGAAGGGTTAATAAAACAACAAAATGTAACTTAAAATGAAAGAGAGAAAACCCATATTAGTCCCCTTCATATTATGCACTTACAGGGCTTGAAATACCACCATTGAAGATAACTAGTATGGGTTGAAACTTGAATTTATACAAAACAACAAAAATATCAAAAGATCAGTTACAAATTTTACCCAAAATGAATGACCAAAAAATTGAAACCACAACCACGTTTTATATGCAATAAGTGAACACTATATCCTAGTATTAACACATAGTTTAATGACAACCAGAGTTGCTACCAGTTCTCAAACAAACTTTCACCAGACCCTGTGAATTTTTTTAATGCCAACCTTTTGTAAATATAAGGAGATTAATTTACCAAAAGTAAAGATAACACGATATCCCCAATAATAATCATTCACAATTTAATATATATTGCAACACATTTTTTTCCCAAACTTATTCAAAACCCAGAATTATTTCTATCCATTAGAAAGCAAATCTTTTATGAAACTCAAACAAGCAAGAAGAAGTAACAACACATAAGAAACCATTCTCAGAGACATTTTCATGAAAAGCAACGTTCTTTTTATGAAAATGTTTAAATAAAAGCAAGAAGCTTAAAGAGATATAGCCTATCATTCTGAGTAGTGCTCCTTGATTCTCTTTCTTTCTTCAAACCTTCAAGAAAAGCTTCCATAGAATGATTTCTAATGAAAAACCAAACAAATATTCTGCAACTTCTCCCTATTTTTACCCTTATTTCCACCATATAACGATAAATTTTAACATGCAACAAAATTGAACTGAAAGTTTCAAAAATGAAAATACAACATGCAAAGCCAAGAAGCTCAAAAAATCCAAATGAACAAAGGAAATGAAACCATTTATTTTTCCTCCAACCCATTCTACTATTCCCTAAGTGGTTTTCACTCAGATCAAGGCTCATTAATGCCAATAGCACTAACAATGCCCCCCCGAAAATCCCGCCAATGCCAACTCACTATTAGTTACAACTTAACAGTTTAAAACTTCATTCAAAATAAATTAGAAGAGTTGAAAACTCAACACTTTCCACTAGTTTCTTGCCTTTGCCAAAATTGGCGGCAACAAAATATTAAATGCAACATTTAAACCTTCAAAATGCCTTTGGAATGGTGCCACCGACATCTAACAACTTACCATCCAAGCCAACATAATTTCTCCTTAGGTTAGTTTGATGCCCTTAGGTTAGGTTTCCATATTATTTGATTCTAAACCATATCTTAGGACCTTAGGGATAGTTCAATATGGCTTAGGATTAACTAGTGGCAATGACTTAGGATTATCTCTTCTAAGAATTATTCATCACAATAAATATAATCACCTTAAATTAGGTTTAGGATAGGATAAAAATCAAAGGAACTTAGATTAATTAGGTCCAAATGAATTAATCAGATTACATTACCTTAAGAAAAATTTATCAAAACGACGTTATTAGATCACTTAGAATGGTGCATCTATAAGATGCTACAGGACACCCCTGTAATCCCATTACAAGCTTGGGTTCATAAATCAAACATTCTAACTAGATTGATTAAATGATCAAAACATCGTAAAATAAAAGACATGCCTTAGATCACTGCAATTGATCCAAGGTATGGTTTTTTCTATATTTTGCAATCAATTAGATTGAAGAACAAGTTCAATATTGCCAAATAGGCAACGAACGAATAAGACTGAAGTTATTTCATTCACAAATGAAAAAACATATTTCAAAGTTCAGCATAAGGAGTATGTGAAATACCACATTATTAATTCAGAATTTACATGGTATGATGTTATCCATTTTTTAAAAAGATAAACATATCATCTATAGAAAACAAGATTACTTAGTTCAAAAGAGTACACCATCTTCAAACATGAATCACCTTTCAACGTTTGCAACTTCAATTATAGAAGTGATCAAGGATAAAAACCATAACAAATGCATTATATACCTCCCATCTAAAAAGCATCATCTTCCCAATGATTAAGTTAATCCATATTCATAAACAAGAAAAATAATCATAATTATAGTTCTTTTATCCACAAAATTTTCAACAGAAACCAGATTTGTAGAAATTCAAGTTTTTCATAACTTATTACAACATCAAAATTGTTGTCCTAGTACTAACAAAATATAGTAGTGGCCCAAAACTTGTAGAAATTAAAGATAGTTTTCAAATAGAGTCTTTAATTGTCTCAAAAATAAGAATTAATTCTATCCAAAAAGATGAGGAAAAGTAGTTTTCATGTCCTCAAGGTTTTCCCATGTTGCACTTTATTCATTAAACTGGTTCCACTAGACCTTACATTGATTGATTTCACAATTTCTTAAGTGTAAGTGATGAGTTTCCAACACTCTTATGGGTTTAACCATGATTATTCCTGGGTCTTGGACCCGTAAGGAATCCTAATTTAATACATGTGATAAATCTGAAATGTATTTCTTAAGAAAACAAATATGGAAAACATCATGCATTCATAACAAGGTGGGATGTAATGCTAAGTGATAAGCTGTGGGGCTAATCACTTCAAAAATCTCAAAAGGTCCCACAAAATGAGATGATAATTTGGTTGCCTTGCCAAAGATAATAGAGCTCTTTTCAGGCTTAACACGTAAAAATAATTTTTCACCAAGTTCAAATTTCTTATCGACCCTTTTCAAATTTGTATAACTTTTCTATCTTTCATCAACTTCTTTCAATCGTTCACGAATTATTTTCACTTGTTGTTCCATTTTAGTAAGAATTTCAGTTCCAATTACCTCTTTATCCTCAATGTTATCCCAACTAATTGGAGTTTTACATTTCCTTCCATACAATGCTTCAAAAGGTACCATTTTTAATGAGGAATGATAAGTATTATTATAATAAAATTCAACTAAAGGAAGGTTTTCTTCCCATTTGTACTACTGATCCATACAGTACATTATTAACATATCCTCCAGAACCTGATTTATTCTCTCATTTTTACTATATGTTTCGGATGGTTTGCAAAACTAAAATTTAGTTTTTTCCCTAAGGCTGCATTTAGTGTTTACAACAAATGGGATGTCATTCTAGGGTCACTATCATATATAATCAATTCAGGTACTACATGTAATCTGAAAATTTCATGCACAAATATTTTTGCTAAAACAAGTGAATCATCTTTAAGATTACCAACAATAAAATGTGCTACCTTTGCTAATTTTTCAACCATAACTAAAATAACATCATTTTTTTTAGACATAGGAAACCCCTTAAAAAATCCATACTTATTACTTGCCACTTATATTGTGGTATGCTATGAGGATACATTAAACCAACTCGGTGCATATGCTTAGCCTTAACACACTGACATTCTAGGAAATGTGAAACAAAATTAGTTATTTCTCTCTTCATCCCTTTCCAATAATATTGTTGTTTTACATCAGCAAACATTTTTATAACAACTAGATGTCCTGAGTAAGGTGAATGAGGAAATTCCATCATTGAATTTTTCCTTAACTCATTTTCCAAAGTTACTGTTATCTAAAATTCAACCCCAGGGTAATTTTGATAACATGCATCAGATTTTTCAATCCCGAGCAAGTAAGATTGATTTAAGGCCCAAAATCATGTTTCTGGGGTCCCTTCGGGTTCTTTCTAACTCTCCTGACCAAGAAGAAAACCCAACAAGTTTTAAAAATGTGAAAAAATTGCATTACAAGCTTGGGGCCGAAAAAATGAAGAAAATCGGCTAAGTCCTAGTCCAGGCGGTCTGCAGGACAGTTGGGACGTCGGGACGCGTGGGACGCGAAAAGACGAACCAGCCGAAGGAGGAAAAAATTGCCTAAGTATTTTGTTTCGCTCGGTTTGGGACAGTTGGGACAAAAGTACGCGCGGGACGCGGATCGGCCGGTTTGGCACAAGTCAGTCCATTTCGGGCGGTTCGGAGATATTTGTCCCAGACGGTCTGGGACATCTAGGCCAAAAGTACGTGGAGGATGCGAACCAGCCGATTCGGCCAAAACAAGAGACTTTCGTCTGGGACATTTGGGCCAAAAGTATGAGGAGGACGCGAAAATCTGAAAGAGTTGAGAGCTAATGGAATCTCACCACGTGTCCTCACCGTAAAGAGGGACAAGGAAGCCCGAATCGGGCGGTTCAGAGATATTTGTCCCAGGCAGTTTGGGACAGCTGGGCCAAAGGTATGCAAGGGATGTGTGGGATGCGAAAAGCCGAAGGGCCGCCAACGAATCAGAACGTGCCACGTGTCAGAAGGAAAAAAGTTGCTAAGTGGTCGGTAAAAGTTTCAAAGGGGAAAATGGAACAGAGGGCCCGAGCCAGGTGACATAGGACACGTGTCCTAAGGAGCAGGGGAGTTCAAAGCTCAGGGAGAGCTTTGGAAACTTAGAAAAGTTTTGGCCAAAAAACTAAAAGGTAAAGGTTTTCCCCCCACCCCTGTCGATGAACCAAACGATGCCACGTGTCCCAAGTGGCAGGGCGCGGGGGAAAATGAAATTTTTTCCAAAGTGTAAGAAAAGTCAAAATTTTCAAGGAAAACCTGTGGGAAGGGAAGGAGAGAGATTTGCATAGCCAATCAGAGCCTAACACGTGTCATCCGAGTGGCAGAGCATGGAAAAAATTCAAATGTTTTCCCACCGATCCGTTTTGGCCTGTTTTTGCCCTAAATCTTCAGATCGCCATAACTTTCGATCCAGAGCTCAGATTTTCATGTTTTTTATATCAATGGAAAGCTGGTGAAATTCTCTACACTATTCCAAGGGAAATATTGCATTTTGGTTCAGTTAGGAGAGATAAAATCAAGAAACATCTCTGGCACATAGTAATGGCCAGAACTGACATTTCAACAACTAGTTTTAATGCACATGGGTCGCATTCTTCTTCAACATGGCCAGAACTGACGTCTCAACAACTAGTTTTAATGTACATGGGTCGCATTCTTCTTCAACATGGCCAGAAGTGATGTTTCAACCACCAATTTTAATGAAGAATGTGTTTTGGTCAATGTTTGGACTGCTTGCACATTTTCCTATGTTTTCTCTCTCCTGGGCTCGACCCATGAATTGTAAAAAGCCAGATTTGGCTCATTTTTAAAGTGTTGTTCATATTTTTAGCTCTTCCCTCCCTTCTTTTCTTCTCCAGGGTTGAAAATGGAGTTCGAACCTCCTCCCCTTCTCTGTAATGGCGTTTTTGCCTTTTACTATTGAAATGATGTTCTGTGCAAACTTCTGGAGCAACAAAAAACGTGTTTTGTGATGCATCTGTCCATCCCTGCTCGTTCTTTTGCTTGTTCTCTTCTTGCCTCTCTTAATTATAGGTATTTTTGCATGTTCTAATGTTCATTATAGGTATGGAGCTGTGTTCATGGAGTTTTGGGACATCTTCTGTGTGAAATCTATCTTTGGGTTTGTGATGCATCTGTCCATCCTTCCCATCGCTCACCTCTCTTTGTTCCATGGCAGTTTTGATAGATGTTCAACATTTTCCTTCTCTGGTGTACCACCGTTTTAGTGTAGGCTCTGCTTTTCCCTTTTCTCTCTCTCTTTGTCTCTTTGGCATGGTTAGATTAGGTTTATATTAGCTTGCCTGCACTGGAATAGCTTATGGCAGGTAGTTTAGGAAGAGGAACCAGCCTTCTCTGGAGAATCCTTTCTCATCTTTATAAGTCCCACACTTGGAGAAAGGATTCCATGTTGTGCAATCACACTAGATGCTAGTATGATCAAACTAGAAATTTGATCAACATCCAGGGGTGCTGTGATTTTGCACTAACAGTTCTGGCATGCCCGGTGGGACCTTAGAGGTCTTCCACTTCATCTTTTGCAGGTTGGTGTGTTCCTGTGAATATTTCAGCCTTTGGAGGCACTTGCAAACACATCTGGCGACTCCATCTGATTAGCAACCCATTTCTGAAGTTGCAGAGTTGTTTTTCATCCATTCCCATCCATCCTTTTTTCCATCTCTTTCATTCTTTTCCATTCCATGAAGTTGTGCAATCATGACTTCATTTCCATCATGGAATTCACATTTTCAACAACAACAGCAATGTTTCCCACCTCCGACATGTTTTTTAAATCCTCCAAATCAACATTTTGAACAAATTCAAAATCAGCATGCATACCCATATGAGCAGCAATGCCAAAATCAGTTTGGCTATGGAGCTTTCCAAGAGCAAGAGTATGCATATAATGAAGACAATCAGATGCAAGATGTTGGTCTGTTGGAGAAAATCCAAAATATGGAGGTAAAGATGGTGCAGTCCAGAGCAACAGCTCAAATGAGAGCTTTCCTAATTGGTTGTAGGACTCTTTGTCCATGGGGAGGCCCTTTTCCAAGACACTTCAGCCCTCAGGAGAAGCTGGACTTCATGATGAAGATGCTGCCCCAACTTGTACAATGGACAGCAGAAATAGAGGCCTATACACTTGTTGTTGAACAACCTTGTCAATGGGTAAGTTCTACACCATCATCTGGTTTTCTCTTCCCATTACTCAAGCAGCACCATCTCATTTGGAATTTCAAATCCTAAACTCCCCATCTGCTGTCCCAAATGTTGATCCCATGTCTCCACCTCTCAGTCTTCCACCACACCTCAATTCTTCTTTCCTTTTTCCTTCCAAACAGTCACCTCCACAAGAGCTAAAAGAAATACGCTCTCCCCCAAAGAAACAAGAGGTTTCATCTCCTCTACCACCACAAAAAATTGCCAAATCAATTGAGTTACAACCCATCCCTCCTCTTGCATTCCCAATTCCATGTGGGGAAGAAGAAATTGCAAAAATCGGCCATAAAGGACAGCAAGAAGAGGAGCCCAACAGAAAAGAAATGATAGACAACTTGAGGGTTTAGGCTGCCAAATTTGGGATGACAAAGATCCCCTTGATGGTTAAACCTATAGAAGAGGCTAAGGTTGAACAAATGGTGGTTAAGACTGAATTTGTGGCAGCAGAAGAAGAGAAAAAAGAAGAAGCAGATCAGCAGTCAGTTTGCTCAGAAAGTAGTGTCCATGTTGGCACTCTATTTGAAGGGAATGCTGATTTAATTCAAGTTACACAATCAGCCATAAAGGAAGAAATCTCAGAAGAAGATCTTGCAGTCCCAACTTGTCCTTTAGAGCAGCAGATTGAAGAGTTTGACTTGACAAACTTCATGCTAGAGGAAGAGTTCAATCAAGAGCAAAATTTTCTTCAAACATTGGAGGAAGGAGAAGCTGCTCCAAATCCAAAAGAAGAGGAGCACATTTTAGTTGTGGAAGAGAAATTGCAGATCCAAGGGCTTTGAGCACAAAGCAGGCTATAGGAGAACCTTCAGTTCTTCTTTCTACTTCACCTCTCTCAAGTTCTAGTACTAAAGAGGAGTTTGATCTCTCAAAATCAATGTTGGAGGGTGAAAGAAACCATGGTGATCAAGTTGCAGATCAAGAAGACACCATGGAGGAAGTAGAGCATTTGTAGCAGGACAGCCATGAGGTAGTTTATCTGTCAGATTTGGAGGACTGTTTTGATGGAGAAGAACCGGTTGAGTTTCCACCATTCTCTCTTTCATCATCCACATTCCAAACACCAGGGCCCGCTGTCATGAAGGAGAGCATACATTTTTAGGAGCCTGCATCTTATAGCAGCTCTTTGGAACCAAGATTGGAAGATTTTAATCTTTCATGTTCTTCATTAGAGGAAGAGAAAGGACAGAGGAATTTCACCATTTCTTCCACACCATCCATTCAAGAAGGTCTACAAGAAGACTCCATTTTTGGAGTTGAAAATCAGAGCTATGGGCATATCAAACAGACCATACCTTACCCAATCAGGTATTTGGCTTTATTGGAGCCAAAGGAGAAGTCACAACCAGTCATGCTTGCTTCTGAGCATGAGGGTGAGCTACAAAGTACCAAGGATCAGCTATCATACCTCTTCAATCCAAATGCAGAGCAACTAAAAGAGGTATTGGATTCACCTTCAACTGATACCTTGATGATTTGGGTGGAAGACCAGCTTCTTGTTGATTTTCCACTCATCTTAACAGCCATGATCAGCTCCAAATCAATTGCATGGCTGCCACTTTTGAGAAAGGGAAGCTATTTCTCACAACCAATTGCAGGGTTTGTTTAGCTTGCCTTTGCTTCCAGTTAGAGTAGAGTAGGTAGGTTTGCTTTTAGCAGAAGAAGTGCTTGTGCACACTCTGCATGTTCCATTTGGAGCATGTATGATTTTCAGTTCTGTACATAGTTTTTGTGGTGCTGGTTTCGCTCTTGCACAGTTCATTTTGGTGGCATTTTGGTGAGAACAACTCCATTTCAGTGGGTTTCCAAGTGGCTCAGAGAGGAGGTTTTCAAAGTTCAGATCAGTTTGCAGGTTACAACTCATGACTCCATGCCCAATGGATTGCTTCAGGCTACTGATCATTCATCTAGCAGGCAGATGACCCCGCTGAGTCGCCAAAACTGTTATCCAAAATTCACCCCCGTAGGGTAATTTTGATAACATGCATCAGATTATTCAGTACCAAGCAAGTAAGATTGATTCAAGGCCCAAAATCATGTTTCTGGGGTCCCCTCGGCTTCTTTCTAACTCTCCTGATCCAAGAAGAAAACCCAACAAGTTTTAAAAATGTGAAAAAATTACATTACAAGCTTGGGGCCAAAAAAATGAAGAAAATTGGCTAAGTCCTAGTCCAGGCGATCTGCGGGACAATTGGAATGTCGGGACACGTGGGACGTGAAAAGGCGAACCGGCTGAAGGAGGAAAAAATTTCCTAAGTCTTTCGTTTCACTCGGTTTGGGACAGTTGGGACAAAAGTACGCGCGGGACGCGGATCGGCTGGTTTGGCGCAAGTCAGTCCATTTCGGGCGGTTCGGAGATATTTGTCCTAGACGGTCTGGGAATTCCGGGCCAAAAGTACGCGGAGGACGTGAACCGGCCGATTCAGATAAAACAAGAGACTTTCGTCTGGGACATTTGGGCCAAAAGTATGCGGAGGACGCGAAAAGCCGAAAGAGCTGAGAGCCAATGGAATCTCGCCACGTGTCTTCACCGCAAAGAGGGACAAGGAAGCCCGAATCGGGCGGTTCGGAGATATTTGTCCCAGGTAGTTTGGGATAGCCAGGCCAAAGGTACGTAAGGGACGCATGGGATGTGAAAAGCCGAAGGACCGCCAACGAATCAGAACGTGCCACGTGTCAGAAGGAAAAAAAATTGCTAAGTGGTCGGTAAAAGTTTCAAAGGGGAAAATGGAACAGAGGGCCCGAGCCAGGTGACACAGGACACGTGTCCTAAGGAGCAGGGGAGTTTGGAGCTTGGGGAGAGCTTTGGAAAATTAGCAAATTTTTGGCCAAAAAACTAAAAGGTAAAGGTTTTCCCCCCGCCCCTGTCGACGAACCAAACGATGCCACGTGTCCCAAGTGACAGGGCGCGGGGGAAAATGAAATTTTTTCCAAAGTGTAAGAAAAGTCAAAATTTTCAAGGAAAACCCACGAGAAGGGAAGGAGAGAGATTTTTGTAGCCAATCAGAGCCTGACACGTGTCATCTGAGTGGTAGAGCGCGGAAAAAATTCAAATGTTTTACCGCTGATCTGTTTTGGCCTATTTTTGCCCTAAATCTTCAGATCACCATAACTTTCGATCCAGAGCTCGGATTTTCACATTTTTTATATCAATGGAAATCTGGTGAAATTATCTACATGATTCCAGGGGAAATTTTGCATTTTGGTTTAGTTTGGAGAGATAAAATCAAGAAACATCTCTGGCGCGTAGAAATGGCCAGAACTGACGTTTCAACAACCAGTTTTAATGCACATGGGTTGCATTCTTCTTCAACATGGCCAGAACTGATGTCTCAAAAACTAGTTTTAATGCACATGGGTCACATTCTTCTTCAGCATGGCCAGAAGTGATGTTTCAATCACTAATTTTAATGAAGAATGTGTTTTGGTCAATGGTTGGACTGCTTGCACGTTTTCCTATGTTTTCTCTCTCCTGGGATCGACCCATGCATTGTAAAAAGCTAGATTTGGCTCATTTTTAAAGTGTTGTTCATCTTTTCAGCTCTGCCCTCCCTTCTTTTCTTCTCCAGGGTTGAAAATGGAGTTCGAACCTCCTCCCCTTCTCTGTAATGGCATTTTTTCCTTTTACTATTGAAATGATGTTCTGTGCAAACTTCTGGAGCAACAAAAAACGTGTTTTGTGATGCATCTGTCCATCCCTGCTCATTCTTTTGCTTGTTCTCTTCTTGCCTCTCTTCATTGCAGGTATTTGTGCATGTTCTAATGTTCATTACAGGTATGGAGCTGTGTTCATGGAGTTTTGGGACATCGTCTATGTGAAATCTATCTTTGGGTTTGTAATGCATCTATCCATCCTTCCCATCACTCACCTCTCTTTGTTCCATGGCAGTTTTGATAGATGTTCAACATTTTCCTTCTCTGGTGTATCACCGTTTTAGTGTAGGCTCTGCTTTTCCCTTTTCTCTCTCTCTCTGTCTCCTTGGCATGGTTAGATTAGGTTTAGATTAGCTTGTCTGCACTGGAATAGCTTGTGGCAGGTAGTTTAGGAAGAGGAACCAGCCTTCTCTAGAGAATCCTTTCTCATCTTTACAAGTCCCACACTTGGAGAAAGGATTTCATGTTGTGCAATCACACTGGATGCTAGTATGATCAAACTAGAAATCTGATCAACATCCAGGGGTGCTATGATTTTGCACTAACAGTTACATACACTCACTTTTCATATTTTAAAATTTCTTCATTATCAAAGTAAAAACCTTTGTATCTTGCATCATTAGGATCTGCAGCAAGTGTTATTTTTACTTGCTGAAAATACAAATCAGAATCCATGATACTATTTACTTCATCTTTAAACTAAATTTTCAAAGTAACAAGTGCAGAAATATGTTTCCTACGACTTAGTGTATCTGCCACTCTATTTTATTTACCTTTTAATTTAAATTATGTCAAAATCATATTGTGACAAAAACTCTAACCATATTCATTGTCTTGCATTCATATTTGGTTGAGTGAAAATATGTTTCATCCCAAGATGGTCAATTTTTAACTCAAAAGGTCTTCTTAAGAGACAATTTCTCCATACTTGAAGTGCATGAACTATGGAAGAAAGCTCTAGGTCATGGGGAACATAATTCAACTCATGTAACTTGAGTTTCTTTCTCTCATAAGCTATAACATGATCATCTTGCAATAGTATACCTCCTAGTCATTCTTCGGAAGTATCTGTAACTACCGTAAAGCTTCCATTTGGATCCAAAACAGTCAAAATATGTGCAGAAGTTAGTTCTTCCTTCAGATTTTTAAATTTTGATTTGCATTTATCACTCCACACAAACTTGTTGTCTTTCTTTTGTAATGAAGTAATCGGGGCAGCAACTTTTAAAAATTCCTTAACAAATTTTATATAATAACTGGAAAGCCCCATGAAGCTTCTGAATTCATGTAAATTTTTTGGTCCGGGCCTTTTAGTTATGGCAACAATCTTTGATGGATCAACTGCTAATCCATATTTTCTTATGGCATGTCCTAAATAGTGCACTTCTGTCTCGTAAAAAGAACATTTGTACAAATTACCATATAACTTTCTCTTTTTCAAAATTTCAAGTACAATTTTCAAATGCTCTTGGTGCTCATCAATGATCTTATAATAGATAATACTTTTTTCCAAGAATACAAGAAAAAACTTGTCCAAGTATCCTTGAAATATATTATTCATCAGATTCATAAAATATGCAGGTGCATTTGTCAAACCAAAAGGTAAAACCATGAATTCATAATATCCATACCTTGTTCTAAAAGATGTTTTATGAATATCTTCATCCTTAATTCTCAATTGATCATATCTACAATGAAGATCTATCTTCGAATATACTGATGCACAATGCATTTGATCAAACAAATCATCAATTCTAGGAAGTGGATATATATTTTTTTATTGTTGCTTTGTTTAACATTTTGTAATCAATACAAAGTCTAAGTATTCCACCCTTCTTTTTCAAAAAAAAAAATTGGTGCTCCCCAAGGTGAGACACTCAGTCTTATCAAACCCTTAGAAAATAGTTCTTATAAATGTGCCTTAAGTTCTATTAATTTAATTGTAGTTATGCGGTAAGGTGCCTTGGAAATTGGTTCAAATCTAGGTTTGATATCTATTGTAAAGTTAAATTATCATTTATGTGGAAGGCCAAGTAGTTATTCTAGAAATACATCGCTGAAGTCTCTCAATAGCGGATAATTTTCCAAGAAATTACTACCTTCTTCTACTTTTTCAGAAATTTTTATATCATATAACGTGTAACTTTTGTTTTTGGCCTTCTTAAGCTGTATAGCAGACAATTTGCTAACTAAAATTTCTCATTTTACCCCTTGAATGTCTATTGTTTTCTACAGATCATCAAGGCATCTAATGTGTTTTTCAAAACAATGAAATTTTTCTTTATGATCTATAAGCCAATTAACACCAATTATGACATCATATGACCCCAAAAGAGCAACATAAATATCCATTTTATTAGAAAAACTCAGTAACTCTAAGACTGCTCCAAAAAGACATTTACTAACAGTATGGACAACATTATTACCATAATGTATAGTCCAAGATTTCTCCATTATTCCTAATTTTATTTTTAATTTTATAGCCAATTTAATAGAAATAAAACTTTTTGTAGCTCCAGTATAAAAAATTATAGTAACATGTGTACCAAATAATTTACCTAGCACTTCCATTGGCGTAACTTGCTTTTCAGCTTGCTTATCAGCTACTGCAGCATATATCTTATGTTATTGGTTGCTTTCATCTTTCTTTAGAGGGAACTAATTGACGTAGTGATCCTTACCATAGTTAAAACACCCCCCTGTAGGTCCCCTTTTTGGTTCAAACTTATTTCTGGTCTTGAAATTACTGTTTTGACCTCCATAAGATTTCTGCCCATTATTGTTATTCTTCAAAATATTGTTTCTAATGTTCGCATCAAGTTTATTTGTAACTGTTTTCTTATTGTTATCAATCACAAACTTTTTTTTTGACTCCAAACTTTTTCCATGCCACCTTTTTAAGTGAAAGTGATGAAGAAGAGTTGGTAATTATCTTTCGATTCTCTTCTTTATGTGTAGAAATTTCCTTCAATTTCTATTCTTTCCTTATGAATTTTTCTACAAACCCTTTAATAGTGGTTAGGATGTATACATCTACCTCTCCTCCTATTATAGGATTTAATCCCATAATAAACTTGTGTATCCTAAATTTTTCATCAGTTTGATACTGTGGAACGTACTTAAGAAGTTTAGTAAACCTCTCCTAGTACTCAGTTATAGTTAACTTTCCTTGAACTAAATTATGAATTTCTGTCATTTTTTATCATAATAGAGTTGTGAAATATAGTGTTTCCTAAAGTAGCCCATAAATTGATTCCATGTAATGCTTGATTCATCAATTTTCAGTTCAACCTTACGGTTGTCTCACCAGGAGGATGTTTCATGGGAAAGTCGGTAAGCTCCCTAGACTGCCTTTGTTTCTTCTGAGAAGTTCCTTACTGAAAATTAATTCTCCATTTTTCTAAGCCAATTATTTAACTCCATCCCCCAGTGTAGTGCCATCAAAATTTGGTGGAATTATCCTGTTTATGTAATTAGTAAGTTCAATTACTAATCTTGCCTTTTTATTTTCAGGTGGATTAGGTACATTTGCATTTGCATTTGCAGTGTTATTATTGGCATTTGCAACATTGCTATTTGTTGCATTATTAATATTAACACCTAGATTTCAAACATTATCATTGTTTCTTGGAGGTGTCTGATTGTTATTATCAACATCATATTTCTCCTCCTCATTACCCATTACTTGTTGTTCAAGTATAATAAGATGATCTCTTGTGTCCATTAGGGAAGCAAGAATCTCATCAAGTTTTTGTGCAGTAGCTTCCTCTTCACCTAGAGGTGGATTATTTGTAGCACTTCTCCTTGTTCTAACCATTTTTTGTTAACATGAAATTAATTTTTCATCAGATGTGGACTCAATAATTCCAAGAGCTACAACCTTCAGCTATGATACCAAAATGTAACATCCAATTTTTATGACTTAGAAACAAGGGATTTATTTTTACATAATATTCTCTTTTCTAAATTCATACAATTCAGAATACACATTCCATTTCCAATCCATCTCATAACAGAAAACTATATGAAACTATAATGACTCAGTGTACCACTGATATCTCATTTCATGACTCGGTATTAAATTGATCTCTCATGTTTAACTTGTTCAAATGTATACTATATATAATTTGGTTCTTTTACCCATTACAGGTCACACAAGTGTTTTGGCTAAGAAGGCTATTTGAATATATGTTATTGATATTCATCTAAAATACCACAATCTTATACTTGATGACATAAGACAACACAACCAATAGTTTACGATACTTTGGATAAAAATTTAAACATGTTTACCATGTTTATATTCCAAAATTGCATACTCATCGAAAGTAATATGTCTTGTACCCCACTCGAACTGTTATCTAGATTGGTCTTTCTTGACTTCTGTCAACTGAACCCAAGTCATAGTTTCACACTAAATAGGGGTAGATCACATACACTAGTGTTTTAGTCTACTCGTGGTGACTAAGGATAAGTATAAATACCCAATTGATTATCGTCGATTGGGTGTGTTTAGTTACCCTAAGTCAACATGAGTTGACCACTACACTAGTCCATGTGTCTATCTCTATTTAGAGTAAAACTATGAACCAAATTTCCATTTATGTCAATTGAGTTAATTAAACTAAGTGGGGTGTTGAAGCATGGATGGATGCATCATATTATCCTCATAATGAATCCCATAATTATGAGTGTACTCTACAACAGCCCCTATATTTCAACAACTTACTAAGTTCATTCAACAAAATAGACATACTTAAAGAAACATTAGATTATTAACCTTCACATTATTATCCTGTTTAATTAATCATTATACAACGTACCTAAGGGTCCACTAAATACAATTTATCCCAAGAAAGGATTCAAAATGTACTATTACACCCATTGAAGGTATGCAAATAAAATTTGTGTTCATGCATATGAACTTTTTCATCTTAATCCATTATTTTCATATATTGATAAATCTTATTCCAATATCAAGTAAGTAAGGTCATTAATTTTTCTTTCTACAGTTTAACATTGTAAACAATCTTGATTGAAATATTGTTAAATAGACTTAGTGATATCATAATACTTAAATCCATCTTACTAATTATTTTAAACACTCCAATTTCCATTTATTGTTTTCATATATAAGAACATACAAGTAATCATCGATAATGGTTATGCTTTATTATATTATAGGGATAACATACTTAAGTTTGATTTAATGATAAAATTAAGTATCCTCTTATTCATAAATAAGGACTATTTTCATATTCATTAAATCAGAAAACATAAGGGTAGATTCATAATAAGAATACCACATTCAACTATATAGAAACTATCCTTATTATCCTTTCTAAATAAGGGTCAATAAATCATAATCATCATAGTTATATCATTACCCATAAATGAATTGATTCAGAAATATATATGGTTCCTTATCCAAGCATTATTCTAAACCTTAGAATCCATTAAGCCATACATGTTAATATTAATAAAATCTAAGTCATATATGACCCTATAATAAATCAAAAATCAACAACCTTTACGCAATAATTCATTTATCAAAGAGAGAGAGAGAGAGAGTTCACTTCACTCTAAACTTAATAAATAGTCCATAAATTTATAAGAAACATCTTACATCATTACAAACTAATTTAATACATCCTCATAGTTTCTCCAACAAGTTCATTTCAAGTTCATTTCAATACATAAGGATCTGAAAGAAGAAAATGACTTTGTTAATAAAACAAATGTAACTTTTTATAAGTATTTCTCCTTTCACTTTTCATGAATTCCATCTGCAAAATTGTTAACATGAGTCAGTTCATAAAAACTGAGCATGATAAACACTATAATGTTAAAACAATATGCTTTTATCTAACAATTTCGTAAAAGGAACCCTATTGTTTATGAAAAGGTTCCAAGTACACAAAATAAGATCAATAAAATAGAATGCCCAAAAATCCATAATATCATAAAAGAAGAGGAAGTCACTAAACCTATTTAGGTTCTATTTTCCCAAGAAAAGAAGTTAAGTTTTACAACAAAAATTAATCTGAACAGTGTCACAGTCATGATAATCATTCATCATGATAACTTTCAAAAATGAAAACAAACTATTAAAGAGATGAATTCATAACAATTCTTGATCATTCCTTATTAATAACAAATAAATCACCAAGCCTTAAGTTTCCACAACAGTATAATCAATTTCCTATTAACAATTAAAAAGGGTATTAATAAAAAAACATGATTTCATTTGTTCCTTAATGTATCGAATTATTTCTTCAAGCCATAGTTTCTTAGTTATTACCAATCAAATTCCCTATCTCCAAATAAAAAGGAATTGATGTTTAAACAAAATTGTCTTAATATTGATAGAGTAGTTCAACAATAAATCTCTATAGGAGGGTGGCTTTATTCCTGAACCAAGACAACTCATAATGCAAGGAAATCACCCCAAGAACAGTCTACTATAATCAATATCATAACAAAGATCAAATCAAAATTAATCAACAAAAATTCTTTCAACTCAGTCCATAAGGAGTTCCAACCAAACCACAAGCACCAAGATCTAAATAGGTGGTTTGAATCACAAAATATCTTCGTAACAAAACTTACGGAAAAATTGAAACCAAACATCATATTGAATAAAGGCATAGAGAATGGTCTTAACTTGAAAAGATCAGGGTTCTAGATTTAAGAATAAAAATTTCCTTTATCTATAATCATAATAAAACTCATCCTCCATTCACACTTGAAATGAATTCAAAATAAGAGAAATAGTTACCACATTGTTGTCCACTCAAAATTCCCTGCTCTGATGAAAGTAAAAATTTCAAAATTTTGAGTTTAAGTGTTTTTCTCTAAAGTACCGAAGTCGTGAAATTGAGAAAATCTGTGTTTTTGGGTCATTTTGTGTGATTTTCGGGCCTGTCGGAACTTTTTGTCCCAACTGTCCCAAGTTCAAAAGTGCGTTCTGTTCCGCCGATCGGCCGAAATCCCCGAAGTTGTTCCATTTTTCGGGCCCGTCGGAACTTTTCGTCCCAAGTGTCCCAAATGTTAATTGTTGCAAGGTGTTCCATTTTCAGCCGAAACACCCGAACCGCGTACTTCGCGCATTTTCGCGTCCCAAATGTCCCAAGTCAAATTGTGCAAGTTGTTCCATTTTCGGCCGAAACTCCCACCCACACATTTTCGTCTCAAACGTCCCAAACTTTTCAGACCCATTGGTGCGAATTTTCACACACTTCGCGCACTCATGTCCCGTGTGTCCCAAAAGACATTTGTGCGTCTTTTCCCCGCCTCGCCCGAATCGGCCGAGCCGCGTGTTTCGCGCATTCGCGTCTCACATGTCCCAAGCGAACCAAGTGCCATTCATACTTAGTTTTTCCCGCTCTACCCGAATATGTTGCTTGTCAAATTGGTGGGTATATGATATTTAATGCGCATTGATTTCCTTTCTCTCTCCAAAACAGCTATATAACGGGCAGACCCCCTTTTGCATTTTTCACACTGCTTCCTTGCTATCTTTTGCCCGAACCCCCGCAATCTGAATTTCCTGCGCGTGTATCCCGTTCCCTCTGTAATTCCTTTCCGAGTCTAGGTTTGCGGCTCTGTCCTCCTAGCTACTATCAATATGAAGATCAAATTCCAGGGACAGGAACAAATTTCACCACTAGAGTCTGCCATTCGTAATATTGGGGACAGCAAAGCTCGACATCTTGACTTCGGTGATTTTTGGGCAAGGATGGCAGATACAAACCCTACACCAATGGCACAAATGATTCACGATAGTGGTTTGGCTTTTGTTGGAGGTTTCCTGATCTCAGTACAGTGTGTTGATACCGTGCTTTCATGCGGAGCTCACTTCGACCCCGCTTCGAGTGAATTGACCAATATACATGGGGAACTCATCACCAAACTGGATGCTGCCGCCATTAGCACTGCTCTGAGGATTCCAGAGATGGATAATGCCATAGTCGTTTCCCTGGATCAAGCACAGGCCCTGTTCAACCAAGACAGTGACAAATATAAGGCACGAGTGGCGAATTCCTGGCTGAAGAACCCTAAGAAAGGAGCTTCTTGTCTGACCAAAACCCTCTTCCGAGAAGATTTCAATGAAGAATTGTCAGACTTCATAATCTTGCTGGCTAGGGTTATGGGTTTGCCCTCTACCAATGAATTTCACTTCTGGATGTGCCCGCTCATCAGCATGGTGTGCGAAGGAATGCAAAATATCAATTGGGCAGAAATCATAAGCATGAATTTGACGGAGCAGCTGTCCAATGTGCAGCAAACGAAGAAGTTCTATATGACTTCGTACCTGATGTATACCCTGGCAGCGTCACGGCAATGGTTTGGCTTTTCTTACATCGACGCTCACAAAGATGATCCAGTATATGCTTACTGTCCACAGTTCACCCTGGAGACCAGCAATCGTAATTTCAGAAGGGTCAATGATGCTTTCACCATGTACGTGGTCAGACTACTCGAAGGTGATACTGCTAGAAGGTTTTCAGATGAAGCCATGAACCTGATATATTAATATGGTGCTTATTTCATCTAATTCAGGAAATTTTCTTATATCAGGCTTACTGGCTATGAGAGCACCCCTCTGCGGCTTCCCATGTTCTGCAATGATAAGATGGATTTGATTGAAGTATGCAGACAGTTAGACAAACTGCACAGAACCTGCAGGGACAAGAAGATTTCTGGTTTGCACTTTCCCATCTCTTTGGGAAATTACACTTGTAAAACAGCTCTGGATGCTCAGAACATAGAGAGAGCCCTGGTTCCTATCACTGTTCATTTCTTCAAGCCAAGAACCTGCTTTGACTTGAAGAAGTTTATTGAACAGAACATCAAGATAATCTACCATCATAGGGTAGATACAGAAGACTACTAGGCTGACTGTGCAGATGATTTTGAAGCCAGGAGAAGGCATTGTGGTAGGTTCTCCTTGCAATTGATCCAAGAACTCGATCTATACCAAGTTCCTGAAGGTCTCCAGGATGAAAACTCTGATCTATACTCATATGAGTATGAAAATGTGGTTAAGAACACTCCTTTGGAGGACCTGGATTGGAACAGGAAAGAGAGGGATGATCTGGTTGAGATCCTTGCTCCAGTCTTAGTCAGGACTAAGGTCTGGTTTGACAGGATGGTTCGAGAATTCAAGAGGCATTCAGGAGAATCCTCTTCTAAGGATGCTTCAACACCAAGAAGAGAAGCATCTATTCCAAGGTCGGAAACACCATTGCAAACCCCACCTGCCTCATCAATACAAGGACCTGCAGCTTCTACTCCTTCTTCATCCACTCAAGTGTACCAGAAGAAGCTCAAGAAGGTTAAGAAGGAGCCTGTGGAAAGTGACCCTCAAAGAAAGCAGGCAGAGTTGCCTATGGGACCAGAGAACATCATTGTTCTCAGTGAAAGTGAAGAAAGCGAAGTACCAACTCTTGCAAGTGCTCCTGAAGATCCAGATGATAAAGATAAAGAAATCCAGAGCACTGAGCTTTCAGGTGATGTTAACTCTTCTGCCGCAATTGCCCCAAGTGCCCCACTCACCTCTCAACTCAAGTCAACAGCTGCGTAGACCTTGAGCATCATGAGCTCTCTGTCTCTTGGTCCCCTTGCTCCTCCTACTGATTCCTCTTCCTCTTTTGCGTGGGTGCAACCTTTGGTTGACAAAAGGAAGAGGAAATTTTCCTCTCGGAGTTCAGGGTCAAATTTTGATGCTGTCGCAACCTTGTTAGGCACCACTCCTTCTCGTGCCAAGAAAGCAAGAACTACCTCCAGAATAGTGTCTGATGCTCAAGGTCAGCAATTCTTGGAAAATTTCCAGGCCTTCAACGGATAAATCAGAGCAGGACTTGCAGGTATCTGACTTAGAGCTCTCGAGAATCCCAATGGGAGAGTCTACCCCTGAAGGTGAAATTCACAACCTCTAGGAAACAGTCACAAGAGTCATTGGGAGGGTAGAGAAAGGGCAACAAACTATTGAACAGTTAGAAGAACAGGCCCAAATTCTCACAGGTTTCATCAAGTCTCTTTTGTCTAAGGACAAAGTTTTAGACCCTACCCCATTGACTACTCTCCCACCTCCTATAATTCTAAGCCAAGATGAAGTGTAGAGTATCAAAGATATGCACAAGTATTCTGTCTATGGCAGAGCTATTGAAGCCCTGGTGGATGACATGCTTGTTGCTGGATTAAACTTCATCGATGAAGCTTTCAAACTCCACGAAAAGGTGAGCAATGTGCAACTGAAGCTCTCCTCCACTATCAATATCATGGATAAAGAGCTCAAACTCTGGAGCAGTTGCATAGTAGACCTCCGACTCATGGGACAAGCAGATGAGAACGTTTTGTTGGCGAGTAAATTATTTGATGATGTAATGGATAATCTGTCAAAGTCCAAGGTCTACAGCGTGGAGTGGAAGATCAGAGTCTTGGAGGAGGCTTTGAGAGAACTGAAGAACAGTTGGCAGAAGGGAGAAGCTTTCAAGACACTGGTTATCTCTGCTTTCAAAGACATACACTGTCATCTTCAGGATGAGACTTCTGGTACTTCCCTTTCCTTGCAAGAAATCAAAGCTCAATTCAGAGCTTTTGTCAAAGATAACCTATTCAAGGAAAGTTCCATCTCCAAGGAGAAAATGAAGGAGATTTCCTCTCTTCAATCTGCCATTGAAGAAGCAAACAAAGATTATCATACTCATCTCGAGTTTGATAAAGAGATGGAGAAGTGTCTGGGATTTTGGACTCAGTCTATGACTAACACGTCAGTCCCTCGTGGCAGAGATATAGCTGAGGCGTTGAAGAGATTCAGGCAGCGAATTCTGAAGTCAGTGGGTCCCTCTCAGTGACTGACCACCTGTCTTCTTCTCCTTTTTATTCTCTCCTTTTCTATTTCTTTTTCTCGGATTCATTGTAATAGGTTGAGGTATTGCGATTGGCAATCCTTAACTAATATTTAGTTAAAAGAAGTAGTTACAAAGAGTAACTGACTTGTAAGCTATATAATGGCCTTTCCATGCCATTTTGAAGGAGGAAGAACTTGGAATATTTTTTGAAAGTGTAAATAGATTATAAAGAAATCAATACAAAAGGACTTTTCCATTCTTTTTCTATCTAATCTCTGTTATTCCTAAGCTTTCATTTATTTTCTTTGTGAAGATCATTTGTCTCAAGTTCGTTAGTCTTACCGATTGCATACTCTTCAACTTTGCAAGCACGGTGATCTTGTATAACCAAGAAGGAACTTTGTGTCCTTGATTAATGAATCTGTGTTATGTTAAGAAACTTTGTGTTCTAAGCAGATGTTATTTACAGAACTTTGTGTCTTTAAATTCCATCTTATTTATTCGATACAAATGATCTTGTTTCAATTCACTGTGACTTTTGCATACATAAAGAATTACTCTAATATCTATAATTCTGCATGTTGCCTTTCTACTCTTTCCCGTACTCTCATTTCCTCAGTCCTTTTGTAATTGATGATCTTCATAGAAAACACTTTCGTGATATCCAAGTTTAACCAACAAATCATGTCTTGTACATTTGTAAATAAGTTTGTTTCTGAATAAGGGAACCTCTCCCATTAAAGAGGAGGGACTTCTTGTCCCCTGACTGTTGCTCTTCGTAAAGTCCTATCTAACGACCAACAGTTTTTGGCGACTCCGCTGGGGAAAATCATATTCCAGTTCTGTATTTTTCGATCATCTTTTGATCTGGCGACTCCGTGTTTTACTCGAGGTAGAAGGACCCTTGGTATTGAAGATTCTCAGTTCCAGATTTTGGAGCAGCAGGGTTTTCCTTTTCCTTCAACAAGAAATAGAAGAACTCATTCGACAAGCACTCCACCTGCTCAAAATAGAATTCCTACGGGCGATACTCCTTCAGAGCCAGCTAGCCCTAATCTGCGAGCTTTGATTCTTGCTGGTGTTGCGGTTCCTCTCCAAGCCATTTTTCAAAGAATGGCGGTGCCATTACCATGGGGTCATCGTGTCGAGCCCCTTGCTCTTCCTCAGCCTTTGCATGAGTTACCTAGAGGTAACCAGAAGAACTTTCCCAAATTCAAAGGCGATGGCAAAGTGCATCCTGATGAACACATCGCGGCCTTCATTGTTGCATGTGGAGTCCTGGGATTTGAGCATGAAGACATCTCCGTGAGACTGTTCATTGAGACGTTACAAGATAATGCTGCTGATTGGTTCTACCACCTTCCGGCTGGCACTATCACCGACTGGGACACAATGAGAACCCATGAGAGAATTTGTGGCCCGATTCAACAGACTGATCAAAAAAATTCTTGTAAATACTCGACCTATTGATCAAATCCGAAAATGTTTCTTCTTAAATGCCCAATCGTCTGAAGTCGGTTATGTGCTGAGAAGGGCTAATCTCACAACATTGGAGGAAGATCAAACTCTTGTTGTTAGTGTCGAGGATGATCTGATCATGTCAGGAAAGTTGAGGAGAGACCCTTCCAAATCTAAGTCTGTTGCTTCCTCCTCCTCCACTCCTGGACCTAATACTGATCCGTTAGTCCAAAATCTTGCGAATGATCTCATTGCTATAAAGAAACAATTGGCTCAGCATGCCCCTTATGCAGATGTTCCAAGAAGGAATTTTCAGCCCAAAAATTGTTTACCTCCTTCTCAAACAAGACTAGCACTTGAAGGACCTCCTGTTAAAGTTCCTGTGAATGTAACCCGTGAGGTTGAAGAGCCAGATGATGATGAGGATAATGAAGCTTGCGAGGAGTTTGTGGAGGAATTTGATGATGAGGCAGAGGAACTTGAGGGATCTCGGGTTAATTTCTTCACCACTGAGGGCATTGATGATGGAGATGATTATGATGAAGTGGTAGCAGACATGAATAGCGAATCATTTGCTGTCATGACTCGAGAGCAAACACATCAGAGGGAGAAAGTGACGCAGCCCATAAAGAAATCTAAGGAGCAGTCAGCAACTATTCCCGTAATTGTAAAAAGAGGATCTCCTATCCCCACTTCATCTGAACCAAAGGTGAGTCCTGTCAATCCTACTAGCAAAGTTCCTTCTTTTTCTCCTAAAGTTGATAAGCCTAGAATTTCAAGTGATGATGGCCCGTCCACTTCTGGGTCTTTTGATATTATTGATCATCTAAAAAAGACTAAGGTTCAAATTTCAGAGGCTGAGTATTATCAAACTCATCCCAAAGATTTTTCCAAAATGATTCAACTTGTTAATTCTCACTCCAAAACCACTTCTAAAGGCCTTTTACCTACTCCTCCTTCTGCACCACAGCCCAGTCTGGTAGCCGCTGTCACCTCGCCTGGTGAAAAAATTAAACCATTTTATGTAACACTTCTTATAGCTGGTCATAGGCTCAGTAATTGTGTCATTGACTCAGGAGCCTCAGATAACGTAATGCCTGCTAAAGTAGCTCATGCTTTAGGCCTGACCCTCACACGCACTTATGGATCTTGTTACTCCATGGAAAGTAAAGAAGTGCCCCTGGTCGGGAGAATTAAAGATGCACAAGTGGCTTTTGCTGCCTTGCCTGAAAAGAAAGTGTTGGCTACCATCTTAGTAGCAGATATCCCTCCTTCATACGGGATGTTGCTAAGTAGGAACTTCTGCAAAGATGTGGGTGGGGAAATCCAAATGGACTGGTCACATGCACTCATACCTATTAATGGACAAATGAAGAAATTGATGCCCGAGAAGCAATCGGAGTATATTGTGCAAAAAACGGATGATCCTAAAGCACAAATACTCTATGAGGATATGGGTCATGGCAATTACATGATTATGTCCCCTGATGAAATCCAACTTCCCAGAGTGTCACCTAAAGATCCTAATGGTGTTTGGATTTTAGAATTTGATGGAAGTTGTTCCTCAGCTGGTTCTGGAGCTGGTGTCCTGCTAGTGTCACCTGAAGGATGCCTACACCCCTTTTCATTTAAGTTGCAGTTCGAGAATACTGATAACACAGCAGAATACGAGGCTCTCATTCTTAGATTGCAAGTGGCCAAAGAACAAGGTGTAAAGAACCTTCTGGCTCGTGGTGATGTAGAATTAATTGTAAAGCAAGTGAGAAGCCTTTTCCAGGTAAAAAATGGGAGGCTGAAACATTACCGGAATCAGGTTTGGGATTCCATTGAATTCCTTGATGCTTTCTCCATTAAGGCAATACCTAGGGAGAAGAACAGCAGGGCTGATTCACTAGCAGTCTCAGGGTCACTGCTGATTCCTCATCCTGATTTCTCTCAGGATAAGTTCACCATTGAGATGGTCCATCGGCCTAGTGTACCTGATAATGCCAATAACTGGCAAGTCTTCAATGATGATCAACATTTGCTTTCCTTCCTAGAACTTAAGGGTAATTTCGAACAACTGTATTTTGAGGGAAGTGACAACCTACCTTGTGAGAATGTGCCCTTTGACCAAGAAGTCGCCCAAGGGGAAGAAACAGATCAAGATGGATGCCTCAATCTCAAAGGAAACAAGATTCCTAAAGGTTTGGTGAGTTTGGAGGAACTATTTGATAAACATGACAGGTATGTGAAATCTAGAGCTTCTACTGGACCTCAGCAATCAGCTGAGCATGATAAGATTGATATTGGGAGTCCTAATGACCCTAAGCTAGTGAATATTGGAAAATGCTACACAGCAGATGAGAGGAAGAAAGCAATTGATCTTTTAAAAAGGTATAAGGATGTTCTTGCTTATTCTTATGAAGATTTGAAAGCTTTCAAACCAAAAGATATGCAGCACTCTATTCCTCTTAAGCCTGGAATTAAGCCTTTCAAGCAAAAACAGAGGCAATACAACCCCAAAATAGCTGACACCATCTTTCAGGAAATTCAGAAGTTGTTGAAGGCTAAAATCATTTTTCCCATTCACCATTCAACATGGATTGCAAATATTGTGCCTGTTAGGAAGAAAAATGGTGAGATCTGTATTTGTGTTGATTTCAGGAACCTGAATCAGGCTTCTCTGAAAGATAATTACCATTTGCCTATGATGGATCAAGTATTGCAAGCAGTGACAGGATCTGAAATGTTATCTATGCTTGATGGATTCTCGGGCTATAATCAGGTAGAGGTTGATACTGTAGATCAACACAAAACAGCTTTCACTACTCCTTGGGGTACCTTTGCCTACAAGAGAATGCCTTTTGGGCTTATTAATGCTGGTGCCACTTTCCAGAGGGCTATGGATCTAGCTTTTGGAAGCTTAAAAGGAAAGTGTATTGTCATATACCTTGATGACCTGACAGTGTTTTCCAAGACAAGAGCGGGTCATTTTGATCACCTAGAGATAGTTCTGCTGAGATGCAGAGAGCATGGGATCTCTCTGAACCCTAAAAAATCTGTCTTTTGTGTCACTGAGGGAAATTTATTAGGGCACATCATTTCCAAGGATGGTATTAAGATTGATCCTGAACGAGTTCAAGCCATCCAGCAAATTCCTCTCCCAACCAGTAAAAAGGGCGTGCACTCCTTCTTCAGTAAGATCAATTTCTTGAGAAGATTCATCCCTGATTTTGTAGAATTAACTTTGAATATTTCTCAGATGATGAAAGGGAAGAAAACATTTGGTTGGTCTTCTAAAGGAAAGGAATCCTTTGAAGGTATCAAGAGAGCTATCGCTAAAACTCCTGTTTTAGCCTGTCCTGATTTCAGCAAAGATTTCATCATCTATTGCTATGCTACAGATAATACCTTGGCTGTTGTGTTAACTCAAGAAGACTCTAATGAGCATGAGCTACCAATCGCGTTCATGAGCTATATTCTGAAAGATCACGAGTTGAAATACACCATGATGGAGAAACATGCTTTTGCAGTGGTTAAAGCTGTCAAGCAGTTTCGCTTTTACATTCTCAACTCTCATTCCATGGTATTGGTCCCAGATACAACTGTTAAGTCAATCCTCACACAACAAGAATTTGGATCCAAGAGAGGGAACTGGGTTGCTAAGTTCCAAGAGTATGACATTGACATTAAGCCGACCAAGCTGTTTCATGGAAAAGGTCTTTGTGAGCTCATTGCTGAAGGAGCTAAGCATGAATTATTGGAGAACAAAGTTGGCCTTCCTACCGTTCTGTTCCTTAGTTCAGTTGACGAATGGTATGCTGACATCGCCCATTTTCTCACCTATGGGGAATGCCCCTCTCATTTAACTGCCAAAGAAAAGAGGACTGTTAAATTGAGGTCAGTGCAATATGTATTGTGGGAAAATGCTTTTTTCAAGCGTGGGTTAGATGGGAGATTTTTGAAGTGTGTGGACAAGGAACAGCAGAGAAAGTTGCTCTCAGCTTTTCATGATCAGGCATGTGGAGGGCACTATTCGTCAATGGTTACAGCTCATAAGATACTCCGTGGAGGATACTACTGGCCTTCCTTGTTCAGAGATGCATCCAAGTGGGTGGATAAATGTGAGGCTTGTCAGACCTTTGTGGGAAGACCTAAATTGGCTTCTTTGCCTCTCAAGCCAGTTGTGATTGAGGAACCATTTCAACAGTGGGATTTGGACTTCATTGGTACACTTAATCCTGCTTCTGGTGCTGGTCACAGTCATGTACTAACTGCCACGGACTACTTCACCAAATGGGTGGAAGCTATTCCAGTTAAGAGCACTACTTCTGAAGTGGTATGTAGCTTCATCAAAGAGAACATCTTGGTAAGGTATGGTGTACCTAACAAGATTGTAACAAATAATGCCTTGAATTTCTCTTCAGCTGAGATAATGGACTTCTGCTATGGGTATGGAATTTCTTTGGCTCACTCTTCAGATTACTACCCTCAGGGCAATGGGCAAGCAGAATCCACTAACAAAAATTTGGTGACTATTATAAGAAAATTAGTAAATGAGTCTCAACGAAACTAGCACAAGAAGCTTTATGATGCTCTTTGGGCAGACAGGATTACACCAAAGAGAGCTATTGGAATGTCTCCTTTTCAAGTGGTATATGGAGTAGAAGCTCAATTGCTAGTGACAGTGGAACTGCCAGCCTTGCACCTAATGAAGGCCATTGAAGATACTAGTTTCAGAGATGCTTTGGACAAGAGAATTATGTACCTACACAAACTGAATGAGGACAGATTGATGGTTGCTAATAGGATATTTGTTCACCAGCAAAAGGTAAAGGTCCTGTTTGACAAGAAAGCTAGGTTCAGAGATTTCCAAGTTGGAGACATTGTGCTGTTATGGGATAAAAGGCATGAACCTCGTGGCAGCCATGGAAATTTTGATTCCCTGTGGCTCGGACCTTTCAAGATCAGACACTTTGCTGGTGAGAATTCCTTTTATCTTGATTACATGGATGGTTCTTCTCTCCCACTTCCTTATAGTGGGCAGTATCTCAAGTTGTTCAAGTCCTAGGTGATTAGGGAGTCCTCTGTATGTTCTGTACGGTGTTTTTTGTTTTTCTTTCCTTTTTGTTTTGGTGTGTTGTCCTCTGTATTGGTCTGCTTTTTGACTCCGGTTGCCCAATGGATAAGGTACTGGTCTGCTTCCCTGAGTTTGTCTAAGTTCTTGCCTTGTCTCATTCCTTGAATTTATGCCAAGTCATCCCCAGAAGGAGCCAGCTGTTGTCCACTCAAAATTCCCTGCTCTGATGAAAGTAAAAATTTCAAAATTTTGAGTTTAAGTGTTTTTCTCTAAAGTACCTAAGTCGTGAAATTGAGAAAATCTACGTTTTTGGGTCATTTTGTGTGATTTTCGGGCCTGTCGGAACTTTTTGTCCCAACTGTCCCAATTTCAAAAGTGTGTTCTGTTCCCCGATCGGCTGAAATCCCCGAAGTTGTTCCATTTTCGGGCCCGTCGAAACTTTTCGTCCCAAGTGTCCCAAAACTTATTGTGCAAGTTGTTCCATTTTCGGCCGAAACACCCGAACCGCGTACTTCACACTTTCGTGTTCCAAATGTCCCAAGTCAAAAGTGCAAGTTGTTCCATTTTCAGCCGAAACTCCCGAACCGCGTACTTCGCACATTTTCGTCTCAAATGTCCCAAACTTTTCGGACCCATTGGAACCTTTTCGGCCGATTCGCCTGAATCGCGCACTTCGCGCACTCATGTCCCACGTGTCCCAAAAGACATTTGTGCGTCTTTTCCCTGCCTCGCCCGAACCGGCCGAGCCGCGTGTTTCACGCATCCGCGTCTCACATGTCCCTAATGAACCAAGTGTCATTCATGCCAGTTTTTGCCGCTTTACCTGAATATCCTGCTTATTCAAATTGGTGGGTATATATATTAAATGCGCATTCATGGCCTTTCTCTCTCCTAAATGGCTATATAACGAGCATTTCCCCTTTGCATTTTTCACACTACTTCCATGCTATCTTTTGCTCGAACCCTTGCAATTTGAAAACCTACGCGTGTATCCCCTCCCTCTGTAATTCCTTTCCGAGTCTGGTTTGCGGCTCTGTCCTCCTAGCTACTATTAATATGAAGATCAAGTTTCAAGGACAGGAACAAATTTCACCACTTGAGTCTGCCGTTCGCAATATTGGGGACAGCGAAGCTCGTCATCTTGATTTTAGTGATTTTTGGGCAAGAATGGCAGACGCAAACCCTACACCAATGGCGCAGATGATTCACGATAGTGGTTTGGCTTTTGCTGGAGGTTTCCCAATCTCAGTACAGTATGCTGATACCATGCTTTCATGCGGAGCTCACTTCGACCCCGCTTCGAGCGAATTGACCAATATACATGGGGAACTCATCGCCAAACTAGATGCTGCCACCATTAGCACTGCTCTGAGGATTCCAGAGATGGATAATGCCATAGTCATTTCCCGGGATCAAGCACAGGCCCTGTTCAACCAAGACAGTGACAAATATAAGGCACGAGTGGCGAAGTCCTGGCTGAAGAACCCTAAGAAAGGAGCTTCTCGTCTGACCAAAACCCTCTTCCGAGAAGATTTCAATGAAGAATTGTCAGACTTCATAATCTTGCTGGCTCGGGTTATGGGTTTTCCCTCTACCAACAAATTTCACTTCTGGATGTGCCCGCTCATCAGCATGGTGTCCGAAGGAATGCAAAATATCAATTGGGTAGAAATCATAAGCATGAATTTGACGGAGCAGCTGTCCAATGTGCAGCAAACGAAGAAGTTCTATATGACTTCGTACCTGATGTATACCCTGGCAGCGTCATGGCAATGGTTTGGCTTTTCTTACATCGACACTCACAAAGATGATCCAGTATATGCTTGCTGTCCGCAGTTCACCCTGGAGACAAGCAATCATAATTTCAGAAGGGTCAATGATGCTTTCACCATGTACGTGGTCAGACTACTCAAAGGTGATACTGCTAGAAGGTTTTCAGATGAAGCCATGAACCTGATATCGCAATATGGTGCTTATTTCATCCAATTCAGGAAATTTTCTTATATCAGGCTTACTGGCTATGAGAGCACCCCTCTGCGGCTTCCCATGTTCTGCAATGATAAGATGGCTTTGATTGAAGTATGCAGGTAGTTAGACAAACTGCACAGAACCTGCAGGGACAAGAAGATTTCCGATTTGCACTTTCCCATCTCTTTGGGAAATTACACTTGTAAAACAGCTCTGGATGCTCAGAACATAGAGAGAGCCCTGGTTCCTATCACTGTTCATTTCTTCAAGCCAAGAACCTGCTTTGACTTGAAGAAGTTTATTGAACAGAACATCAAGATAATCTACCATCATAGGGCAGATACAGAAGACTACTGGGCTGACTGTGCAGATGATTTTGAAGCCAGGAGAAGGCATTGTGGTAGGTTCTCCCTGCAATTGATCCAAGAACTCGGTCTATACCAAGTTCCTGAAGGTCTCCAGGATGAAAATTCTGATCTATACTCGTATGAGTATGAAAATGTGGTTAAGCACACTCCTTTGGAGGACCTGGATTGGAACAGGAAAGAGAGGGATGATCTGGCTGAGATCCTTGCTCCAGTCTTAGTCAAGACTAAGGTCTGGTTTGACAGGATGGTTCGAGAATTCAAGAGGCATTCAGGAGAATCCTCTTCTAAGGATGCTTCAACACCAAGAAGAGAAGCATCTATTCCAAGGTCGGAAACACCATTGCAAACCCCACCTGCCTCATCAATACAAGGACCTGCAGCTTCTACTCCTTCTTCATCCACTCAAGTGTACCAGAAGAAGCTCAAGGAGGTTAAGAAGGAGCCTGTGGAAAGTGACCCTCAAAGAAAGCAGGCAGAGTTGCCTATGGGACCAGAGAACATCATTGTTCTCAGTGAAAGTGAAGAAAGCGAAGTACCAACTCTTGCAAGTGCTCCTGAAGATCCAGATGATAAAGATAAAGAAATCCAGAGCACTGAGCTTTCAGGTGATGTTGACTCTTCTGCCGCAATTTCCCCAAGTGCCCCACTCACCTCTCAACTCGAGTCAACAGCTGCGCAGACCTTGAGCGTCATGAGCTCTCTGTCTCTTGGTCCCCTTGCTCCTCCTGCTGATTCCTCTTCCTCTTTTGCGTGGGTGCAACCTTTGGTTGACAAAAGGAAGAGGAAATTTTCCTCTCGGAGTTTAGGGTCAAATTTTGATGCTGTCGCAGCCTTGTTGGGCACCACTCCTTCTCGTGCCAAGAAAGCCAGAACTACCTCCAGAATAGTGTCTGATGCTCAAGGTCAGTAATTCCTGGAGATTGCCAGGCCTTCAACGGATAAATCAGAGCAGGACTTGCAGGTATCTGACTTAGAGCTCTCGAGAATCCCAATGGGAGAGTCTACCCCTGAAGGTGAAATTCACAACCTCCAGGAAATAGTCACAAGAGTCATTGGGAGGGTAGAGAAAGGGCAACAAACTATTGAACAGTTAGAAGAACAGGCCTAAATTCTCACAGGTTTCATCAAGTCTCTTTTGTCTAAGGACAAAGTTTTAGACCCTACCCCATTGACTACTCTCCCACCTCCTGTAATTCTAAGCCAAGATGAAGTGCAGAGTATCAAAGATATGCACAAGTATTCTGTCTATGGCAGAGCTATTGAAGCCCTGGTGGATGACATGCTTGTTGCTGGATTAAACTTCATCGATGAAGCTTTCAAACTCCACGAAAAGGTGAGCAATGTGCAACTGAAGCTCTCCTCCACTATCAATATCATGGATAAAGAGCTCAAACTCTGGAGCAGTTGCATAGTAGACCTCCGACTCATGGGACAGGCAGATGAGAAATTTTTTTTGGCGAGTAAAGTCTTTGATGATGCAAAGGATAATCTGTCGAAGTCCTGGGTCTACAGCGTGGAGTGGAAGATCAGAGTCCTGGAGGAGGCTTTGGGAGAACTGAAGAACAGTTGGCAGAAGGGAGAAGCTTTCAAGACACTGGTTATCTCTGCTTTCAAAGACATACACTGTCATCTTCAGGATGAGACTTCTAGTACTTCCCTTTCCTTGCAAGAAATCAAAGCTCAATTCAGAGCTTTTGTCAAAGATAACCTATTCAAGGAAAGTTCCATCTCCAAGGAGAAAATGAAGGAGATTTGCTCTCTTCAATCTACCATTGAAGAAGCAAACAAAGATTATCATACTCATGTCGAGTTTGATAAAGAGATGGAGAAGTGTCTGGGATTTTGGACTCAGTCTACGACTAACACGTCAGTCCCTCGTGGCAGAGATATAGCTGAGGCGTTGAAGAGATTCAGGCAGTAAATTCTGAAGTCAGTGGGTCCCTCTCAGTGACCGACCACCTGTCTTCTTCTCCTTTTTCTTCTCTTCTTTTCTATTTATTTTTCTCGGATTCATTGTAATAGGTTGAGGTATTGCGATTGGCAATCCTTAACTAATCTTTAGTTAAAATAAGTAGTTACAAAGAGTAACTGACTTGTAAGCTATATAATGGCCTTTCCACGCCATTTTGAAGGAGGAAGAACTTGGAATATTTTCTGAAAGTGTAAATAGATTATAAAGAAATCAATACAGAAGGAATTTTCCATTCTTTGTCTATCTAATCTCTGTTATTCCTAAGCTTTCATTTATTTTCTTTGTGAAGATCATTTGTCTCAAGTTCGTTAGTCTTACCGATTGCATACTCTTCAACTTTGCAAGCACGGTGATCTTGTATAACCAAGAAGGAACTTTGTGTCCTTGATTAATGAATCTGTGTTATGTTAAGAAACTTTGTGTTCTAAGCAGATGTTATTTACAGAACTTTGTGTCTTTAAATTCCATCTTATTTATTCGATACAAATGATCTTGTTTCAATTCACTGTGACTTTCGCATACATAAAGAATTACTCTGATATCTATAATTCTGCATGTTGCCTTTCTGCTCTTTCCCATACTCTCATTTCCTCAGTCCTTTTGTAATTGATGATCTTCATAGAAAACACTTTCGTGATATCCAAGTTTAACCAACAAATCATGTCTTGTACATTTGTAAATAAGTTCGTTTCTGAATAAGGGAACCTCTCCCATTAAAGAGGAGGGACTTCTTGTCCCCTGACTGTTGCTCTTCGTAAAGTCCTATCTGACGACCAACACACATAAATGATATAAACCAACCAAATCACAAACTCAGTCTCTTATGAGACATTCGCATGGATTAGACATCCAAATAAACCTACAACAGTCACAAAAGAATACACCCATTATAACTCTC
Source organism: Taxus chinensis (assembly GCA_019776745.2). Taxonomy (NCBI): domain Eukaryota; kingdom Viridiplantae; phylum Streptophyta; class Pinopsida; order Cupressales; family Taxaceae; genus Taxus; species Taxus chinensis. The sequence goes on from CM034146.1 coordinate 114,125,014, forward strand.
ATGACCAAATAACCTCAATAATCATCATGGTGGAACAAAAATAGATACAAAATCAAGATATTCCACTCATAGTGCTAAAAAATAACAGATCTTTGAAGGGACATTAAACCAAAAGAAAACAAAACCTAGTTTGAAGAATAAAATAACCTAGGTCTATTCCACAAATCAACTAAGTCAGAAAACTTAAGCCGACCTAAGAAGGGTAATCATAAAAAGCCAAAATGTAACCAATAAAAGAAGGAGATAAGAAATATACCCGTCCTTTTTTCCAAATAGATCAACTCAAGAAGGTTCAATACAACAACAAAACCTAACTTAAAATGATAGAGACAAAAAAACCATATCAATCCCCTTCATATTATGCACTTACAATGCTTGAAATACCACCATCGAAGATACCCATCATGGGTCGAAGCTTGACTTCATAAAAAAAAAACAAAAAGAAAAATATATTAGTTACAAATTTTACCTAAAATGAATGACTAAAAAATCAAAACTAGAGCCACGTTTTATATGCAACAAGTGAACACTATATCCGAGTGTTAACAAGCAATTTAACGACAACCAAGGTCATTACCAATGCTTGAACAAACGTCCACAAGACCCTGTGAATTCTTTTAACACCAACCATTTGCAAACAAAAGGAGTTAAATTTACCAGAAGCAAAGATAACACTATATCCCCAATAACAATCATTCACAGTTTAATATATATTAAAACACATGTTTTTACAAACTTATTCAAAATACAATCATTTCTATCCATCATAAACTAGATCTTTCATGAAACTCAAATAATAAAGAAGAAGTAACAATATACAAGAAACCATTCTCAGAGACATTTTCATAAATAACAACATTCTTTTATGAAAACGTTTAAATAAAAGCAATAATCTTAAAGAGATAGAGCCTATCATGCTTGGTAGTGCTCATGGCTTGAAACCTTCAAGAAAAGCTTCCATAGAAATATTTCCAATGAAAACACCAAACCAAGCTTCTACATCTTCTCCCAATTTCTTCTTATAGTTTCCACAACCAATTTTTACCATCATTTTTGCCATGCAATGACAAATTTTAACATGTAATAGAATCAAAGTGAAATTTCAAAAAATGGAAATACAATATGCAGATCCAAGAAGCTCAAAAATTATGAATGAACAAAGAAAACCAAACCGTTTCTTTTTCCTCCAACCCATTATATTATTCCCCAGGATGTTTTCACTTAGGTTGAGGCTCATTAATGCCAAAAGGACTAACAATGGCCCCCAAAACTCCTGCTAATTCAAACTCACTATTAGTTATAGCTTAACAGTTAAAAACTACATTCAAATGAATTTAGCAGAGTTGATAACTTAACACTTTCCACTACCTTCTTGCCTTGTCCAAAATTGATGGAAACAAAATATTAAATGTAACATTTAAATCTTCAAAATGCCTTTGGAATGGTGCCAATTCCATCCAACAACTTGTCATTCAAGCCAACCTAATTTCCCCTTAGGTTAGCCTGATGCCCTTAAGTTAGGTTTCCATATTATTAGTTTATAAACCATAGCTTAGGACCTTAGGAATAGTTCAATATAGCTTAGGATTAACTAGTGTTAATGACTTAGGATTTCTCATTATAAGAATTAATCATCACAATAAATATAATCACCTTAAATTAGGTTTAGGATAGGATAAAAATCAAAGGAACTTAGATTAATTAGGTCCAAATAAATTAATCAAAGTGCATTACCTTTAGAAAAAATTATCAAAACGACATTATTAGATCACTTAGAATGGTGCATCTATAAGATGTTACATGGCGCCCCTATAATCCCATTGCAAGCCTGGGTTCATAAATCAAACATTCTAACCAGCTTGATCAAATGATCAAAACATTATAAAATCAAAGTCATGCCTTGAATCACTATAATTGATCCAAGGTATGGTTATTACTTCATTTTGTAATTAATTAGACTGAAGAACAAGTTCAATATTACCAAATAGGCATAAAAAAAATAAGATTGAATTTATTTTATTCACAAATAAAAGAACATATTTCCAAGTTCAGAATAAGGAGTATGTGAAATACTGCATTATTAATTCAGAATTGACATCGCATGATGTTATCCATTTTTTAAGAAGATAAACATATCATCTATAGAAAACAATATTACTTCATTCAAAAGAGTACACCATATTCAAACAAGAATCACCTTTCAACATTTGCAACTTCAATTACATAAGTGATCAACGATAACAACCATGACAGAGGCATTACATCTTCATCATCAATCATGTAGACTAGCTTACCCTTTTATTTTTCTAGGAAGGCTCACCCAAGCTGCTCCTCATCTGTCTCTTCTTCTTCAAAGTGCACCTCCAAATATAACTCTCCAAACATATCTATTAGGATTTCTAAATTTTTTTCACTATCCACCATTGTAAGGCTCTTTATAATATGTAGTGCTTCATTCATTAGAGGTTTAGTAGAAAAATAGTCAAAGGTCAAACGCATACCTGAAGTCATCTCCTACCAATCAACTATTGCTCTTGTTAACTCTGCATGAACATGCCATGCAGGTGCCTAACCAATTAGAGTGGCATAGAACTTATGTACCCAAAGTGATGATATCAAGGATTTCTACCTCTCCTTCTAGAGTCTCTCACACTTTTGAATATGATGTGAAGAATAATCCTTCCCATGAAATTCACATATTTGTGAAGGTACATTTCTCCTTAGAAACTTAGTAGAGAAAGTGATTCTCACTTCTCACCACTCTAAAAGGTTATCTCTGTGTGTAGTCCACCATTTTGAAGATGTTCTGAGTAGGGTATAAATCAACATATTTCTTCTATCACCCTCATCTATCTACTGGGATTCCATGACACATGGAAATATGTCAGGGTGTACTTCACTAGTGTACCAAGGTACCTGGTTATGACTCAAATGACAAATAGTGTGTGACCTGATCTCTTAAGTAAATGTATTCTTGATCTCTCTCCTGACCATTTCATACGTTATATGTGCCTAGTTTTCATACACAACATTGGTAGTATCACTCATAGAATGAGCATTATCTCATTGAATAATTACTTCCTTGGATGACTCAAGCACTTCAAGATCCCTAATTGTATGCGCATATATCCTATTCAAATCCTCTTCACTCAATGGTTTTACATATGATGTAACTTTTCCATTTGTCAAAGGAATAATGATGTGTTCTTCATTATTCTCAAAATTGATATAGCATTTATTGAAGCACAAATGAAGATTATTCACGTAACACCAAGGAGGACTAAGTAAATATGGTAAATTTTCTACTTTTGAAAGTGCCAAGACCCCAAAATCCCCAATAAACTTGGCCCCTTGTATAGTAATAGTGGCATTCTTCAATACTCTAATGGGTGTGGCTCTAGTCCTATTTTCCATATACAACACATTCAAAGAGGGCAGTAACAGTGGTCTCCCTATATGATTCCACACATACAAAGTGAGTACATTCACTTCTTCATCTATATCAATTAGTAAATTACTTAGCAACCAATCATCAACAACTACATTCAAATTGATCTCTTTATCATATTCAAGACTATGATGAGGTAAGTTTACATGCAATATATGTCTCTTGCCCTCATATCCAGTGCACAGTACCTTCTCCCTCAACCATTCCCCTAACAAAGGAATGATATTTTCCTGTTACAACATCTCACAAACCTCCTTCAAGTCATCAACATCTTTCTAAGGCAGCTCAACTACCTTCTCCTGCTCTAGCTTCCACAATTTATCCTTCAAGCATTGTATCTCACCTTGCAATTTTCTAATAACCTCCATAGTTTCTTGATAAACTTCCTTTTGATGGAAAGGATCTAGATATTTTTCATTTATCACCTCTTGCTTTGTAATAAAAAAATTTAGCTTCAACTCTTCCCTAGTGTGTTCTGCCTTAGGATACATAGTCATTAACAAAGGAATAATCTCAGGATTAGGCACAATCTTAGGCATCCATTGGTCTTCCACAATGTGCTGCACTTTAATCATCCCTACTCCCTTATCATTCTTCTTATATTTCTTACTCATGTGATCATATAACTCAAGACATTCTTCAAACATATGTTATTTCCCGCACCATGAGAAAACTACATTCTAAGGAGATTCACAACTATAATGGTCAAGGGAGCTGCATGTAAAATAGGTTCCTTGTGGGAAATCACCTCTTCCTCCACTATGACCATGATCTCTATATCCACCTCGGTAACCTCTTCCTCTACCACCTCCATCATAGTGCCCTTCATTGTGGTTATGATTATGATGTTCACCTTTCTCCTTAAAACCATTTGTAATGCTTGTTTGATGTACACCAGTCTTAATGAAATCATGAATCTAATCAATTAGTCTAAAATTTCTTATATCATGAGTGTGATACTTTCAAATATTACAATAAAAATACACATTCTTTTGGATTGTGCATTGCAACAATGAGCATCGACTCGAATCATGATCCAAGTGATAGATCTAAAAACCCAGCAACATGGCACATACTAATTTACGAGGGAAGCTATCCTTGGTATGTCCTTCCACCTCACAATCCATACACCAAATACCACTACACATCTCATGAGATAAATTGGCCAATAGTTTCTCCAACTGTTTTGCCATAAATGCAATATGCACCTCTAATAATGGGATAACTCCAGTGTCTACACTCCCTACTGCCTCAATGCATAGATCTACCTCCAAAGCCTCACATGGATATGTAAACATCTAATGAGAGAGCTACCTTCTGATAGGTGTGATAAAACTACAAAAAAACCACTGTGCATGTTGGATAGGGTGAATATCATAATATAACTTTGATTGAGAAGTTTTAAAGCATGCATTATACTCCCTTACACTCTCAACCATGCCCTACTTAATCTCTTTCAGCACATTGATGATTTTTTATTAAAAATTGGGTATATGAAACTTCACCAAGAAATCATCATGTAACACATTGTAATATATATAAATCTAGTTCGTATTCTACTTCCTATACCAGCTATGTGTGCACCCTTGCAAAGTAGTAGCAAACTGAATTACCTTACGCTCAAGAGCCATGATTCCCTTCATGCACCATAGTTTCTCACACATATGCATATGCTCAGCTATATATTCAATACCTTTGTACTCAGGTAGGTGAAGAGAAATATCATAATAGACTTGTTGTGGATGGTGCAGATCATGCCCACTAGATCTAGAACCTAAATTACCCCCATTATTCCTTCCACCACCAAATCCACTAGATCCCAAGCCTCTAGATCCTCTTGATCCACCTCGTGTAACATGTACTAGACTAGAGGATAAGCTACTCTATGTCCTAACTATTGTACTAAATTTAACTCCCACGGTTTGTAATTTTTTTCTACTTACAGATGTATTACCAATGTTTTACACGCCTACACTTTGTCCTAATGACGCACCCAAAAATATACCACTAACCAGTCCTCCAAAGATAAAATATGATTTCACCTATGATGCCATCAATGATGTCTGTTGTACTCCTATATTAAATGGAAAATAAAATCTACCTATCACTACTCTATCAAAAACACTATCCTATTTTTATATAACTGTTTCAGGAATTGGAACACCAAGCACAAGGGAAAGGTCTTTAGGTGGGATCAGATTCACACCTGTAGTCCTCAATATTTCTTCATCTGATATGCTCTTATCAAAATCCAGAGGGTATTCTCTACTGTACTTTCCTAAGTGGGGGAGATCTTGATGCTTTAGATCTACATATTCCATGCGATCCTTAAATACTTCATGATACATCATCCTCTACAAGTCCACAAAATCCTCAACATCACACTTCTTCATCAATTCCCTCTCCCATGTCTCCTTATAATTAATCTATCATTCTTCTCTCTACCTTTCTGCTACAAATTCCACCATATATCACCACACCTTCTCCTACGCCCATGTGCAATGGGGTGTAGCTAGCCATATGTCATTCTTATAAATCTAGATTCAAAATCAATATATTAATTGCTAAAGGGATAGTGGGAAAATAAGATCCTTTGGGTTCACCCAAGAACTAAAACTTAGAAAACTTCAGACATGAATAAGTCAAAACAACATACTCCAATGTGTAACTATGGAAAACGTCACTCCACCAATAGTCTAAAACACGTGTCCAAGTCAAATAGACATCAGATAAATCTTGGTAATCTTCTTGTGTCCAAATAATTATTTTATACCTTCAATTCCACTTTGATGCATATGCTACCAGCCACTCGTACAACTCTATAGGGAAAAAAAAAAGAATGTCTCATATAGTTCATGATACATATGTTATTTAATCCAAATGCGAGCATCAGAATCAGGTCCAGTATTGTATCTGTGAGAAAACTGATCTTCAAAATATACAACCCAACTCTCAATGTTTTCCAGAGTCAACCGATACATCTTCATTGTAAAACATCCTTACAAAATCTTGAAAAGAGGCCCTGAAAACGGAAGCAAAATGTAGTATATTTTTCTTACTAAACCCTAGATATGTTGGTCCATCACTCAAATAGATCTGAGCGCTCATCTAAAGTGTAAAAAGGTACCAAGTCATTCTATTATACCATTTTTCAAGATGTTAGTATGTTCATATAAGTATTCTATATCCATAGCAAATAATTAAAGGTAAAGCATAACATGAATTAGATCACAACCATAGTGCATAATGAATAAAATAAGAATCAAGATCATTTTTACCATGCAAAAACCAGTAATAGAGACATCAATAACCATTATCTATCCACAAATATCCATTATATTATTCCATCAAAACATAATAGTTGAATATACTACAATTACCATCATAAAGTCATGATAACAAAATTATACCAGCATCATAACTCTATAACAATCCAGTGTATAATGACCCTCTAAATGATGTAAATCAATACATATATATAGGTAGTGGGGTATTTCTCTTCACTACTCATGCACCTCTAAAAAATAGGCTACATGCTAAGAATAGCCATGTGCCACTACAAAAGCAACTAGGAAGCACGCAAGATTTTCCTAATAATAGATTATCTATAATTAAATTTTTAATTAATCCTATTATTAGCTCAAAATTTTCATGACTCTTCATCTTCCTCTACTTGTTCTCAAAATAACCATTACTTCATCTACAAGTATTCTATCTTCATCCAATGTGTGTTCATCACTCCAGATTTAACTCCAACTTGATCGATGAAAAAAGAGGTGAAGTACCAAACCCTACCTTTCTAGGCAATGATATTCAGGGCACAACTCTGTCAAACTGTAACGTTTATCCATGCACACTCTTATACTTAGTCAATACTTTATCTAGTCAACAATACATGTTTTTAATCCTCTTGGTTTGATAGATAAAAAAATTTCTTTACGCACACATGTTCAAAGATATATTAGCATGATGCAAGACATAAATATTGTTACATGCTTATGGGAGATATCATTTTTCCTTACATACCTTCTCTTGGGGCATCCCTCCACAAAACTAGGTGCTATTATTTCATTATATTACCTTTTAACTTCCTCATTATGTGTGATTACATACATAGTGTACTTACTATTATTGAACTAACAAGATCAACATGTTTCTTGTTTAGTGTTGATAGTTTTTGGTTTCATATGCTCTTCTTTATCACTTTCTATGTCATTTTATCACATTATGATACTCTATTTTTCTATACATGTTTACTAGTTGTGTGTGTAGTTTCTTGTTTTCTACTCTGATTATGGCCTAAGGCCCTTGTTTATCTTATGACGCCATAGGTGTCCCATATTTATGATATCATCCCTTGCTTGTGTGACATTGTATTTCTTGTTTATAGGCCCAAGGGCCTTAATTATCTTACAACAACATGGGTTTCACGTGTTTAAAAGCATTAAGCCTTTTGTGTGACATTTTTTGCACTATTATATTTTTACTTACATTTACATGAGTATTGTTGATTACTACTATTTATATTGTTTAAATTATTGTTATTATTATTCTTATTGTTATTGTTTCTCTTGATTGCACACCACCATGCCCACCATCTGCATCATATTTATAGGTACAAGTTCTTCTCGGTGGTAACCACATCAAATATTCACATGTTTTCTACAAAAATTATCAAACTTATCAGATATGGTTACAATATATTATCTTCAATACATGCCTCAAAAGAGGGGGCATTCATCTAGGTCTATTCTACACCTACAACAGACAAATAATTTTTTAGACTTAGACATAGGCACAAAAAAGGAAACATAATTCAAAAACAACATCATACATAGAAACTCATAAAAGAAAGCACAAGGGAAAAACCATATAATAGGGTCATGACTATATGAATGTTCTTGAATCATTCCTACATTTTACCCTGGGGAAGTTGTAAAAATTTTCTCAAAAAGTTTAAATTTTCACCTACAGGTATGGATTTTTGGCACAGTTTTAGAATCAGATGCCTTAGTTTAAATTAGTTTTAGGAGGTATGAAATGTTTCATGACTTCTTATCCAAAATAATATAGTTTTAGTTCCAGTTTCATGGGTATTGAGGACATGGGTCTACTTTCTACAGATACATTTTAGCACATTTTAGTTCTACTCAATTTTTACATTTGTGTAACACATGGGGAGAGTATGAGGGAAATTCATTCTCTTCTATAATGTGTGTCCTAATTTATAGCTTGGGCCTATATTTTTATACAATGGTTTTCTCCATAGGATTATGTAAGGTAGTGAGGCAACTAAGTTCAGTGTAGGTATTACTTCCTCTCCACTTGCACCTAAGGGGGAAGATATTAGAGTTGTTGAATGACTTTTATACATGATATTCTTCCTTTATAGGGTAATTTGGTTCCTCATTCTTATTTTCTATCTTAAATATTTGTGTGTTGGGTTCTATAAACTCAATACTACAACATCTCCTTGACATAATTATGGAGAAATCACCCACAATCATTTGGAAAAGTTCAACAATACAAATCTCCAAGTACAAGTACAGAAAAGAAAAGTCATCCCTTTGAAAAATGAACATGTGTACTCTGATGTTTTGCATATATTTATTTCACTCTTACAATTACAAATTTCATGTACAATACATCTTTAAATTTGAGTTACATTTCATTTCTTTATCATGGACATTGACTAAAATCTACGTTGTAGGTTTCATTATGAAGTGTGCCAATACCAATACTATAAGATCTTACAAAATAAACATTGAGAAAAGAAAAAACTTGTCTACACACTAAGATATATTTTATTTTAGGAATGTAATTTCATTTCATACTTAAAGAGGGGAAAATAGAGACACTCAAATTTGGTAATTATAGTCTTTGACACTATTGTTCATGGCATTTATCTCTTGCTTAAATAACTAGACTCTACCCAATCTCATCCAGTGCATCCCCAAGTTTCTTGTCTAGATTTATTGATCTTACACACTTACTTGTTGATAGTTTTTTAGAAGTGAATGCATAGAAAAATGAAACTCCACTTGTCAACTTCCAAACTTCACATTTCAGATTGCCACTCTTAGGTCAAAAGTGTAAAGTAGGGGCATGAGCATCTGTATGGTCCTGATCCTACTGTATGATATTGACGCAGTTAACTTTGGTCCCAAAATTCCCATTGAACATAATTATTTGGGTCACTTACTTTCTCTTAGTTGGAATTTTGAAATTAAATCACCTTCTAAAGAATATATAAGCAAGTGAAACTCACCTCATTTGAACTAGGAAACAATCTTATGGACTCATATTGTAAAATCTAGCAAAAAAGGCACCCATATCTCCCTATAATCTGGAAGTACCTCAACACATTCATTAGGGAAATAATATACACATGTTTGAAGATTCCCACTATGTTTAGGGAACCGATTACCACATTTACAAGAACTCAAATTCACCTACTCAAGTAGATTACACAAGAGATAAATTCAAGTCAAGCATTGTCAAATCTAACTACACTAAAACTAGATATCACATGTTAGGTGGAGAAGGACGTGTATTTTGAGGCCTCTTGGGAGAAGTACCGATGTTGGTGGTGCACATGGGTACCCACAACCCAAATAATGTTTATTTTGTAGGACTTCATCCATGGTAAATGTTTGAAGGATTGAGTAGAGTATTCAAATACCCTTAAAGTGTGATCAAGAGTGACCAAAAAATAATGACTAATTCAATTAGAAAATTGAAAAACCTAGAAATTCATAGAACATAGTTTTGAATAGGTGTAAAATTGTACAAAGAGGTAAATACCCTACAAAAATTCCAACCCCTACTATATGGTCCTACACCACAAGATATTTAGCTCACATTTTCATTTGTAAATCAATCAAGTAAAAAAACCTCTGCTTTAGTAACCAGATCAACCCAAATCACATGTAATCATCTAACTACATTCAATCCCATATATTTATGAGTTTGTATTTCATTATGTACATTTATTTCATGTATTAATGTTAATGTTGGAAGTTAATTAGCCAAAATAACCCCATGTAATATTAATTTCATTCTTTGTTTGATTATGTTTGTAAAACCTTAGCCAAACTCAAATAAGGTGAAAACACATACAAACTTGAGTTACCTTTAGCTCTGTCAAAGTTGCATAATTTATTTCATGTATCTTTTTTGAAAATTTATCATCCCAAAAATTATCATGTTATTGATTGGAAATTCTTACACGTGCAGGATCCTGAAATACTTGACAATCCCTTATGGGTGGTTTAGAATCACAATTTTCACCTTAAAAAATGGGAATAATATCAATGCAAGGTCTAGTGAAACCAATATTCAGAGGAGAGTGCTACCTGGGAGGATTTCGATGAAATACACCAATATTACCCAAATATTTTTACTTAGTTTCTATATTTATGCTATTATAATAATCATCCAGAAAATTTTTCCTCTTAGTGGGGAAGGATGTCACATCCTATAATTACACATTATCATTTTAGAGACTTTCAAAGGATTTTGTGGTTATGCCAAAACTATATGACATATGAGATATTGATTTTATTTGATGTAGTTATCATGTATGTAATGTTTTGGGATTAAAATAATTGACGTTATTTATTTTATTAGTAGGAGATGGTGTTTTTATTCAAATTATAGTTAGGATTATCGATTATGTATTTCGTAATTATATTTCTTTTCATTTGATTTGAGTTTATTGGAAATGGATAATACACGAGGTATTTTTTCACGCCATAGTCTAGGTTTAACATAACGTGGTCTAGTATATTGGACCTTTACTTAGACATAGGTATAGATGCTCACCTAACACATGCGTAAACCTACGAGGATCCTTCTTGTGGCTAGTTTCCAAGATGTATCCCTTGCACTCATGCTTATCATTACAACAAACATATTAAATGGATAATATATGCTTATGGAATCATAACATGCACAAGATTATTGTATAAAACCAAAAGAGAGATGAATATATATTATAATCATGATGTTTAAACAAGTTACATTGACCAATAACATGATAAGCTCAGAAAATATTCATCTATAGACTCATGCACAAGGTAGGGATCACTCAAAACTATAAAGAGTGACCCATTACATAGATATTTACAAGTATATGTAGGGTGGGAACTTGTCCTTAAATGCTTAATTAACTATATTCTAAGAATAGACCATCCTATCCATAGGTTACATTCTTTTACAACTAAATATTTCCTATAATTATAATCCAACCTGTGGCTCTCCATTAACGGCCTTCTTTCTTCTTGAATATATATTTATATCTTTTATGCTATAAATAGATTTAATTTATTCTTGTTGCATGTGCTATAAATATCTCTGCCTCTTATATGCATGCTTCATGTTTATATGTAGTCATGCATGTCCTTATTCTGGTCCATGCTCTGTCTATATCTGGCTTACCTTGATGATCACGTCGACTTATGATTTTTCCTTTATTTATCTTTTTGTGGTGATCAAGTTATCTGTTTATTTTACATGACAAACCTTTTTGCATGTTCCTTTATGCTTCCATGTGCACCTGTCATGTACTTCTTCAATCCTTCTCATATATGCCTTTATACTTTCGTGTGAACTCTTGCCAACTTCTTCAACCTTTGCACATATTCCTTATACATTTTATCAGCTTAACATTACCCCATAATAGATATATTGCCCATCCTCAACAATACAAGAATCAATGAATGAACAAATAAAGAATCATGGATGAATGAAATGTGGGAAATACCCCAAGGAATGATGAATAAATAATGTGTAAATAAAGAATGTCTACTCTTGCGTAAACAAAAATAGGCTCAAGATATTTGGAGTTCAAGGAAATTCACACTAATGGATGATTCTAGGTGCTTCTCTATTTGATTGTGCTATCTAACCTTACTAGAAATTATTTAACAATATTTGGTATTCCCTCCAGAGTTATTCCACTTGATTTCTCCCGCTACTCTAGAAAAATGATATCCCATTCTATTTTTATGCTTTCCAGGATGTCCCATTTTTCCATGACCATCGCTTCCAGCTCCTCCAACCTTTCCTATACTTCAAAAATTTTGTCAATCATTATCTTCTTTATTTCCTCCAACTCCTTCATAACCCATGCATATGTTGATTTATCCCCAGTATATAAGGAGGTCTTGATGCGACTCCACTCTATTTCTACTTCAGAAAGGAACACATCTATAATAAAGTGTTTTGTAAAATTTCTTAAAACCTTCTCTACCTTTTGTGAAGTTTATTTTACCTTCGCACCAAAAGGTAGAGAAGTTTCTTAAAGGGAGTTTCTTGAATTTCCCTAGCTAGTTCCTTCGTTGTTTGTGATTGTCCTCTATTTTATTTTATTATCAACAGGTTAACCAATTCTTCCAGGCTGTTAGTTTCCCTATTATTATAAGTTTTGCCTCAAGGGTTGCATTAGGACATGAGTACGTAATGTGGGTAATTAATTCGACCACATTAGTATTTACATCAGCTATCCTCTTTTTCACCTTATTCAACTTTGATGCTAGCTTCTTATTCTTTTTACTTACATCATCAAAAATTTCTTACATGTCACATAGTGTAGCTCCTTTTTAATATTCATGCACATAAATTCATTAACCATATTTATTAAATAATTACTTTCCTTTTCACCCATCAGCTATATGGAGTCCAAAATGGATAGTATTTTTGATGAATATTTCCTCCCCTATTGCTCACTAATGGCCTCTTTTCTTATTTCAAACTCCAGCTCCTCTATATGAGTCTACATTACAATATAGAGAATTTTGTGCATGAAGACATGGGATTCTATTTTCCTAAGAATATCCTAATAATATAAAGCTTCTACATCTATATAGCTTTAGAACCTAGCCCTGATGAATTTTGATGTGTAATTTATATAGGACATGTAAGGTGAGGATGTGATCATTTCCTTGGCCTTTTCCTTTTTGAAGACTAAGTTCCTAGTATTACCGTGCACTACTCATGCAGTGAATCTTATGAAACATTATAGTGCGTGGGAAAGGTTTCCTCTTTCTCTTATTTCTCATCCTCCCGTTCATTCTCTTCTTCCTCTTTCTTATCTTCTTTCTCTTTCTCTTCTTTCTCAAGCTCCTCCATGTGCACCGAGGTATCCAAGGGTATTTCGTATTCCTTGCGATCCTCAATCTACTAAAGATATTATTCCATAATGAGTATCACATGAGGACTCCTCTCTCCCTCTGAGTCACCTATAGGCCTTTGATATTCTTCATCCTACTCCTCTCCTCTTGGACTAGTCATGCATGTGGTTTCAGTCAGACTTACTGAAGGTTTTCTAGGAGGGGTGTGCGTTGATATTTCCTCTCACTATGCCCAAATCCTCTTCCTTCAAATATGATCTAGCTGTGCTTCTATCTCATCTCATCCTCCTCATTACTGTTGGATTAGATTTGGATTGTGTTTCTTCTCTCACACAAGTTTCCTCCTAAAATATGGTGGTGTAATTTTTGTGTAACTTTGGTCATAGATAGATATAAACTCTTCATTCTTCCTTTCCAACTACCAAAGATACTATAGGATTGAGGTCTATCCCACATGATTCCACAATCTATATATATGATTGTTTTTCCATGTAGCCATAGGTATTGCATAGAGTGTGGTACTCTAAGTCTTTCTTTTCCACATTAAACTTTAGAGGTTTTGTGTCCTTAATTCTATTCGCTATGATCCTAAAATACATGATCGTGAATGCAAATGAAAACTTATACCATAGGCCCATTTTCCATTCAAGAACAAGAATTACACAAGGAAAAAGTTCTAGATGAAAACAAATTCTACTTGTCAATATAACTCATTGGGAAACTCCCTAGGGATGTACCAATAATTTTTGAAGGCATCGTACATCCTATTATATCATGCGTCCAAGAACACCTTATATAGATTTTTGATAGCCCCATACTATACATACTACATAAATATCTTCACTGGTGATCTCTTTTCAACATGATGTTCCCATTCCTTCCGTGTTGGTCCATCCGGGACTTTAATTTCCCGTAATATTATCAGCAGAAAAATTGACCCCCATAAGATCTTATTGCCTTTGTCATGTTGGGTCTTGGATTCCTCCATAATACCCTCCTCAATGTACTGAGAAATTTTATATTTAGTTCCATGTGCCATATAATGTGCATTGTGCAAAAACTTCTTATTCACTTCTACCCACCTGTCTGACACTCCAATATTATAACTCACCAAGTGCGTAGCCACTCTAGTACCAGGGTCATAGATATTTGTAACATTGAAGGAAAGACTTCCCATTTGATAATGTAATTTTTTTTTTATTTCTTCCACTGTCACCTTTCCACACATATCAAACATGATCTTGTCTCCCCAGTCTATAAACCTTATGAATTTTTTGATTAGTTGTATGGTGATGCACATTCTACTTCCTAAAAAATATAATTAATATTCATGCACCAATGACATCAGCCATTATAAAAGTCATGCAATATTTCTAAATAATGATAACTTAAACAGCTGCAATACTCCACCACTTTACAAGATCTTGGCCACTCAATCATCTAACACAATATGTCCCTCTCTTGTGCACTGGCTTGTCTCCACTAGGGTGTCATTCCTTATATCACCTTCATGTCCCATGCATGGTGGTTATAATTTTTTATTTTTCACTTTGATATCTGTGATGCCCAAGATTTCCCAACAATAAATTCTTGGGTATACTAAATTATTGAAAAACCAGTCGTTTGGAGAATCCTCCATGGTTTTCTTACCTTTAGGTGCTTTCTTCACTAGTGCCATTGTACAAAATTGAGCTTAACCTATGTAAATTTCAAACCATGAGAATTGTGTTCCCTAACTCTGAAATCCTTTCTCTACTCACTGTCGCATTTTCTTAATGCATGGAAACCAAACTCTGTAACTTCAACGGGCATGCCCTAGATCTACAAATTCCATCACAACCTAACCCTACAACACTACTGTCACCCTTAAAACTTATAACGATGTCTTCTAAACCCTTCTTCAACTTCCACTCTACTATATGGACTTCAATTTTTTTAAAACACAAGGAGATATCTAGTTCTGGATACTAGTTTATGGTTACCCTAGTCATCAATTTCATTTTACAATTCACATAAGTTCACAAGAGACTCAATTTGTAATTTAAATTACAAGTATCACTCACACCTACTTATAGGTTTCTAATTTTTTTGAAAATTTAATGTGGTAGATGGAGGTAGGTATGAATTTCCTTCCTTTTATTATGTTTTCCCGATCTTTTTTCACAAAGTCAAGATCTTCCAAGTTTCCCTTCCATACACGACATGTATAACCATATGGTGTATGAATACTCTCCTTGGCTATAGAACCTCTTGCATGTGATTTCCCATTCACATGAAAAAATACTTTCCCAGGATACATATCCTTGTACGTGTGCCTTCCCATGCCACACTTTTCCTTTTTATGTGTCATATACCAAATAGTTTTTTTTCCTACACTTCTTACCTTGTGTTAGCTTGCATGTTTTAATCTATACCAAGTTTCCTTATACACCAATGAGAAATAAAATTTATAACCATCCTTCCATTCACCATAGAAGACCAAATCTGATAATGCCTTCACCTACTACCCCACACTAAAATTATGCATGGTCCTATTCACATCATAATTTAACAAATGCATCAGCTCCTATGCAAAAACACGCTTATTACAAAACAAAAAAGAAAATTGTAAATATAATATAAATGGAAATAATTCCTTATTATAAATGGAATTTAAAAGAATCTTGTGTATATTGGGGCTTTAACCTACTTCCATTAAAGTAATCAGACAACATAGTTCCATCAAGTACTTGCAATTTACATGCACTTGATTCCAGAATCATGGTTATTTCAAAGGATCATAACCAATGGACCTTTAACTTCCCCAGGTGGTTCCAAAACTAAGAATAATATATTAGCACCAACCCTCTAACCATAAAATAATTGTTTCTGATGTGTTTTAAATGTCAATCCTTTTGTCTTTCCTTCTTCATCTTTTGGATCCATCATGAGATTACACGCCTATCGTATAATTTCATTAGCCCCTTAATGTGCACATATAATTCTTTCTCATCCACAAATCCACTTACACACAATGTGTAATGAAGGAAATAAAAATTCAATAGGTAGGATGGATTCTACGTCAAAAATAAATTGAAAGGGTGTGGCTTTATTCAATATCTTTTAGGTGGTTTTGTATGCCCAAATTACATCTGACACTTTATCATCCCATTCATTTCTTCTCACATCACATATATTGGTCAAATTTACGCTCAATATTTTTTAAAATGCTTCAATTGTGTTACTATCCCATGGGTGATACAAAGCTATCTTATAGTGGGCCACCATGAACTCTGCTAACAATATCCTTATTATCTCATTAAGAAAATGACTACCCGTATATCTTATAATAATTAATGGGAAACCATACCTAGTTATGATATACTCCCATAAGAAATTCACAATTGTAGTGGCGGTGAATTCTTTGGTAGGTTTAGCTTCTTCCCACCTTGTTAAAGATTATGTATAAGTAATAATGTACCGTATGCCATTTTTTCGCACACATGGCATAATTAATCCAAAAAAATATTTATCCCACTTATCAAAAGGTTATACTAATGATATAAGTCATAATGGTATATCATCCCTTTTTCTTGTCTTCCCAATCCTTTGACAATGGTTGCAATCCTTGAAAAATCCTTTGTATCCTTATATAGTGTTTTCCACCATAGTCCAACTACAAGTATCTTGCACGCGGTGGATTTTCCAACATAATGTCCTCCTTTAATCCCACCATGTGCTTATTCATAAATATTTTTCCCTTCATGATCCAATATGCATGTGTTAAATACTTCATGTCACAACCCATTTTGTTTAGGTATCCCCTAGCTAGCTGATAAGGTGTAGTGCATATAGCTAATTTTTTCTTCTTCATAGTTTTCATCCCTTCAAGCACAATACCCATGTGAAAAAATACTACTATGTCTTCGAGGTCCATCAACATGTGCTGAAATTTAAATAATTATACATCCAACATTGTATCTTCTATAGTATACACATCCTTGATAGAATTTATGCATGAATGATGGCCAGGTCCTAGATTGTTCTTTCCAAGATTCACTATTACTGAAAGTTCAAACTCCTGGAATAATAACATCCATATGAAAATGAAACCTTGTAGCATAGATTTATTAACCAAATATTTGATATCCATATAGATAGCATAAAATATAAAAGGATTTTCTAGAAGATTTTGCAAACATATGAAACACGTATACCATAGACAAAGCCTCGTTCTCTATAGTTGTATAATATTGTTCGATAAGTGTTAGCTTCCTGCTTGCAAAATAAATGGATGATCAACATTACCTTTTCCAGGATGGGATAATGTAAATCCAATTATAGTGCCTAATGCATCCAAATGTATATGAAAATGTAATCTCCATGAGGGAAACTGTAGGACATATGTAATTGTTCATATTTATTTCAATTTCTCGAATGTGTGGTATTACACATCTTTCCAATATAATTTTACTTTTGCATTTATTAGTTCTTCTAGAGGCATAGCTATCTAGGAATATCCCTTGATGAATTTTCTGTAATAACATGTATGACCAAGGAATGAATTCAATTCACTCTAATTAGTTGTCTCTTCCAATCCCAGTATAGTTGCTATCTTTTTCGGATCAACTAGAAGATATTACTTGCAAATTATATGTCCCAAAAATTGAAAAATGATGTAGCAAAGATGAAATTTTGATGTTTAGGGATATACTGAGATGTCTACATCATTTAAATATTAAGAAAAAAATTCACAATTATCCCTAACCAAGCCATAAATGGTCAAATTGTCCAAATATACCTGAAGAAAGTTATAGATAAAGTCCTAAAAGCTTATACAACAATGCCTGAGAATACTGTTGACACATCCTTAAGTCCAAAGGGCATAAATGTATAATAAATACAACCCAACTCTTTAGCAAATGTATTCTTGGATTGATCTTTGTACATAGTCCAAACTTGATGGTATCCCAAGAAACCCTATGTAAATGAGTACATTTCGCTCCTAGCTACACCCTCTGAAATTTCTTCATTGAATGGTGCAAAGAAAATATCGATAAAACAAGAAAAAATTAAGACTTTGTAATCCACACAAATCTTGATCCTTCCATACTTCTTTATATTGATTTTCATGTGGATAATCCATTCATATTCTTCAATGGGCTCAATGATTCTTGTGTGTAATATCTTATAAATTTCATCTTCCACTTTAATGTGTAAGTTTGGATTTATCTTGCATGGTCACTTTCAAACTAGTCTCACACCATATTTAATTTGATCCTCAATTCCCATAGAGAAGGATGAATACCTTTCAGCTTTTGGTAGATCCTAGGGAAGACATATTGAAAGTCGTGCAACATTTCAATAATTCTTTCAACTTCAACCTCTAACCAATAATTTGTAATAATCACCTCCTTTGGCACATCATCTGTTCCAATATTCACATTCTTGTTCTTCAAGGGAAAATTATATGCACATGCCTATTCATGTTCATTATCTAAGACCTCACACTCTCCCTTGATATGTTATACGTTAAATAATTTGACCTCTTCATCATTAATCATGTAAACTAGCTTGCCTTTTTCTTTTTCCTTCTAAGCACACACTAAGAGATCTTCATCAGATTCCAACCATGTACATTCGATGACGTGCCCATTTGGAATAGTATCCTCATACACCTGAGTTATGAGATCTTCCTCCTTTTCATTATCTTTGAGAGTGATGTGCTTCATCAAGTGCAAGGCCTCATGCACTAAAGGGTTAAAGTAAAAGTAATTAAATACATGTACGATAATTTCTGTCAAGTATTGCCAATTGGCAACCTCCTGCTTTAGCTCAGCATGCATATACCATGCACGCACACCTGCGTAAAGTTGAATAAAACTTATAAACCCATAAGAATGGTGATAGTGTGTTGAAACCTTCAAGAAAAATCTTCTCACAATTCTGAACATGAGTCTTGGGGGATGCCTTTCCATCATATGTTGGTATCTCTGAGGGGATGTTATATCTAAGAAAATTATCCTCGTGCACAACCCACCATTACATTGTTGTCCTTCTAAGCGAATACACCATCATGTTTCTTTTTCCACCTTCATTACATAGTTTTTATTACATGGTACGCAATAATACTTTAGGATTCTCCTCTCTAGTGTACCTTGGAAGCAAATTTATTCCCAAACACTTAAGTATCCACAATTTGATCACTATGGTTACTCATCCATGATATTCACATCCAACCATTTCATGCATGCCATATTCCCAATAATCACATACAACACTAGTAGTTTCACTAATTTTGTGTGTGTCTTCCCATTGGAGCACACCTTCCTTTATAGGATCAGTCCATTTTGGATCATGCATAGTCTGTGTTTATATCTGATTTAGGTCTTCCTCACTTACTGGTTTTTTGTATGGTGAGATTCAAGTACCATCCATTAGATTTACTAGGCACTAATTTTCATTCTCAAAACTAATATAACACTTATTAAAATGTAGATTGCATTGTTTGTATAACACCAAGGTCATCCAAGTAATGTTGGGAAATTATCTACTTCTGTTAATTCCAACAACTCAAAGACACCTTTAAACAAATCCCCCTATATAATGATACTTGCATCCTTTAGGACTCCAAAGGGAGACTCCCTTATCTTTTTAGCCATATAGAGAAATTTTGAAGATGATTGTAGTGGTGGCCTACCCATCCTTTTCCATGCATCTAAAGTAAGCATATCTACCTTTGCACCTGTGTCAATCAGGATGTTTCTCACCAACCAGCCATTTATAAATGCATCTAACATGATTTACTTATCATATTTGTAGTTATGAGGTGAAAATTTTGCATGTAGTATCTGTATTTCCCTATCTCTATCCATGCTAAGAAAATTTGATCGTAATCATTCACCCAAAAGAAGTGTAATTTTCTCTTGTTTAAGCATCTTTCATACTTCCTTTATATCATCAACATCCTTATTGGGTACCTTTGAATGTTTTGCATTCTCTCTATCCAATGCTTGTTCTCTTAATAATTCTATCCCCCCTATAAATCTCTAATTAAGACCATAGTTTCTTGAAATAATTTCTTCTATTGACCTACATTAGGATATTTATTCAGTTGCACAATCTCTTCTCATCAGATGATTGGTTTATTTCTCACCCATTCTCGGGTGTGTGAGGCTTCAGTATAGGTGGTAACCAAGAATGGATATTTCTTAGCCATTATTATATACTTAGGTTTCCACTTCTCTTTCTTGGAATGCTCAACTTATATCATCGATGTGCCTCTCCACTTTTTATTCTTGCACATGTTCTCATATAAATCTAAACAATCTTCTACCTTATGCCATTTTCCACAATATTTGCAAGACATATTTTTTAGGAACTCGTACTGATAATGATAAGGTGATCCACATGTATAGAAAATTCCTTCATTTAACCTTACTACATGACCACAATGTCCTCTGCATATAAAACCTCCTATGTATCCTTTATTTCCATTTTGATAGGAACTGTTATTTTGACCTCCTTGCAGATGTGAACTTCCTTTTTTACTAGTCCTGTGCAGCCCAGTCTTGCATGCTTCATGGATGCGATCAATCAAATAGAATTGAGTTGTATTGTGTGTGTACGTATCATAAATATTGTAATATCTTAACACATTATTCTATGTAGAACATTGAAGGAGTGGGAACTCCCGTAAATCATAGTCCTAATGACATATCTTATAAGACAATAGGAGAGTGTATACATTCATGTGTGGGAAACTATTTTTAGTACACCCCTCTACGTCACAGTCTATACACTGGATTCAACTTCAAGTTTCATGTGTTGAGATAGTATATATATTCTCCAACTGTGTGTCCATAGTTGTTATTTTTGCTTCAAAAATTGGGGTTACTTAAGTGTCTATACTGCCAAATTCTTCTGTGTGCAGATCCATCTCTAGAGCCTCACGTGGATTTGCGAATGTATTATGTGTTGGCCATTATGTATTAGTGTTTTCATTATTTTCAATTAAATTTATGGAAAAAGGTTTTATGAGGTCATATGACTCTCCATGAGGTGTCAATCAAAGGTCAAACATGAAGGTTGATTGGTAGTGACTTATTTTGGTGATGTTATATGATGTTCTGGAGTATGGTTTAATGTGTATGGTCATAGTTTGAATCCTCAAAATTTGAGTGAATGTTTTCATGACGTCCATAATGGTTGGTATGATGTGTTAAGAGTGTATAAGAGTATGTATGACGTCAATTTGGCTAATTGACAGTTTTTCTTGGTGTGAAGCAGTCATTCTAGGCCTATTCCTAGTCCTAGAACATGTAAAATAGTATGGAGGAATAATTTTTGAAGTTGATAACTCTTTTTAGATCATGGAAACATAATGGTGATGGTATATATGAGGTTTATGACAAGTTTTAGTTCATTTATTAGATGTTTGATAGTGTTTCATGGTCATTAGGAAGTAAAATAGTGAAGACAAGACAAGATAACAAAGATAAGTCATTATGTATGGAGAGTTACCAACATATTTGGGCTAAATGATGACTTTGATAAGTTATAGGATGTTATCATTATGCTTCATGACAAGTTTCAAGTCAAAATACTGAAGGAATTGTAAGATAAACCAGTTTTGGAAAAACCAGAATTTCTATAGTCAATTTTTGTGCTAAAAGTTGACCTTTTGATGCTAGTTATGGATTGCATGTTTTTCATGGGACATATAGGATTTCAGGTATGTTTTTCCATGGAACTAATAAGGTTTATAAAAAATAATGAGGTGGTTTTATCCTCACATTTTTATGAATGATTGTTAAGAAGACACGTTGTTTTGAAACCCTATCTAAAAGAAACTTAGAGGAAATTGAGTGTATTGAGTATATTTTTATTTATTTTTCAAAATTTACGATTTGAGGTTGTAGAGGACTCCTTAAGCACCCTAGTCAAAAATGCATGTTTCTGAAGATGTTCGGTTTTTGGAAAAGTTCACCAAATAAGGTATGAAATAAATTGATGTTGTTTTTTTTAGGAGTTTTAATAGATGTCCATAATTGTTTTATATCATGGTTGAGGTCTTAGAGGGAAAATTCTACCCTATTTATAAAGACTAGTTTATTGGGTAGTTTGGAGCAGTCTATGGTAAAAGTGGATTTTTAGGAGCTACATGTAGAGTTATGACTTGGTTCAAGTTTTATGTGATCCTGGTTCTAATATATTTCTAATTACATATCAAACTTGAGTTATTTATAAGTGATGATAAAGTTATGACCTGTTCTTTGAAGTTCAATTATGGAAGATGATTGGTTAAACATGGTCTTAAGTAGCTTCATGAGGTTGGTGATTATAATGAGTTTATTAATATTTTTTGAAGGTTTATAAGTGATTTAAAAACATGTATAAATGTTTTACATGATTTTTTTAAGCTTGGAAGTGATTTTGGAGGTGATGGAGCAAGTTGGTCTCAAGACTAATTCTTGAGCCCTAGAAGCCTAAATGAGCAGCTGCAGAGATTGACATGGTTGAAATCCTTACACTTGGATTTGGAAGGAGATGTAAGGTCTTATGGAAATTATATTAATATTTATTTCTAATGGTATATGGTTTGTATCTTGATGATGACGTTTGATATGTCATCTAGCTCAGTTTGTGAAGAAGAAGGTTGCTTGTTTTTAGGACAAGATTGTTATGGCTAGAAGATAGAGGTATAAGTATCATTTTTTGGGGTTAGTTTATGATTTTTATCTATTTTATATTGAATAGGGTGAATATTTTCCCTATTGAAGGAGTTTTTAGGTCTTGAAAGTGGGAGAAATGGTGCAAACTAGTTGTGTTTCCAAAACTACTTTCTGGGCACCTTACTTTGGTGAAGTGGAAAGTAAATGAGGTTTGCATGGATGGATGTTTCAAGAGATATCACAGGAATGGATATGATATAAAGGTAAATTTATTTCCAATTATTTGTTACATTTCATAGTTGAGGTGATATGGTATGATCCAGAGGTCCATAGGTGAAGACTAGTTCCCAGAAGCAACTGTTTTGAGAAGGATATGAGCCTTCTTGTTAGTGTTATGAATAATTTGATTTATTAAAGTTAATAAGTGACCATGTATGATGTTTTTATGTCATATTTTACATTTTTGGGGTATTTTAAAGGTTTATTGATCATGGTGATGAGGTTTGTTGTCTTTGGTGAACCAGGTGATGGGGTTTTGAGAAAGTTTTGAGCTTTTTTGGGGTGTTTGAGCATAACTGACCTACATGGGTTAATTTTATGAATGTGTATGAGTGTGTTGCTATATTTTTTATTTGTATTGGTTGTGATATTACATGAGTACCGAGTTACCTTATTTTTTTGAGTTGAGAAGCATATAAAGTGCTTGTTTTGGTTCATTTTAAAACTAGTTGTGTGTGAAGGTAAAAATGCAGCCTAGGTGAAGAAGTGAAAGCTATTCAAGGGAATCAAGAGAGATATGAGGATGTGTGGAAAAATATGAAGAAGGTTAGAGAGTATTATTTCAAGGGTTTGAACCAAAATTAGTCCATGAAGAAGAAGAATATAGTGAGCTAGAAGAATGAGAGTTTGAAGGTGTGTGAGATGAATATGTGATGTCCATCAGTTGTGGAAAAAAATTACGTTAGATATCTTCATAAAAAGGTGATTTATTTAGTTCTTTATCATATTAGTGGGTTATATCCTCCTTTTGGAGTGGGTATTTCACTAAATAAGGGGTTGTTGCTTGGTTCTCTACTAAACTAGGGGTTGGTGATCCTTGTGGGGTTGGTGCCTCACTAAATCAAGGGTTCATGATCCTTGTGAATATGGTGCTTCACTAAATTTCTTTTCTTTGAGTAACATATAAATATTTTTAGAGGGTTTTCTTCCCTTGAGGTTTCCCCACTTATATATGGTGTTATTGTGTTGTGTATCTTGTTTCATGCTCTTATGATTGAATTTTTACATCTTAATAAGATCACATGGATATATTTTATGAATGGAAAAATTTAATGATGAATTCATGGTTTGGTAAATGAAGTAAAATTTTTGTATGACTGATTCACTCCCCCTTCTTAGACACTGAGCTTCTAATAATTGGTATCAGATCTGGTCCTTGTGAAGCATTTTGGAAAATTTAAGGAGATCATCTTAAATCACATGTATTCAAGATAATAAAGTTCAAGTTGAACAGAATCCACTGGTTAGGATGATATCATGTTTAAAAACCTTATGGTTTGACATTTGGAAAAATGTTCTTGTTGTTTGTATTCCTATTTCCAATTCAACTGATGAGAAGAATTATGAAGGTATCAAAACATCCCTTTGTGTTGACTTTTAAGTAGGTTTCCCTAATGAAGATTATGAAGAAGACCTAGGTGTTGATCTTGAAAATGTTCCTGATGTTGTGACCCTAAAGAGGATTATGGAGATGTTGATGACCTAGAATGAGAGTTTGAGGGTGTTTTAGAACCTATAATGGAATAATTGGTATGTCATGAAACCCTAACCATTGAAATGAGCTATAAGGAGATCCAAGTGTGTTTTGAGGTAGATTTTCCCATTCATACTAAGAAAATCAATTTATAAAGGAAATTTTCATGAGTTTTAAGGTCTATGAAAAATTTGAAGGACTCAAAGTAATGAGAAACTGTGTTTCTAGGTTCTAGAAAATTTTATGATGTATGTTAAAAGTTTCTTCAAGCCTATCATTCCTTAGTCATAAGCATTTGAGGTCTCTAAAAGTGTCATCAATATGGTTTTTAGTGCATGAGTATATGATTATATGTCAAAAATAAGGATCTACATCAGGTTATCTTAGATGTTCTTTAACAAAGCTTGATGAAATTTAAGGCCTATTTCCAAGTGAGGAGGATCCGTATTTTGTAAAAATCTAAGAAAAGTTTGTGTTTTGGTGTTTCAGTTAGAAAGTGTGTGTTTCTTACAGGATATGAAAACTCCGAGGTGTTTTTCACTCCAGGGGAGTATGAATGTTTTATCGTGAACTATGTATCTATCATGATGATTCATTTTTTAGGTATATTGTCCCCCAGAGAACTTAGTTTCATGGTTATCATGGTAAAGAGGTTGCTTTTAATGTTGATCAAGTCGTTGATCCTAGGGGTATCTTGGATAGCTCAAGAAAGTATTGTTTAAGAATTCTATTTCATGAAGTAGGTTAAGATCTTGAAGTATGATTAGATGAGTAGTGTCAAGAGGTTTGCAGAGTGGTTAGTATGATCCATTAAGGTGTGAATTATTTTTCCATTCTAAAAGGCTATCATTTTCTATAAAAACATGGTCCAAGGTTCTAGAGTCATCTTAAGTTATTACATGCTAAGTAATTGTGATCAAATATTGAAGAAAAATCTCTAGGTGTATAGTCACAGTGCAAGGGTGATTAAATTCATGTATGAAGAAAAATTAATCTCATCATAGATATAAGATGCTAAGGTTGACATCTATGCATTGAGAACCACAAAATGTTGAAGGCCTGCAAATGACTGTGTGGTGTATTCAATACCAATAGGTATGTGTTTTATCCTAGATCAAAGGCATAAAGATGACCACCTACTTTTAAGCTTTCAAGATTAGTTGTGATGGTTTCATGAAGGTATTTGGTTACTCAAGGATGAAACATAGACATATCTGGTTTGTAAATTTGAAATGGACTGATTGGTCTCAAGGTGTTTAGGAATCAAGGAAATTAGGTGAAATTGAACTCTTAATGCTTTCTTGATCCTTTGTTTGATGATCATATACTATTGAATATGAATTCTATTGGTAAGTGTGAGGATTATATCCTTGAAGGACTCAATAAAATCAGAAGTCTAAGACCAAGAACATAGTCAATAATGCATTTCTATTCTAATGAAAAGATCATAAGAATACCTTGCAACTGTGAAAAAGGAATGAAACAAGATGGTTGCAGAACAAATTTCTCTTAGTGGATATGGAATTTGGAAAAACCCAGAAGAGAAACATGGAAACATAGAATTTGTAAGATTAACTTATACCATAATCAATATTAAATTACCATGCAGGAACCAATCACAGATGTGTCAATAATCAATATCCAGCCACAAATATACATTATATTAATTGTTGTAAAACACATAAGCTTCATACATACATAACATAGTCACCATGAGTCATGTGTGCCCATAAATAAGAAGTATAACTCTAACAAAACATGGATCACCTAAATCATGAAAATCAATACATATATATATATATATATATATATATATATATATATATATATAGGGATGGGGAATTTCCCTTCACTACCTAGGCATCCTCAAAATAGGCTACATGTTAAGAATAACCATGCGCCGCTATAATATTATTACAAAAGCATGCAAGTGCACTATTAATAGTTTATCTAATAATATATATAATTCTAATCGTATTAATAGCTCAAAACTATGCATGGCGCTTGATCTCCCACTTTTCTAAAGTAGATTTTTCATGCTCTTCACTCCATGTTTATATTTAGCCTCATATTGAAAATGGATAAGTCATGGCTTCATGCTTTCCTGGGCATTCCGTATTCTACTATATTTCCACACTCACCTATGTGCCCTACGTTTGTGTGCCTTAAGTACTTAGGCTATATTTCATCAGCCCAACAAACCTACTGAGACAAGGGGATTAATCCATATACTTGATCAATTTTTCTAAGCATCAAAATCCTTAATAAGTCACAAGGATAAATGTATATGTTTGCAAGGTATGAGAAATAAAATTGAGGCAAGGGAAGCCATTTATTATTGTGATCAAATGCTCTAGGATTAAAAAAGGTAAGATATGTGGTCTTTGAATCATGTTATAAAGGTCCATCTAAGTTTTCAAAGAAATTAAAATATGCTCTAGGTAGGTATCATAAAGTTTTCTAGTTATGTTTATGAATTTGAACTTGAAAAAGGTTATTATTGAGCCCCAAAAGGTATGTGTTATGTTGGAATTGAGTCACGGTATGATTTTAAGGATTTATTAGTTGAAAATAGTCAATGTATTGTGTTTGATTCAAAATAAGAAAGTCTATGGTTTGTGTCAAGTAGTCAAGATGTGTATATCTTGAGATGGTTCTATATAGAATGAAAGTCTAGGTCTGATCCTCAATCATAGTAAAGTATGTCTAAAAAAGGAAACCTTTTGTTAATCAGTGTGTGAAAAATGGTTCAAGCTATGAAGGATTTATATGTAAGGGTCAAGAATATCGTAACATTTTCAAGCCAGTAAGTTGTAAAAGTTGATAGAACTATGTCAAGTCCATTATGTATTGGTCTTGCTAATATTGTTAAGGGTCTATTTTTAAGGTCTGAGTTTACTACAAAGAGTCAGTATGCAAGGTTTCACAGGTATGAGGTGAAGAATCAGGTCTTGTGCAAATTATATGAATAATTTGAGGTTATGAGTGTGCATATAATGTCTCTATCAATATAGCAGTGATATGTCCATGAAGAGATATCATAAAATGATACATGTCAAAAGGAGAGTGACTAATAGGTAGATGAGAGAAAAATATGATTGAAAAGGTATCTTTAACCTAGAATGAGGAGTTAAGGTTTGCTAAAGAAACTAGAAGGTCTTACAAGGAAGGTGTACTTGCTGAAATTTTTTTGATGGTATCAAAGCACTAGAATGGGTTGCTATAACTATCTATAAGACAAATGAAGTAATGACATAGTTATGTGCATCAATCTTTTAAAGGTCAAATAGAATCACCTTGGTACAATATATATAAGTATGAGTCAGAATCAATTGTGAATATGAATGAGAATAAAAAGTATGATAGGGTTATATGATAAAAAGAAATATGCTTAGGCATTAAGTAAGTCCTACAGAAATAGAGTGAGATTTTTACAAACATCAATAATGAGGTACAAGTCTGTTATGACTTATCAAGGCAAGGAAGCAAGGTTTGATTCTCAATAAGGTAAGTAAGATTATAAGAAGGATTGTATAGGTGTATTTAGAAGGTTTGAAGGTATAAGGAAAAATTAATTCATATTCTTAAAGAGATTGAAATGGCATAGAAACGAGGTTAAATACACTAAAATATTATTTCAGGACTAAGTTGATGTGATTGAGTCATATTTATGGCATAAAAGCAAGGTATGTGGTATAATATTTGTTTTTTAAGATAGAAAAGGATAGTATGCTTCTAGGGGAGCTACAAGGAGTTGTTTTCAGGTCCATAGATCATCATATGCTACTAAAGAAGACAAGAAAGTGTAAGTACGGTCTAAAGAGGGAGGCACTGAGTTAAGTAAGTTTTTTATTTGTGCATTGTTTCCATTGTTGTCATTATGTGTTGTTATTTTCCATGTCTTGTCATCATTGTATCCTTTTCATATATGTAAAAGGAGGAGAGAAGCATCATAAACATGGAAATGAGGTCATGTAGATGTGTATTTTCTTGTTGGTAGCCATCAATGACAAAGGGGGAGATTGTTGTCCACTTTGTCTTAGAATTTTCATTGATGTCAAGTTCATTAATGGAAAAGGGTTTTATGAGGTCATATGAGTCCATGAGTTGTCAATAAAAGGTTAAACATGAACGTTGATTGGTAGTTACTGAGTTTGGTGATGTTCTATAATGTTATGGAGGATGATTCAGTATGTATGGTCATAGTTTGAATCCTCCCAAGTTTATTGAAGGTTTTCATGAGGTCCATCATGGCTGGTATGATGTTTCAATAGTGTTTAAGCATTTTTATGAGTTCAATTTTGTCATCTCATAGTTTTTCTTGGTGTGAAGTAGTCAATCTAGGCCTCTTTCTAGTCCTAAAACATGCAGAATGGTATGGAGGCATGCTTTTTGGAGCTGATTAGTCTTTTAGGAGCATATAAACAACATAATTATGGTATAAATAAAGTGTAGGATGAGTTTTAAATCAGTTCTCAGCGGTTTAATAGTGTTTCATAGTCCTTAGGAGGAAAAAAAGTGAAGATAAGGAGGGATAACATAGCTAAGTCACTATGGCTAGAGAGTTTCAAAAATATTTGGTCTAGATGGTGACTTTTATAAGTTATAGGATGTTTTCATGATACTTCGTGACAAGTTTTAGGTAAAAATGCTGAAGAAATTGCAAGATACATTAGTTTTGGAAAAATTGGGATTTCTAGAGTGAATTTTTGTGATAAGAGTTGATCTTCTGATGCTCGTTGTGGATTATTTTTTTGTATGTAAGCCATAGAATTTTAGGGATTTTTTTCCATGTAAATAATAATGTTTAGAAAAAATAATGAGGTGGTTTTATCATCACATTTTTATGAACAATCGTTAAGAAGATAAGCTGCTTTGAAACCCTAGCTAAAAGTGACTTGGAGGAAATTGAGTGTAATGAGTCTATTTTGATTAATTTTGCAAAAGTTATGATATGAGGTTGTAGAGGAATCCATAAAATTTAAACAAAGGTATATTAGAGCATGTGATAGTATGTGGGACCCACTCAAAAATTCATGTTTATGAAGATGTTCAGTTTGTGACAAAGTTCACCAAAGAAGGTATGAAATAAATTGACATTATTTTTAGCCTAGGAGATGTACTATATTTCCATGATATTTTTAGATCATGGTTAAGGTCTTAGAGAGGAAAGTGCGTCCTATTTATGAAGATTGGTTTTTGGGGCAGTTTAAAATAGTCTATGGTAAACGTGGATTTATAGGAGTGAAAAGTGGAGTTAAGACTTAGTTCAAGTTTTTTTGTATCTTTGTTCCAAGATATTTAAAATGACATATAAACTTGATATTTTGATTAGAGATGAACAAGGTATCACCTTTTATTTAAAATTCAATTCTAGAATATGATTAGTTAAGCATGGTTGGTTAAGTAGCTTCATGAGGTTGGTGATTATTATGATTTTATTAATCATTGTTGAAGGTTGAAGAGTGCTTACAAAACATGTATAAGGGTGTTACATTCTTTGGTTAATCTTGGAAGTGAGTTTGGAGGTCATGGAGCAAGTTGGTCTCAAAACTGAATCTTGAGCCCTAGAAGCCTAAATGAGTAGTTAGAGAGATTGACCTGGTTGAAGGCATTCCATTTCAAGTTGGAAGGAAATTCAAGGTGAAACAGAAAGTAGATTCAGATTTATTTATAATGTTTTATAGTTTATCTCTTGTGTAGATATCAGAAATTAGGTCGCAGCCCTCTAAGCTCCTTTCAATTAACACACCCCCTTACCATGACCCCTTCCACACATTATTATTAATATAATTATCAATATTAGGTTAATTACCACCTCACCTCTCCACCTAACCTTGGACCCATTCTAAGGGAATTTAACTAACTGAGACTAGGTAATCACTCCTAGCATTGATTCATCACTTAACTAATTAAGACTCTTTCTAAACCTAATATTTATTGCTAACCACTTCTTCCATCAATACCATTCATGTTTAAATGTGAACCAAGAGTCCTAGCCCACAATCAAATCTTGAACTATGCCAAAAATGGATGAAACAGACCATTTTAACTAAATTGGACAATTTATCCCTAACCAATGTTTGTTATTCCTCAGTTGACATCGGTTAAGGAACTGACCTCAATTCTTTTAAATAAGGATTTCCAACTCTTTCCCCATGTTCTTTGGTCATATTTTTTATTTTATTTTCATTATGGCATTTGACGATTAAACACAGTACTAGAGCATATAATTTATTCACGATCAACCAACCTCTTGTTCCATAGCTTTGAATCATTCGCAGGGAAGAAATCAAGCTTCGTTTCTGAGATCCATACATGTTTCTCCTACAAATGCCCACCAACCACCACATATACCCATCTCTAGGTCTTCATATAATTATCCTAACTTGGTTGTTAGTTCTTAACTTTTGTTTTAGATCTCTTATTGTCTTCTATTATATTGCTTATTTCTGACCCAAATACCATCCGTCACCCATCTACCCGATACCCTACAAAAATATACCTCTTTTCCCTCCCAATCACCTCTCTCACCCTAGTCGATTCTTCACCTAAATCCTAACACCCAGCCTAAGACTTTTCAACACTCTATGCAATCATAGAGAGCCAGAACTAACCCATTTTCACATCTAGTACCCAAATACCCCTACCGTGATCAATTAGCCAACCCATACCGGCTAAAAATAGTGACCAACATTGGTATCTATGTTTAGAATTCACCCCCAGACCAAAAAGCTAATTTACCTACCCAAAACCTCACACAACCTCACCCAGACCTTCATAAGACCCTCTGTTACATCTATAGACCTTAACAACCCACCACCTACTTTAAATTAATCTTGTATTCACTATTTTGATTAGATTAAATTTACTATGCTTGTGTCAGATACCTAAATTATAAAACTATAGTAGAACTCTATATTTGATGTTCTTATCAAAATTTAATTTATTTCAAACGTGAATTGACAGCCTTCTAGGAAGTACCACACTTCCTGGATCGAGCCTAGCTAGGAAATCCACCAACTGATGCTTTTAATTATATCTTGTGTTTTTTTGTTTCTTTTCATGTAGTCCTTCGTAGAAAAAAATAAGTGCTCTCGATTGGCCTGGTATTCAATGGTGTGTAACCTCTTCATGAACTCCAAGTATTCCTCACATACCCAACCTCTTACCTTAAATGTTTTTCGTATATGTACACTTATTATTGGTGAAACATTTTCTTTTCCTATAGCATTATGCCAGGTATCGACCCTAATATCTTGCTTCATAATATCGTAGCAATCCCTGATGCCAAACCAATGAAATAGAAGTTATGTAAAATGCATCCATGTAATTCTCTTCTTGTGAAAGAAGAACTTCAACACCTTCTTTCTATTTTCTTCATCTTGCCTATTGACTATTTGAAATGGATCTCTAAAATTATTCCTATCATGAAAGTTATAGGGGGCCATCATATCTATACTAACTTTAGTGACCTTAACCTTATGTGTCCAAAATATGACTTCCCTCTACCAAACATTGACCAAATAGTTGATCTTACAGCCGGCCAAGAGATGTTATCTCTAATAGATGGGTTTTCATGCTATAATCAGATATTAGTCACTCTAGAATATCAACAAAAAACTACCTTCATCACCCCTTGGGGGACCTTCTACTACCACGTCATGCCCTTCGGCTTGAAAAATTCTAGTGCTACCTATTAACGTGTTATGACTTACATCCTCCATGACATTTTGGAAGAATATGTTGATGACATTCTTGGTAAGTACAAACATCACACCAAACACCTGGCCCTCCTTAAAATTATATTTGACCACCTTATCCAATATTTTGTTTACCTTCAACCAAATAAGTATGTTTATGTAGTTCTCTCAGGTAAGCTCCTTGGTTTCATCATCTCTTTGCAGGGTATCGAAGTTGATCCTACTAAGATCAAGGTTATCCTTGACATGCCTTCACCTACTAACCTTTGCAAACTTTGTAGCTTGCAAGGAAAAATGCAATCCATTACAAACTTCATTTCTTAACTTTCAAACTATTTCCAACTATTTCATCACCTCTTCAAAAAGTAAACTTCTTTCCATTGGAATGATGAGTGTCAAAAATCCTTTGATGCATTGAAGAACTATCTTCTTCATCCACCTATGCTCATTCCTTCAAAATACGATAAACCTTTTTACCTTTACATTTATACTACTGACCATTCCTTAGGTGTCATGCTCACTCATCGTGTTGAGTAACACAGGGAAAAAGTGATTTATTACATAAGACATACTCTTATAGAATACAAAACTTAGTACACTCATGCTAAAAAGCTTTCCTTATCCCTAGTCTTCGTGGCCACAAAACTTCTCCACTACTTTCTTAATCACAAAATTTTTTTAGTTACCAACACCCACCCTCTTCATTACATGTACACAAAACCTTACCAACATTAATTCACTGCACATTGTCTCGTGATTCTTGTAGACATGAAGTTTGAGTTCATTCATAAAAAATATGTAAAAGTACAAACCATTGTGGATCAACTTCTAGACACTCCTCTTTCTAGAAATCAATCCTCAAATTTTTATTTTCTTGATGAATCTATCCCCACCCTCTCCCTTGATGATATCATTTATCAAATGATATATTATTTGACATATCCAAATTTCACCATGGGGTAGGTGTGTGGGTCATCCTATTTCCTCTTGACAGTGATCCCATGCCACTGTCCTTTAAACTAGACTTTGACTACACCAATAACATAGCCGAGTACGAAGCACATGTGTTAGGTCTTAAAACTACCATTTCCCTTGGTGTTGAATCCATTTACATAGTTGGTGACTCTCAACTGGTTGTGAACCAAATCAATGGTTCATACCAGTGTTATAACGATGAGTTTAAAAATTATAGACATAATTTCCACCTAATTTTGATCACGTTTGATCATTACCTCATTCAAGTCACTTCATGATCCACTAATAAATTCATGGATACCATGGTTTATCTTGCCTCTCAAATACTTTCCTCACCTCCAAACTTGAAAATTTTGTCGCGATAAAATGGTTGCAATCACCTTCTTATATTATCCCTAGCATTAATTTCATGGGTAACATCAATACTAACCCATGTGAAATTTGGTATAAATAGTTCGTTGAATATGTCTAACTTTCAATCATGCCTCCAGATCTCACTCACAATGGATAACAAGCCTTCCTAAAAAGTTCCCCTCACTACATCATCATGAGAGGTCTTCTCTACAAACATGTATTTGATGGTATCCTCTTGCAATGCCTCACGAGTTCTTAAATCCATTACACCATTAAAGAGATTCATGATGGGATTTGTTCGGGAAATTCTAGTGGCCTCACTGTCAAAAAACATATCCTTCGACTCGATTATTACTAGTCAATCCTTAACCAATATTTTTGTGACTATGTCAAATATTGTGTGAAGTGTCAGCAACATGTGAACCTTCATCATACTCCTAGTCACACCTTACAATTCGCTAGAGACTTTTGGACCTTTTCTCAATGGGGTTTGGATCTTGTTAGAGATATTAACACTCATTCCTCACAACTTCATTGTTGGATCATCACATTGATTGAATATTACACTAAATGGGTGGAAGCCATCCCTCTCATTTCTACCAAAGCTGAAAAAATAATTTAATTTATCAGCCACTATATAATTTTTAACTTTGGTGTTCCTCATCACCTTATCATTGAAAATGGAAAGCAATTCAAAAAAAAAAACCTTACACAAAATGTGTGATAAATATTACATTCAACTCAGTTACTCTTCACCATATTATCCACAAGCAAATGGTCAAGATGAATCTTCTAACAAAACTCTAAACAAAATTCTTATAAAAGTGGTTGATGACAATAGTAAGGATTGGAACACACACATTCCTTCACATCAGTATTCACACCTCTACCTAGGTCATACCTTTATATTTGGTCTATAGTGAAGAGGTTGTCCTACCTCTCGAATTCCAAATTCCATCTCTTCGTATATCACTTAAAGATATGCTCTCTAATGAAACTTTTCGCCAAGAAAATTTGGCACAACTTGAGATACTAGACGAATGCCATCTAAACACTCTAGACCATCTCCAAATCTTCCAAAATCACATTAGTATGCCTATGACAAACACATTCAAGAATGAACCTTAAATATTGATGATCTTGTTTTGAAGGAAAATCAACATGTAACTAAAATGGAGATAAGTAAATGAGGCGTATTTTCTCCTAATTGGCTTAGACCTTATATTGTCACCCATACCTATGGCTCAATAACTTATCATTTATATTCTCTCGAGGGTAAACCCAAACCTGATCCCCTTAACACCTTGCATCTTTTACCGTTCAATTGTTGAATAAAGTCCTACATCACTTTATGTCTCTTATATGCTCATCCCTTGAGCAAACCTCTCCTTCCTCCAACCTCTTGTTAAGGACCAATGACTTAACAAGAATTGTGTGATCATCTGTCACCATTCAGCCTCATCTTTAATATGAGTGCCACATCTCTACTCATGGTATGATCCTCATGGATACTTTTAGTCCTTTTTAGGATGGAATCCCATGGTCTTTCATCACTTGAAACCCCTCTTTTATTAGCTAACATTTATCATTCTATGGTTTTTGACTTTATAAAAGAAGCCTATACTCCTTTTTCCATGACTAAAAGTCCAAAATAATGTAAAAAATTTGGGATAGAAAAATTCTACTCCTTGAGTCAAAACTTCTCGTAGATAAATGATTCCCTCAAATGAACATCTATGTCTCTCTATTTCTACTATAAGTGGACTTCTCCCTCAAAGGACGACTATAAAAACCAGCCACATGTTGTACTTAGTCTATCCAAAAAATAATGCTAATCTATACTTGTTAAAAAAAATTGTTTTGGAGCTTCCCTCATTGATCAACTTCACTATGACCTCAAGGAGACTTCTACTATTCATCTCAATATAAACTTCCTGCATTGATTAGTCTACACATGCAAAAAAAAATGAAAAATAAAAAGTTAATAAAAATACCAAATTTTGGTCATGGACTTGCTTATGTCAGTTTTGGGTATCTTGCAAAAGGGGCATGTTGTCCCCCAACAAGGTTATGCTAACTGTGCCAATCCACCCTACCTTCATTTATTTGCTCCTATCCACTCAAGGGATGTTCCACTCATATGACAAATTGTGATCATGTAATTTCATTCAACTATAGACCTAGAGATCATGCAACATATCTAGGGGCTTATGTTCATAAGCCTATTTGTATGGTCATTATGTTTCTTACCAACTATGGAGCATTTGCTTCTTTTTAGTTCACCTTTTCCTACTTATTACTTCTTCAAAAGGATGCGACCATAAAAATTAAAGAACTTTATCCAATTCTCATTTTACCCACACCCAATCCAATCATCATTTCCAAAACATTATAAATACTTATGAAAACCAAAACCATACATATACCAATCACGCAATTAACCAATTACCCTTCCTATTTTTTGGTTCAAAATTTTACCTTGTCTCTTTTTCTACCTTGCCTTACCAAAATCATTTTACTTACCCAACCTACCTATCAGAAATCTTCTACCATACCTCACCAAGAACTATTTTCCTTAGCCAACCTACTTATCAGAAATATTCTAACTGACCTCACCAAGGAATTTTTCCCTACCCAACCTACCTATTAGAAATATTCTACCTTACCTCACCAGGGACTATTTTCCTTACCCAACCTACCTATCAACAATCTTATTCTTCCCTACTAAATCGGCATGAGGCCTATTTTGTAAGGGCTATGTAGGAAACACTTTGAAAAAAAGGGGTCTTCAGAGGTTAGATTGGCCACCATTTTCTACCATTTTTGGCCATGTTTTCATAATATCACTAACTTGGAAATTAAACCAAACAATGCCTATACATCTACTTTTCATAATATCAATAACTTGGAAATTAAACCAACCCATGCTTATACATCATAACCACGTGTACACATCTAAGTTTCCATAATATCAATAACTTATAAATCAAACCAAACCATACCTATACATCTAATTTCCATAACATTAATAACTTGAAAATTAAACCAAACAAACCATACACCAAACCATGCCTACACATCTCAGTTTCCATAATATCAATACCTTGTAAATTTAACCAAACCATGCCTATCCATCATAACCATGCCTATACATCTCATTTAAATAATATCAATAACTTGGAAATTAAACCAAACCATGCCTACACATCTATATTTCCATAATATCAATACATTAGAAAATAAGACAAACACAACATCGTGAATCATACCTACATCTAGTTTCCATGATAACAATACAATGGAAATGAAACCATACACAAAAATATATAAGTAAAATCTTCTATGTACTAGAAATTCTTTATGTCAATACAATGTATATATGGATATAAATAAATATTTCAAAAAATCTCATGTATATATCACCTTTTCAGAACACATGATAATATAAATAAATCAAAAGTAAAAAATAAACAAAAACCTCTATAATCTCCTCATCTCTGGGAGGTCCCAGAGCCTCTACCACTCTCTCTTGTCCCCTCACATGGCCTCTATCTCTGTGAATTGGTCACCTCCCACTAGCCCTTTCCATGAGATTGGTGGCCCCCTAATTTACTGGCACTACGAGTCCCTAAGCTGGACCTCTCACTGGTTGCCTACTAATATTTATAGGTAGCATAACTGATTAAAAGGATACCACTATTTCTAATCCAATCCTCATAATCTTGTCCTCTACCACAACCTCTCTATATCGGTCCATAGATATCACCTATGGTGGTGGCATTGCTATCTATCTCTTTTCCTGAGGCTATGGACCTCATGCCTGTGGTAGTGGTACTTGTACATGTGGTAATTGACCATATCCCTATATCTACATCCCATCATGTTCTCTCAGAGGTGAAGCAGGGGAAGCCACCTATCCCCCACCATCAGTTTGTGCCTATGCAGCCACTAATTAGTATTGTTGTAACATGTCTCTATATCCTATCCCTATTATTGATAATTGTGGCCAAATTGGTCAGTCCTAGCCTGGCTGGTTTTTCCTGTAACTGTGTGACCCACCACTGACTATACCCAGTTGTACACCCAATATCTTCTATAGATTCATCGGTTACCTGCTCCTCCATTCCTGTTGGTGGTGTCAGTTGTGGCAGAGGTAATGGAATCTCCAAATCCTCTTGACGATACTATGGGAATGGAAGGGGCACACCTTGATGTAGGCCAAATTTTTTTCTAACCTGATCTATAGGTATACACTCATGCTCCCCTACCCAACACCCTTGAATCCATCTTACTAGTTGTAAAACCTCCAGCTCCTCCTCCATTCTTGTGAACTCTGAATAGGTGAGGTATGGCCTCAATAGAATTTCTACTGGCAATAAACTAGCTAGTACCCTATAATAATATGTTGTATCTCGAGTCACACCATCAACCCTCAACTATTCTCCAACCCGCAGCCACTACCTATATCCCACCTTGTATACGCATAACTCCCACCCTTGTCATGGTATACCAAGTGGAAAAAGGAACTCAATGTGCTCATATACCCAACAATGTAACAAATAGGTGCAACACAAAACATATCTCTGTATCCTCTTGTAGGCCCACAAATTCTTGTATAATTACACCAAGTACGTTGGTGCCCATACAAAACAAATCCGATCAAACACCATATCTTGTAAGACTCCCATAAAAAACCCATGGAAACCTCCCACCCTCTAAGTTTGGGAGGGAAAAGCAATTGAGGCCAACTATCATCAACACCTCCATTTGCGTCCCATGATGGTATGCCACGTACATCTCCCTATAATTGATACTGGAGCTATTATACAAAAAACCTACCGTATCTGGCCCAAACACCTCAGCCATGTGATCCATTGCATTTGATGAAGAAACCTGATATAATGGCTCTCCAAAACTTGGCATTCACAGAATCCTGTAGACGTCCTCCAATGTGACGGTCATCTCTCCCATCGGAAGATGAAAAGTGTTGGTAGCCAGATCCCATCTGTCAATGAGAGATACCATCATGTTGTGATCTTGAGCAATCTACGTGTACCTCCTAATAGTTCCTAGCCCCACTACCCACATATGTTCCCACTCCTCCTCCAGAATGGTCGGCATCTTCTATACTAATAAGGTTAGAAGTTGATCCATCATTTTCATCTGTTGTCTTGCATGCATCATCAACATTCACACACGTTAAACATTTACCCTTTCAAATTTCCTTTCAACACTTGACTTAGCCTATTTTCTATCTTTCCTTATCTAGATCATCAAACTTTACCTAAATCATATTATTATCCCTATTTAACTTACCCTTCCTATTTCATCATCATT
The DNA here is from genome assembly GCA_019776745.2 of Taxus chinensis. NCBI lineage: Eukaryota > Viridiplantae > Streptophyta > Pinopsida > Cupressales > Taxaceae > Taxus > Taxus chinensis. The sequence goes on from CM034146.1 coordinate 114,164,370, forward strand.
TACCTAACACCTCCCATAAATGTTATTTTAGACACATCACCCAACCTACACCTACTTGACAGCTTTCTCTGACACCCCAGCTAGCTTACACTTGCCTTTGACATCCCAAAACACTATTTTTATAAAAACTTAACCATTTCTTTCCTAAAAAACATCAGTCACCCTACTGATGTCATCCCCATTTCCCATCATTGATAGTTTTTCCACTGATGCCACCTGATAAATGACTGATGTTGGTTACTAGTTCTGCTCCAAAGCCAAAGCCCCATGTCCCCCAATTCCAAAAATTACAAAATATGGCTATTCTACCCACCCAAAATAACCCACATTCCTCACAAGTAAATTTTAACCCCTAATTAAACTAATGAAACCCTTCCCATAGCCCAATTTCACCCCCATTTTCATCAAATTTAAAAAAACAAAAATCTATATTTTCCTACCCTACTTTTCTAAAAAAAAACAAAATTTAGGGTTGAATCCTACCTCTACTTACTGATGCCTCCATATAGGGACCTCTAAAGCCTGCACTAGATTACCCCTAGATCCTTCTCCTACCTCTGTCATATCAACTTCCTCTCCAAGATCTTAAACACTCACACTAAGTCAAGTGGATGCAACCGGGTACCCGAAATAACTCCAACAAGTAATCTCTCACCAAATCACTCCACTAGCCCTCTATGTCATTTTTCTCGTGAATATTATCTCCACAAGTCATTTTCCAAATAACAAAATTGCACAAATGAGTAGTTTTAGGGTCAAATTTCTGTTTCAACTCATCGTTTTGATGACTGACATTGGTCTGGTCATTCCCTTGGTGACTAACATTGGTTACTCAAATCAGTATTGGTTCCCCATGAATAGACATTGGTCACCTTTTGAAAAACCCAACCAACCTCATTTGACCTAATTTTTCTACAGGGTCCCCTTTTCTTGTTGCCACAACCCTACAACATCCCTACAGACCCACCTACCAGCCTCACCACCTCACCAACTCCCTAAGGATACTTAGGGGCATGTTTTCCTCACCTATATACCCACAAAAAACCAACCCCACCTATTTGACAATTGAACTCTCTTACTTGCTCCACCGTGTGATAACGTTATTGTTAGTGCAAAATCACAACACCCTTGGATGTTGATCATATTTCTAGGTTGATCATGTTGCATCCAGTGTGATTGCACAACATTGAATCCTCTCTCCAAGTGTCGGACTTGTAGAAATGAGAAAGGAATCTCCAGAGAAGGCTGGTTCCTGCTCCTAAACTACCTGCCACAAGCTATTCCAGTGCAGGCAAGCTAATCTAAACCTAATCTAACCATGCCAAGGAGAAAGAGAGAGAGAGAGAGAAAAGGGAAAAACAGCAAAAGCCTACACTAAAACGGTGATACACTAGAGAAGGAGAATGTTGAACATCTATCAAAACTGCCATGGAATAAGGAGAGGTGAGCAATGGGAAGGATGGACAGATGCATCACAGGCCCAAGGATAGATTTCACACAGAAAATGTCCCAAAACTCCATGAACACAGCTCCAGACCTACAATGAACATTCAAACATGTACAAATACCTACAATGAAGAGAGGAAAGAAGAAAACAAGAAAAAAATGAGCAAGGATGGACAGATGCATCACAAAACACATTTTTGTTACTTCAGAAGTTTACACAGAACATCATTTCAATAGTAAAAGGAAAAAATGCCATTACAGGGCAAGGGAGGAGGTTCGAACTCCATTTTCAACCCTAGAGAAGAAAAGAAGGGAGGGCAGAGCTGAAAAGATGAACAACTTGTAATGAATATGAGCCAAATCTAGCTTTTTACAATGCATGGGTCGAGCCAAAGAGAGAGAAACGTGAGAAAACATGCAAGCAGTACAACCATTGACCAAAATGCATTCTTCATTAAAATCAGTGGTTGGAACATCACTTCTAGCCATGCTGAAGAAGAATGCAACCCATGTGCATTAAATCGGTTGTTGAAACGTCAGTTCTGGCCATGCTGAAGAAGAATGTGACCCATGTGCATTAAATTGGTTGTTGAAACGTCGCTTCTGGCCATTACCACACGCCAGAGACATTTCTTGATTTTCTCTCTCCAAACTAAACCAAAATGCAATATTGAAACCAGATTCATGCAGATAATTTCATAAGCTTTCCAATGATATAAAGAACGTGCAAATTTGAGCTCTGGATTTAAAGTTATGGTGATCTGAAGATTTAGGGCAAAAATAGGCCAAAACGGATATTTGAAATTTTCCCATGCTCTGCCACTTGGACGACACGTGTCGGGCGCTGATTGGGTGAGAAATTATCTCTCCTCCACCTTTTCGTAGACTTTCCTTTGAAATTTTGACCTTTTTCATACTTTGGAAAAATTCTCATTTTCCCCCCGTGCCCCGCCACTTTGGGACACGTGGCATTGTTTGGTTGGAGGACAGGGGCGCGGGGTCATCCTTACCTTTTAATTTTTTAGGCCCAAGACTTTTGCTAAATTTTCTAAGTCCTCCCCAAGCTCCGCACTCCCCCACTTTAGGACACGTGGCGTTTCCTGATTTGTCCGCGGGCCTCCCGGCTTTTCGCGTCCCTCACGTATTTTTGGCCCAGATGTCCCAAACCTTCTGGGACAAATTTCTCCGATCCGCCCGATTCAGGCTTCCCTGTCCCTCTTTGAGGTGAAGACAAGTGGCACATTTCCATTCACTCTCAGCTCCTTCAGCTCTTCGCATCCCACGCGTCCCTTTGTCCCAAATGTCCCGGACTAAAGTTCCCTGTTTCGACCAATCCGGGCGGTTCGCGTCCTTTGCATACATTTGTTCCAACTATCCCGGACTGTCTAGGACAAATTCTTCCGAACCTCCTGAAATGGGCTTCCTTTGCTCTCAACCGCTTCACCTTTTCACGTCCTTCGTGTCCTTTGCATCCTCACGGCCCAGACGTCCCAAACTTATCTGCACAACAGTTAGTCAATTTTTTCACCTTTGGCTGGTTCGCCCTTTCACGTCACGCGCATCCCCACGGCCCGGATGTCCCTTTGCTGCGTGGACCGCCTAGCGGCCTTTCAGCTGATTCAGGCCCCGATGTCCCAACTATCCCAAGGACCGCCTGGACTAGGACTTAGCCAATTTTCTCCAATTTTTCTGCCCCAAGCCTAGTTTTCTGCATTTCTTCCATTTTCTCGACCTGTTAGGATTCCTTCTTGGATGGGAGAGTTAGAGAGAAGCAGAGGGACCCCAAAAAACATGATTTTGGGCCTTGAATCAATCTATTTTATTGGGACTTGAATATTCTGATGCATGTTATCAAAATTACCCTGGGGGGTGAATTTTGGATAACAGTTACCTGTGTTGTTTTGCCTACCGACCTTTCCTTACCTTATTTATTGATGTTTATCTCAACAAGATCAAACCCTCTAGTGTTTTGGAACACACCTATACCTATTCTTGCACATCAACCTATTGTGTTTCTAGGATCACATCCTATACCTTGGATACCTATACCACATCACCCTTATTTGGATAAACTATCGACCTTTGACAATGTAGAGTTTGTATGCTATTTAACCTAGTGCCTTGTTACATTCTGAGCACATGCGTGCATTACCTACAATTACACATACACCTACATCTTACCCCATTTTTCATCACTTACCACCTTATCAGACCCATCACCAATTTATCCTTCCACTTAATCCATTATTGGTTTGAGGCTGATCACCTCCACCCTTACCTGGGGCAACCTACTTTTTTTCATCATTACTTATTAATACAAGATACACGACAAAATGGGAAAATTAAACACTAAAAAATGGGTCACAGCCCTCTGAACTCCTTTCAATTAACACACCCCCTTACCATGACCCCTTCTAGACACATTATTATTAATCTAATTATCAATATTAGGTTATTTACCACCTCACCTCCCCACCTCACATTGGACCCATTCCAAGGGCATTTAACTAACCGAGACTAGGTCATCACTCCTAGCATTGAGTCATCACTTAACTAAATAAGACTCTTTCTAGACCTAATATTTATTGCTAAACAATTCTTCCATCAATTACCCACATGTTTAAACATGAACCAAGGATCCTATACCACAATCAAATCTTGACCCACACCAAAAAGGGAAAAAATAAACTATTTTATGCAAATTAGACTATTTCTGCCTAGCTGACGTCAGTTATTCCTTGGCCGATGTCGATCAAGGAACCTCCCTCAGTTCCTTTAAATAAGGATTTCCAACTCTTTCCATGGGTTATTCCTTTGGTTGGCTTTCGGATTTTATTCACATTCTATTATTTGACTGATCATCTAATGATCAAACACAACACCATAGCATCTAAGTTCTTCACCAACAACCAAACTCTTGCTCCTTAGCTTCTAATAATTCACAGGGAAGCACTCAGGCTTCATTTTCGTGGGACTAGATCCAAGCCCGTTTCTCCTATGAATGACCACCAACCACCACATCTACCCATCTTTAGGTCTTTAAATAAGTATCCTAACCTGGTTGTTAGATATTAAGTTTGGTTGTAAATATCTTATTTTCTTTTGTTGTGTTACTTCGTTCTCACCTAAAAACCATCTGTCAACCATCTACTCAACACCCTACCAGCCTATACCTCTCTACTTTCCCAATCACCTCTCTCACCCTTGTTGAGTCTTCACTAAAATCCTAACACCCAGACTAAGCATTTTCAAAACTCTGTGTAATCACAGAGAGCCAAAACCAACCCCTTTTCACCTTTGGTACCCAATTACCCCTACCGCGATCATTTAGCCAACTGATACTGGCTAAAACTAGTGACTGGCATGGGTTCCCGAATTGGCATTGGAATTTGTGTCTAGTATTCTCCATAGACTAGCGAGTTAATTTACCTACCCAAAACCTCTCAAAAACTCCCATAACTTCACCCAGACCTTCATAACACCCTATGTTACACCTAAAGACCTTAAAAATCCACCACCTACTTTAAATTTAATCTTGTATTCACTATTTAGATTAGATTTAATTTATTGTGTTTCTGTGAGAAACTTGACTTATAAAAAATAGAGTATGACTTTCTATTTCATGTTCTTATCAACATTTAATTTGTTTTAAATGTGAATTGATAACCTTCTAGGAAGTACCCCACATTTCAGATTCAACCCTATTAGGAAATCAACCAAATGATGCTTTTAATTCTATCTTTTGGTCTTGTGTTTCTTTTGAGGTAGTCCTTCCTAAGAAAAGGAGTTCTCTCGATTGGCTTGGTCTTCAATGGTGTACAACCTCTTCATGACCTCTAGGTATTCCTCACGTACCCAACCTCTTACCTTAAACATTTTTCTTATACATATGATTCTTATTGGTGAAACATTTTCTTAGTACTATAGTGATATGTCAGGTATCAACCCTAATATCATGCTTCACACTATCGTAACTATCCCTGATGCCAAACCAGTGAAATAGAAGCTACATAAAATTCATCCTTGCATTGCTCTTCTTGTGAAATAACTTCAATGCCTTCTCTTTGTTTCCTTCATCCTACCTATTGACTATCTGTAATGGATCTCTAACATTGTTCTTGTCATGAAAGCAATAGGGAGCCTTCGTATCTATACTGAATTATGTGACCTTAACCTTTCCTATCCAAAATCCAACTTCCCTCTACCAATCATTGACCAACTAGTTGATATTACATCCAGCCATGAGATGTTATTTGTTATGGATGGGTTTTTGGGCTATAATCATATATTAGGTACTTTGGAAGATCAACACAAAACCACCTTCATCACCCCTTAAGGTACCTTATGTTATCATGTCATGCCATTTGGCTTGAAAAATGTTGGTGCTACCTATCATCGCGCTATGACTTACATCTTCCATTACATTTTAGAAGACTATTTTGATGACCTTTTTGGTAGGTCCAAGCGTCGCACTGAACACCTAGTTGTCCTTAAAATTATCTTTGACCACCTTATCCAATATTCTATCCATTTTCAACCAAAGAAGTACATTTTTACAGTTCTCTCGGGTATGCTCCTTAGTTTCATCATCTCTTTGTGGGGTATCAAAGTTGATCCTGCTAAGATCAAGGCTATCCTTAACATGCCTCCACCTACTAACCTTCGGGAGCATTGTAGGTTACAAGGAAAACCGTAATCCATTTGACACTTCATCTCTCAACTTTTAGACCATTTCCAACCATTTCATCATCTCCTTAAAAAGGACATTTCTTTCCATTATAATGATGAGTGTCACAAATCCTTTGACACATTGAAGAACTATCTTCTTTAGCCACCTGTTACCATTCCTCCTAAAGATGATCAACCTTTTTACCTTTATATTTCTACTACTCACAATTCCTTGGGTACCATGCTTTCTCATTGTGATGAGAATCATGGGGAATAAGTGGTTTATTATATAAAATGTACTCTTCTAGACTATGAAACTTGGTAAAATCATGCTGAAAACTATTTCTCATCCCTAGTCTTCATGGCCACCAAATGTCACCACTACCTTATTAATAAAAAAATGTTTGTCTTACCAACACCAACCCTCTTCATTACATGTACACCAAAACTTACCAAAATCAGCACACCATGTGTTGGCTTATGCTTCTTGCAAACCTGGAGTGATATTTCATTCATCAAAAATCTATAAAAGGAAAAACCATTGTGAATCAACTTGTAGACACTCCTCTTCCTAGAAATCAATCATCAAATTTTGATTTTCTTAACAAATCTAGGGCCACCTTCTCCCTTGATGATATTGTTTATCAAATGACATTATTCTTTAATAGATCCAAAAGTCACCGTAGGGGAGGTGCAAGGGTCATCCTCATTCCTCTTGATGTTGAGCCCTTACCACTCTCCTTTAAACTAAACTTCAACTACACCAATAACATAGCTAAGTACGAAGGAGTTGTGTTAGGTCTTCAAACTGCCATTTCCCTAGCTATTAAATCCATTAACATATTTGGTGACTCTCAAATGGTTCTGAACTAAATCAATTGTTCATACTAGTTTTGTAATGATGATCTTTAAAAGTGTAGACATCATGTCCACCTACTTTTGATCACGTTTGATCATTACCTCATTCAAGAAACTCTTCAATCCACTAATAAATTCATGGATACCATGAATTTTTGTGCCTCTCAAATACCTGCCTCACCCTCAAAATAAAAAATATTTTTCACAATACAACGGTTGTTGTCACCGGATTGTATTATCACTAGGGTTAATTTCATGGGTAACATCAATACTAACCCATGTGATATTTGGTATAAACAGTTCATTAAATACCTATCACTTTCAATCCTACCTTCTTATCTGACTTGTAATGGATGAAAAGCCTTCCTAAAAAGTGTTTCTCACTACATCATCATGGAAGGTCTTCTCTATAAACATGGCCTAGATGGTATCCTCTGGTGATGCTTCATCAGTTCGTAAATCTCATACACCATTAAAGAAATTCATGATGGGATTTATGGGTGACATTTCATTCACCTCATTGTCATAAAACTTATCCTTTGACTCAGTTTTTACTATCCAACCCTTAACCAAGATTGTTGAGACTATGTCAAATATTGTGTGAAGTTTCAACAACATGTGAAAGTTCATCATACTCATAGTCATACCTTACAAGTCACCAGAGAATTTTGGCCCTTTTATAAATGGGGTTTAGATCTTGTTGGAGATATTAATACTCATTCCTTGCAATTTCATTTCTGGATCGTCACAATGACTGAATATTACACTAAATGGGTGGAATTCATTCCTCTCATTTCTACCAAAGCTGAAAAAATAACTGAATTTATCAACCACCATATCATTTTTCACTTTGGTGTTCCTCATCACCTTATCACTGATAATGGAAAACAATTCAAAAAAAACCTTACACAAAATGTATGAAAATTTTGGCATTCAACTCAGTTTCTCTTCACCATATTACCCACAAGTAAATGGTTAAGCCTTATCTTCAAACAAAACCCTCAAAAAAATTATTATGAAATTGGTTGATGACATTGGTAAGGATTAGCACATGCCATTCCTTTCTTCTTATGGGCTTATCATACCAGTATTCACACCTCTGCTAATGCCACACCTTTCTCTTTGGTCTATGGTATAAAGGTTGTCCTACCTCTTGAAATATAAATTCCATCTCTTTGTATATCACTTAAAGATATGCTCTCTAATGACAAGTTTCACCAAGAACGTTTAACACAACTTAAGCTATTGGAAAAAAACTGTCTAAATGCTCTATAACATCTCCAAATCTACCAAAAGCACATTAAGCATGCCTATGAAAAATGCGTTGAAGAATGAACCTTCAAGATCGATGATCTTTTTCTAAAGGAAAATCAACATATAACTAAAATGGAGAAAAAGTAAATGAAGCAATTTTTCTCCTAATTAGTTTGGACCTTATATTGTTACCCATATCTATGGATCAGGAACTTATTGTTTATCTTCTCTCAAGGGTATACCTGAACTTGATCCCCTTAATGCCTTGCATTTTTTACCGTTATATTGTTGAATAAAGTTCTACATCACTTTGTGTCTCTGATATGCTCGTCCCTTAAGCAAACCTCTCCTTCCACCTAGCTCTTGTTAAGGACCAATGAATAAACTAGAATTGTGTGATTATTCATCACCATTCAACCATTTCTTGAATATGAGTACCATGACTCTACTCATGGCATGATTCTCATGGATAGTTTTTTTCCTTTTTATGATAGAATCCCATGGTCGTTTGTCACTTGAAACCCATCTTTAATTAGCTAACCTTTATCGTGTTATGGTTTTTCCTTCATAAAATAATCCTATACTCCTTTATAGTCTTTTACATGATTACAAGTCCAAAATAATGAAAACATTTTGGGATAGAAAAATTCTAATCCTTGAGTCAAACTTCTTACAAATAGATGATTCCCTCAAATGAACATCTATGTTTCTCTATTGCTGTTATAAGTGGACTGCTACCATAAAGGACAACTATAAAAAGTCAGCCACATGTTGTACTTAGTCTATTAAAAAATAAGAGTAATCTATACTTTTTAGAACAAAATTATCTTGGATCTTTCTGCATCGATCAACTTCGAGAAGACCTCAAGGAGAATCTACTATTCATCCCAATATAGAGTTCCTGCATCGATTATTCTATACATGTAAAAAATAAAATGTAAAAGAAAAAGTCAAGAAAAATACCAACTTGTGGTCATGGAATTTCCTATATCAGTTTTCAGTATCTTGTAGAAGGGGCATGTTGTCCCACAACAAGGTTATGTTAAGCAAAACACTCCACCCTATCTTCATTTATTTACTCCTATCCACTCGAGGGACGTGTCACTCATGCGACACATTGTGATCATGTAACTTTGTTCAATTATAGACGTATCAATCATACAATGTATTTAGGGGCTTATGTTCATAAGCCTATTTTTATGTCCATTATGATTCTTTCCAACTATGGGGCATTCACTTATTTTCGATCCACCTTTTCCTACTTATTTCTTCTTCAGGAGGACGTGACAATTAAAATTAAATAACTTGGTATGATTCTTGTTTTACCTACACCCATACTAATCATCATTTCTAAAACATTTTACATACTTATCAAATCCAAAACCATACCTATACCAACCACACAGTTAACCAGTTACCCTTTCTATTTTTTGGCTCAAAATTTGACCTTGCCTCTTTTTATACCTTGCCTTAATGGAACCATTTACCTTACCCAACCTACCTATCATAAATATTATACCTTAACTCACCAGCAAATATTTTCCTTTCCCAACCTACCTATCATAAATATTCTACCTTACCTCACCAGGGATTATTTTCCCTACCCAACCCACCTATCATAAATCTTATACCTTACCTCACTAGGGACTATTTTCCTTACCCAACCTACCTATCATAAATCTTATTCTTCCCTATCCTATTGGAGAACCACATCATCATGTGGCTTATTTTTAAAGGGATATGTAAGTAGCACTTTGAAGATAGGGAGTCTTTGGAGGTTAGCTCAACCACCCTTTTCTACCACCTTTCACCTTTTTTCCACTATTTGACCCTACTACCTAATCCTTCTCACATTTCCATAATATCACTAACTTGTAAATTAAACCAAACCATGATTATACATCTACTTCCATAATATCAATAACTTGAAAATTAAACCAAACCATGCCTCTACATCATAATCATGCCTACACGTCTAATTTTGGAGAAGGATATGAGCCTTTTTTTAGTGTTATGAATAATTTGATTTGTTAAAGTTAATGCATGAGCATGGATGATTTTTTCATGTCACATTTTACATGTGTGAGGCATTTGGAAGATTTAATAATCATGGTGATAAGGTTTATTGTATTTGGTGAACCAGGTGATGGGGTTTTGAGAAAGTTTTAAGTTTGTTTGGTGTGTTTGATCATGGCTTACCTACAAGGGTTCATTTTATGAATGTGAATCAGTGTGTTGGTATATTTTTTATGATCTTATGTGATGACTGACCTACCTTATGTGTGTGAGTTGAGAAGCATATAAATTTCTTGTTTTGGTTCATTTTTAAGCTAATTGTGTATGGAGGGAAAAATGTGACCTAAGTGAAGAAGTGAAATATATTCAAGGGAATCAAGAGAGCAATGAGGATGTGTGGAAAAATATGAATAAGGTTAGAGAGCATGTGTTCAAGGGTTTGAACCAAAATTAGTCCATGAAGAAGAATAATATAAAGATCTAGAAGAATGAGAGTTTGAAGAGGGTTTGAAGGTGTGGGAGATGAATATGCGATGTATATCAGTTATGGAAACAAAATTATGTTAGATATATTCATCCAAAAAAAAATATTTGGTGCTTAATCATATTAGGGGGTTGTATCATCCTTGTGGAGTGGGTGTTTCGCTAGATTAGGGGTTGGTGCTCTACTAATCTAGGGGTTGGTTCTCTACTAAAATAGGGGTTGGTGATCCATGTGGGGTTGGTGCCTCACTAAATTAGGAGTTCACTATCCTTGTGAAGATGGTGCTTCACTAAATTTATTTTCTTTGAGTAACATAAAAATATTTTTAGTGATTTTTCTTCCCTTGGTGGTTTCCCACTTATATATGGTTTTCTTGTGTTGTGCATCTTGTTTCATGCTCTTACGATTGAATTTTGTGCATATTAATAAGATTACATGGTTATGTATGATGAATAGAAACATTAAGTGATTAATTCAAGGTTTCATAAATAAATTAAAATTGTTGTATGATTTATTCACCCCACTTAGTAATTTTTCTTCTAACATTAGGTGATAACACCCTTTTGAAAGGTGTTAATAGCCCACCTACAAACCATTGTGCATGTTGAATTTGGTGAATATAATATGAAATATTTGACAATAGAGTTTTGAACCATGTAGAATATTCCTAAAAACTTTCATAAATTACTTTCTTAATATCCTTTAGTGCCTTGATGCTCTACTATTCAAATAAAAGTATATGGAACTTTACCAAGAAGGTGGCATATACAGTGTCATAATCCACTTTTGTTTGGTGTGGATATCGAATCTTTCTTATAGCAACCATTGGTTATAAAAGACCATTAATTTCAGTCATACTAAAATTCAAAAACCGTATACATCATCATACAAATGAATTAGAAGGACCAAGTAGCTTGGCATTGGCTCAGACAACACACACAAGCTCACACTTATCCTTTAGTCTTAAAACAAGGTCTCCTAGTTCCAAAAAATGCACAATGAAATCCAAGGGAAAATTGTAACTTTTTAAAGGCACTAATATATCCACACAACTCAGGTACATCCTATAACATTCTTCACAAATCCCAATTACCTCTCCACTATCCATCATCAACATGAAGCACACCAAGGTGCAAGTTATCTCAATAAGGTCTTCAAGCACCTAAAAAACACTCCTAAAAAAGTGAATGAATTCATATATAAAAAAATCATCGTCAAGGTTCATATAGTATACCAATGGAAATATATTAGTATCTAATATCTGAAACAACTCAGTTTAACCTCCAAAATAGGTCACAAGGCTTCCAAACACATTAATCTCTGAAGCTGGTCAAAACTGGCAATTAGGACTCAAAAACTAGTCTTGAGGAATCTGAACTCAAACACCTATACCATCACTTTCAAGCTCAACCAATACTTGGAACACATCACTAAGGATATGAAAAACACCTCCAAACACACAAAACCCTATGTTAAATGGAGAAATTCACTCTTGTATACCATATCCATCACACTTTGATAGGCCTAATAGGGCTAATAGGCCAAGTGTACTTCAACATATAAGAATCTCATCAAACAATTCCAAGACCTCACACACCTCATATAATACTTTTACAAACTATTTATGATGATAAAATTCTACTACAACATGCAAAACATAAATACTCAACTCAAACCTCCACGACTAGGATTAGCCCTTTTAGGCCAAAAGTGGTAGAGAAACTTTAGAGACCTTTATATTCAATTTTATCCATTGTACCTATATAAAAAAATTCATGGAAACTTAGAACACATATCAAGATTCCTATAATAATTCATTTATTTTCATGAAACCTCTAACTCAACCCTAAAACAACAATTATTCAAAAACTAGGGTTTTTTGTACCTTACCAACTGACCTAGAACATGAAACCACCACCATCAGGAGGCTAAAATAATTATCTACAACCCTAATTCATTACATTTTATTTCCAAATCCATTTAGATATTGTACTAATCAAACTTCTCCTATCTCTCTAGGTCTAGGGTTTAACTAGGGTTTTAGACATGTTTAGCTTGTTAGCAATGGTTCATAAAAACCTGACATCCATTTGAGCTCATTATTTTTTCTACATATTATTAACTTCATGTAATAACATCTCAAAAATCCTTATGTTTCCATACATAACTCACATGTGTGAGTGAGCATTCCACATTCACCATCGAGTTGGTTTTTTCCTTCTCAAGAAGTCGATATGACCAAAAATCAATTCTCTTTTTTTTTCTTGTTCCTCTTGTCCTGAAATTTGACCCAAAGCACTATCATAAATTCCTTCAACTGTCTCAAATCTCATTTTCATCTGAACACTTCTAAATATCTCCAACCACCATCTCTTCTTTCTGACCTTATCTTCATTGTCTTGCTTCAAAATGACCTTAATCATGCACTTACCAGTGGAAATATGACCTGATGCTCCTCCTACACATGTTGAAAAACCTAAACATGCTCAAAATAGTCTTAACTATTTCATTTATCATGATGCCAACTCATGCACCATGTACTAGGTCTAGAATTAGGCCTAGAATAACTTGAATCAGCACATACTTCTCATGATCTAAACTTTTTGACCTCTTACAGACACATTAAAACCTTTGAATCATCATATTGACCATGATTTATCTCATGAATAGCTCATAAAACATTTGGATCTCATAGAAAACACTCACTTGCTTGAAAATACACCAAGAACATGCCTAGACACCATGATATGAAAACAAGATTGGGCATTACCAATCAGCCTTAAATATTTAACATGAATGATACCTTATACACTCACCTAAACCATCTTGACACCCTTTGACATCAATGTGACACTTGACATCAACGAAAACAACTAGACACAATGTCTAACACATATCTCTCAAGTTACACCCCTTTTCCCATAGGCCATTTCCAAAAAGACATCGTTATCTCCATAATTAATCAACAAGGGAAAACTATTACAAAACACAACATCATTATTCTTTCCAGATGTCTCCTACCATCCAATCACATTAATATTATAAGGATTCTAATCCTAGTTTGAATCCCCAAAAAACGTAAAAAAAAATATTGAGTATAACTCAATAAATCTTAACCTTCATGTACGTCTCATACCATCCAAGGAGATCATTATTGCAGGAATCCTAAGCTATTTTTGCAATCACATTTATAGAACTATAAATGTCTATAATAGTTTTCATGTACATGTATTTCATTTTTACGTATTTTCTAGTGTAACATTACTTTATGTTTTATTTGTAATGATAACAAAAAAATTATAATTGATAAAGCATAAAGGCATAAATATTTTGTAACTTTAGAAACCTAGATCATATCTTAAGTTTGGATGGAAAGACAATTCTACTTCATACAGTTAATTCATAACCTATTGAGGTTCTCATCACAAAATTTTCTTACTAGGTGTATAAATTTTAAAGTCTTATGATATTACTTTTTCTCAAGTTTATAAGTTTGATCTAAATGATATTTCCATTCTTTAATAAGACAATAATATATTTTTATAACTCTCGAGATTAAGATAAGTGTTATGAAATCTCTATAAATATTATTTTCCATCAACTCCACAAGAGATAGTTACTACTTTTACTACAAGTTTAATAACTCCATTCTTATAATAAATAATAAGAATAATCATAACTTTTGTTATTCCTTTATATGTTCACCTATGGTTTATCTCTTATCTTTATAATATCCATCATATGGCTTAAAAATAACATACCACAATCATAAATTTCTCTAGTTACTATATTTCTCCCAAGGTTTAATGTGGGGCTCAATAAGTGATTTTCAATCATATAACCATGGATAATATTTTCCCTTTTATTTAATTATATGTATTCTATGTGACTATAACTCAACAATCAATTGTTGCTTATTTTTGTTTAGAAAACTTTTGCCTTTTCTCTTTTTAACATTCAATAATGACTTATAATAAGGAAAACTAGCAAACACATATTATCAAACCCATTATTAAAGGAATTTTCTACACCAGTTATTGTTATCTTTGTTTATGTTTGACATAATCTACTTTTATATCTTAAGGATCAGTCCCATGAATTAAGAGGTAACTATTTTGGCATTTACTTTGACCTATATTGTTTTCTCTTCTCTGGTTCAATGTGTAACTAATGTTGTTTTCTTGTAAGGTTCACCACATGACTTTTAAAATGAATCCTTATAATATTCCATAGTTAAACTATGTATATATTGTTAAAATGTTGTTTTTCTACCAAAAATATACCCATACGGTCTTGTAATTTAACCAAGTATTCTTACTATATAATTTAGTTATCTTTTTTATTAACTATGAAAATAATTTTCTTTTAATTTCTTCAGTTCATCATGTGTCTAAATACCTTAGGTCAAAGTAAAATAGCATAAGGTTATAGATAAATATTTAAACTTGTGACTTATCCCTTTTTAGCTTATGTTTCTATGCATTTATCCTTATTGATTCTTTGTTCTACCTTAATACCTATCATTCTTATGCAATCATGTGTCAATCTGATTTAAGTTTGAGACAATTGTGAAAGAGTATAAGAAAAAACTAGTTTTTTTCCTAATACCTTCACTCCAACCAATTTTATAAACTATATTGTTTGAACATAATAAGGGTTAATCATTATTTATCTTTGATTATCTATAAGAGATAAATTAAATCATTGTTAATTTTTTAGCTCATATAAAATTTGAATAAATTTTGAATGCAAGACTAATCAAATATAGTAAAGTAAGTTATTAAATTAGGCTTCTATATTTTACAAAATTGTGAACCAAGCCTTAATGGTTGTGTCTTTTCTGTCTAAAATATTCACAAGTGAAAATAGAGGATATATGATCATTCAGTTTAAGCTAAGAATCTAATCATCCCTTTGTATATTCGCATAAAAAAACAAAATACAAATCCTACACTTAGAAGGAAAGTGGAGCCTATAAATTAAGTTATCTCTTGCTTCAATTTTGATTCTCTATGCTTTGATAAACTTATGAACATATTCCCTTCACATTATCTTCTCACTTCTATCCCTTTCTTTGCCTCACTTTTTACTTCTCATATTTTTGAGTTTCCTCTCTAATTACTATTAAAAAAATTCTCAATTGATATATCTTACTCATCTAATCCTTCGTCGTGTTAGAATTTATTTTTAAAACTAATTTTATAGATGTATATTAAGGTGGTATTATTTATCTTAATATATCATCTTTGTTTTAAGTGATAAATAACTATTTAATGTTCTCCATGTGTAAGAGTTTGACCACAAGTTTTATCTCCTAATTTAACAATTGGTATCAAAACTAGAGATTGAAAGTTTTTCTTGGTTTAACTTAGCTTTTAATGCCTTAGTTAATTGTTTTTTTTGGTTATGTGATTTAATTGATTTATATATATGCCAACATAGGATCACAAGCAGCTACAATGGTGTTTTGATCTATGAAATCTCGTTTAGTTCAACAATTCCTTTTCTTGCACACATCCTTCATTTAAATCCAAAATTTATGATGTAAACAAGTCATGAGTAGTTTAATTTAAGTTGAGTTACTTATTTTATTTAATTCTTCAGGATCCATCATTTACCTTAACCGATTTGGTTGATACATTCTAACCTATCCACCATATATTCAATCTTATTCACAAAGAGAGGACACATGGTCAAATCACGGGTCATAATCTTTGACCAATCATGTGATCAAAGTTCCCCACCAATCACTGGGTTTTGGGGTTATAGAAGGGATGTAAAATAAGGATTAGTGTTTGAGGGAACAATTGAGAAAGACAAAAACACAGAATAAAATCCCATGTGTTTGGAGTTCATGGTTCATGAGGTTATAACTATCTCCATTCATGGGATCTCAATATTCCTTAGCACACGGAAACTTGTGATTGGTCCACATAGAAAAAATCTTGAGTTCACAGTTCAAAACATTTTATGGTTCACATGGTCACATTTCTCGAGGTCACAAAATTCTTGATTGGCAACATCCAATGGCATACCTTCAGGTTATCAAAGTTGCAAGGTCACATTCATGGTATAGGTGGTCATAAATTCCCAAGAATAGGTTAGGATAAATAATGACATTCCTTTAGGTACTCACGTTCACACTAGGTCTTATATATTTAAATGTGAACTACAAAATCTCATGATCCCGATAGTGAATTTGATGAATCACTAGGTAAAAGCTAAACTCGGTGAAACACTTTTCTTGAACAAAATATTGATCAAATCAAAATGGTAACTTGATGAGTTAAACTAGATTAGAATAATGAAAGATCTATGAGTAACTCGAGATCGTAAAACAACATGATCATGTTAAAAGGTAGCTTAGTTTAATCAGGACCTATGAACTTAAATAATTAACATGAGGGATTAAATCCCCCATCCCTTTTAATGCCACTATACTTAATAAAATTTTGTAAATATATAGCTTTCTTATTTTCCTTTTAATAGATTAAGGCTATTATATAAAAATGAATAATTCTAAACACATCATGAGTGGGCCATTGTCATAAAGTGAAAATGTGTCACTCGACTCCACTCAAAAGAGATTTTTCACTCCTCTCCACGATGAGAGTGTGTAACATCATCTCATCATCGCAAATAAATTAAAACAAACATGTCACATAAATTGAATATATATATAACAAGTATAAATCATAATAGGGGATTATATAACCTCAACTTATAGTTTGACACCATTTCACATGTATTGATTATGCATGGTGATTCTCTCTTATTCAAACCCATCCATTGTATCTTTTTGTCTCTCCCTAATGATACCCTTTCTCATATCCAAATAATATATGCACATAAGTAAAAAAATATGTTGAGCTGATAAAATGGCTAAGGCATATGCACGAATGATTGAATAAGTGCATGAGAGGTACACATGGAAGAAAAAACGAATGCACACAAAGGTTTGGCACATAGTAGGAAATAACTTAATCACCACACAAAGCTAAATATAGGAAAAATCACAAGTTGACGTGGTCATCAAGGCAAGATGGAAATAAATAAAGCATGGACTAGAATAGGATACAAACATGCATGAATAAATATAGACATAAAGTACGCATGTAAGAGGTAGATATATTTATAGCACATACTACAAGAATAAAGTAGAGCTATTTATATCATACATGATAAAAATAGATATTCAATAAGAAAGTAGACCACTAATGGAGAACCATGGGTTAGAGTCTAATTATAAGAAAGATTTAGTTGTAAAAGTATGCAACCTATGTATAGGATGGTCTTTTCTTAGGTTGTATTTAATCAAGAAGTGAAGTACAAGTTCCCACCCTACATATTTTTATAAATATCTATGTAGTGGATCACTCTGGATATTCTTGAGCGAGTCTCACCTTACGCATGATTCAATAGATGAATATTGTCTAATATTATCATGTTATTGTTCAATGTAGCCTATTTAAGCATAATGATTATAATAGATATTTATCTCTCTTTTGGTTTTATATATTAATATTGTGCATGTTATGATTCCATAATCATATACTCTCCATATAGTATGTTTTTTATCATGATAACCATGAGTGTAGGGGATAATCTTGGAATCTATACACAAGAAAGAGCTTGGTAGATTTACGCACACATCGGGTGAGCATCTAGACCTCTATCTAGGTGAAGGTCTAACATTCCAAACCATGTTTTGTTAAACCTAGACTATGGCATGACATTTTGGTTCTATTTCCAGGACCTTATTAATTGTAAATTCTAAATATGTGGTGCACACGTGGTGTTTTTTCTATCATCAAAGAATAATGAATGTTGGATACACAATATTAAACATAAATTTAGGAAAAATAATAGTACCTATGTAAATTTCAATCCATTCAAATGGGTCAAGGATAATATTTATAATGAGATTTATGAAACATTCTACAATTTCTTTCTAAGGGAGTTATATGAACGGTTAACTGCGAATGCACAGAATAGAGGAAGTAGGATTGGGGGAAGTGGAACTGGATTCAGCACAAGTATCAATCATTAGCTTATTTGGACAATCCATGGATGAACGTAGTAGACCGATGGTGGAAATATGTTCCAAATAACTTGTATTCATGCTCTCTACATATTCATGCTTGGAGGAATCCAAATTCTAGTTTCTTCATGAGCCCAAAAGATCGTATCTATGCACACTTCTACTTTCCATTAAGGTCTTGATGATATAACTTGGAATTGAATATCCTAATATGGTTGGCTAAATAATTTTTACACAAAATGACAAGGAAAGGGGTTGGAAAGGATAGAGTTGAGCCGAATAGAAGTAGAAAGAGAATAAATACTACATATATATAGTGATGCGTGAGAAAGGGTAGTTTAAAAGGCTATGAGATAGAGAGTAATAAGGACATGAGGTATTTTTTAGAACCATGAGGATTGTGAGGGGTCACATGACTATGTCCCTCTGATATTGGGAAACTACAAAACAATCCAATCAACATATGATAAAAGTGAGTTTAGTGCAGATTTGGGAGCCATTCGGCAACATTTAAACCAACCTTAAAACTTATCCCTTGTACATAGTACTCAGGATTTGGAATTTCATATAGATTATTATCATAGTGAGGATGAATAACATGAGTGCAATTAAGGATCACCATGTTGGGAAGGTGACACAGGTAGAAGTGTATTAGTATCTATTTAAGTAGCATGACAGATAAAGGCAACACACATGGTATCATCCTCTTCTGTTTAACAGGCTTTGATAATAGTTCCACAAACTTTATCTGGGAGTACTATAAGTGCATAACTACGAAATATTTTTAGTGCAATATTCTCTGGAATCAGTAGCATATGCATAACACCAGGAAAGAGTGTTGGAATGTTTACCAATTCTACCACTAATACACATATAAGAGTTCCAACAATGGGGGGCTTGGGACACTCTAGTCTTCCCATCAGTAGAAGAAATCCTAGTAGAGTTTCAGGTTAAATATGTCATCATAATCTATGACAAGGAAATATACGAACACAACCACATATTTTATATGAAATTTCACTCTGTTTTCCTTGGTACATAGGAGTAAGGGCCACACGAAGCTATGGTGGCATTTTTCATGCATGTATTTTGCTTTCAGTATTTGATTTTCAGTTCTTGTAGTTGTGTGTGGAGTGTTCCAGTTGTGTAGTGTTCTTGTTTGAATAAGTGGAAATATCACATTGAGGGGGGAACATTATCCAATGTTCCATTTCCATTTTTTAGTTTATGTGTATGAGCAACACCATTCAAAAAAAAATTCCTATGTTATTCCCTGTAGGGAGATAGTGATGAGATCTGATAATACTATTGTAACATCATGATATTGTGGTTAGTTATCCACTAGAAAAACTATCCAGATGTTGTTGGTTATGTCCTAAAAACCCATCAGTTGTGTGGTGGTTAGTAATCCGCTAGAAAAAAATATCCAGAGGTTGTTGGTACTGTCCTCAAAAATCATCCATTGTGTTTTTGTTGGTTAACCACTTAGAAAACCATCCATAGGTTGTTGGTATTGTCCTTGAAACCATCCATATCATGAGTAGGCTACATAGCAGCACGTTGCAGTAAAAGGTGAGTTTTCCCCATATTCACACTAAGGGGGGGAATTTTAGGAAATTATATTATTAACGCTCACATTATTAATTGTTACATTTTTATTATCTTTGTTTATATGTGAAGTTGTTAATAAACAACTTATGTATATAGGAAATGTGAGATATTTATGGGTTGGGTAGTTCAGATCCTTCATGTTCTTATGAATTTACTCCTTGATATATACTTTATGAAAATATATGTACCTTTTCTTTGCAAACCATTATTTCACATGTACCATCATGTGACTTCCATCATTACACTTCACCTCATACATATAAGCTCCCCCTTGATGCAAGATTTCTTCTCATGAATACCTATAGGAATAGATCATATTCATCTAACTGCATAATAGTTATCCTTAGATCAAGACACCTGTCATCCAACACATCAAAATTCAACAGACAACAATTTGACTCCATTAATCCTAATGAAGCCACTCCATACACAAGGTTCTATCTATCATTGCAACACACCCATGTCCTCATGGGGTAGGTCATCACACTTGAGCTTCCATTCCCTTAGTTTTTATACCTTTGTTTCTCTATAATCCACCTGATATTCTTCTTGGGTAGATAATAAGAACTCTTTAGATTCTTCAACAACAAAATGATTCTATGAACATTAGGTTCATCATCACTAGATCAAGCATCTTTACGATTCTCATCAGAGGTAGAGTAAAATTCTTTTTTTCCTTCTTAGATCGGGCATCTTCCTTCTTATAATTGTATTTTCTCCATCTACTATATCTAACAATGTTCCCGACTTTATTACAAGTAAATTAGACAATATGAATCTTTCCTCTAGGTATTCCTTGATAGAATTATCTAGTAATATGGCCAACAAAATTGTAGTTGTAACACACAACCTCATTTTTACCTTCATTTCTCCAACTTTGTCTTGGTGATTCATGAATACAATACCTAGTTATATGACCCATCTCATTTCAGTTATAACAAGTAATGTTATTTGACTTGTCATCTCTACTATCTCTCCATGGATGAGCATATTTAATTATCCTTCTACAATCCCTATATTTGTGACTTAAATTGATGCATGAATAACAATAACCATTGAACTTACTTGAGATTTTCATGGAATTGGGTTCTACTAAAATCCATAAAAAGTTTGTGTAAATTATACACCTATATTTTTTATAAATCATACATATTTTCTTAAGAGATATGGTTCCCTCTTTAAATCCTTATATGATGTCCCCTGTAAGATATTTGAGTCTAAAAGGACTAATTGTTAACATTTTCTCATTTTAGTTGTTGTTTGTGAAATTTTATATATTATCTTGGATATTCTTGGTTTTAATTAGTAGAAAGTATACCTTAAAGTACATCAATCAAATTCATTAGGAATTCTTATGTCTCAACGAAATATTAAATATATAGGGGGTTTAATTCTATCTTCGGTTCTCGATATTTTATAGAAAGAATCGTTTATTTTGCTAATGAACTACATGGGTGGAGATCATTATTACTAATAATATAAGTCTTTAGTCACAAATTTGATAGGTTCTCCTCAAGGTCATTCATGCACAAACTACATTCTTGTCTTCTTTATCTGACTTTATTTCTGGTACCATTTTATGTATAATACAACTCTTGTGGTTGCTACTAGCAAACCTATATTATATACATATATGTAACATATGCCGAGAGGCATAGTTCGCAAGGTGATTATACCTCTTAGAAAATTTAACCATTTATATAAACATAAATCAAAACATGGTAAAATATGTTAAGAGGTATAAGTACCTTGTGAACTATACTTCTCGGTATATGTTACATATATGTATATAATATAGATATGCTAGTTGAATAGTATAATGAAGAAGTGAAGAAGTGTTTACTGTGTGAAAATTTTGAGCAAGGTTATACCAAATTTATTAGTGTTGACACTAGCAGGTACCCAATTTTCAATGGTGTTGAATGGATCAATAGCGTGTAATTAGATTTCTTAAAGAAAGTAGGTGGAGTGATAGGATGAAATGAATGATGGTTGAATGCATTTAGTAGTATTTAGGGACCATTAATTTATTGGGCGCCACATTGAACCATGTAGTACATATTAAGTGGGTATGTGTAATCCTGGGTTAGTATTTAAAAATAACATGGTGAATATATTTGAGTTTAGGCTATTATCAAATTTTATGCCTAGGAATAAATGTAAAATTGGAATATTGAGGTTAGTTGTTGAAAATGTATACAACATATTGGAGTAGTTTCATTTGAGTTGAATTATTAATTGGTTTTCTTTTTTCTTTCAATATTTACAACTTACAATCATTCATTCAATGTTCAATTTACCTCAAATCTATTGTATAAATTTTCCATAAATCTACCGTGAAAATTTAACTTTTGGCATTGAATGTATTGCATTCAAACATTGCATATACATTGAAATCACCTAATATACAATGAATATATAGTTGTAATTTTGGCATTGAATACACTATATCAATTGAGTTTGTGACGAATTGAACATTAAATATCAATATAGTGTAATTACTAAATATACATTGAATATACAGGTGTAATTTTAGCATTGAATGCAATGTATCAATTAAATTTGTGAAATTAACATTGAATATTTTTTCGATAGATCACTTAACATTGAATATTAACATAATCTAAAATTATTGAATATATATTTCCCAGCAGTAAGAGAAATTGTGAAGGGTGAACTATAGAAGTTTTTAGATGTTGGATTCATATACCCCATATCATAAAACTAATGGGTATCACCTTTGGTAATTGTACCAAAGAAGAATGGGAAATGGAGAATATGTTTGGATTATAGAGAATTGAATTAAACCACAAAGAAATACCACTTCCCATTGCCCTTCATCAATCAAGTGATTGATGCCCTAGATTGTAAAAAGTAATTCTCCTTTCTTGATGGATACAATGGTTAAAATCATATCCAAATTTCACCAGAGGACCAAGATAATACTACATTCACATGTCCATAGAGGAAATTTTCCTATTCAATTCTCCTATTTGGCTTGTGTAATGCATTTGCCACATTCCAGAGGGAAGTCCTGAGTATCTCTCTGATTTGAAAAATGATTGCATGGAAGTCTATATGGATGAATTCATTGTTCATGGTAGTAATTTTGAGGAAGATATGAAAAATTTGGATAAGGTCATAACAAGATGCAAGGATCACAATTTGTCCTTGAGAAATGAGAAGTGTTATATGATGATTTAAAGGGTATAGTGTTGGGAAACTACCTTTCCTCAGAAGGAATTCAAGTAGATCCAACAAAAGTATATATCATAGTCAGCCTTCCCACACCAAGAAAATAAAATTATCTTAAAATATTTTTTAGGCCATGCTAGATATTACAGAAGATTTATACAAGACTTTGACGAAATTACAATGCCACTTTTTGCATTATTGAGAAAGGATGTTAATTTTATATGGACTGAACACTGTGAAAGGGATTTTCAAACTTTAAAAGAGATGCTAACTACTACTCCTATGTTAAGAGGATATGACTAGAACCTTCCTTTTCACATCCACGCATATGCATTAGATCATGCTATTGGATTTTTCCCAGGTCAAAAAATGGTAGTTTGAATTATGCAATATAATTTGTAAAAAATTAATTGCAACATGCAAAATTGAATTATAAAGTAACAAAAAAATATTTCCTGGCAGTAGTATCATAGGATATCTAGTGTTTATTCACACTGATCATGTTGCAATCAATTATCTAGTAAACAACCCAATAATAAGAAACATAATCATAATGTGGATGTACCTCTTGTAAGAATTTGATCTCACCATAGTGGGAAGCCTAAAAAAGATAATGTGGTGACAAATTTCCTCTCAAGGATAGAGACCAACATGAAGATCAAGTAGTTGATGATTTATTTCCATATGAGCACCTATTTTCTATTTCTACAAGAACACCCTAGTATGCAAACATAGCCAACTACTTAGTCTTAGGTAAAAAACCTCCCCATTTTTCATCCTCTGAGAAAAGGTATTTATCTTTAAAAAAATTTACCATTTTCTTGTATAGATGGACTTCACTTTAATACAAGTCAAGATAAAGTAATGAGAAGGTGTATATATGATGAGTAGATATTTTATGTCCTCAGAGCTTGTCACAATGAACCTTGTGGAGGGACTTTTGTTGTAAAGAGAACAACACAAAATATTTTGACTACTGGCTACTATTGACCAACTTTACATAAGTATGCAACACTATACACTAAGAGATGTTACAAATGCCAGAGAATGAGCAAGCCCACTAATTTTGATGATATCTCATTGCAAACTCAAATGGTTAAAAAACCTTTTGATAAGCTGGGATTAGTTTTTATTGTCCCTATAGAGCCTCCATCTCAGTAGAAAGAGTATATCCCAGTCTATAAAGATTACCTAACCAAGTGGAGAGAGATAAAAGCATTTCCAAACCCGACCAATGAGAAGGTGGTTGAATTCCTGTATGAGAAAATATTTACCAGATATGGATTCCTAAGGAATGTTGTGACATACCAAGGTACACATTTTACTATTGATGTGATTATTGATTTGGTCAATGAATATGAAATCATGCATAGAACGTCTACACCATACAATCCCCAGTCCAATGATCAAGTAGAGGTTAAAAACAAAGAGATAGAGGCCATATTGATAAATACTACAACACTCCACATAAGATAATAGGTAGACAGGATTCCAGAAGTAGTCTGGGACTTTAATACAACATGGAAGACCACAATTGGATTCACACCATTTGAACTATTATATTGTAAGAGTGTTGTTTTTCCAATATAATTTGAGCATAAAACATTGATAATTACACTTCAGATTGGAATATACTTATTAGAAGATAAGAGATAGATAATTCTCCAACTTAATGAGTTAAATGAATTAAGATAGAAAATAGTTCATCACACAAAGGTAGTGCAAAAATAAAGAATCAAATGGCATGACTAGTATATTAAAACAAGTCAGTTCTAGGAAGGTGACTGTGCACTTTTGTTTGACTCAAAATACAAGGATCACATAGGAAAGCTCAGAACAAGTTGGGTAGAACCCTATGAAATTGATAATATATTCCCTAATGGAGCTGTGAAGATTTATAGTATTGATCCTGTGAAATTCAAGTTGTTTGTGAATAGCCAAAAGTTAAGATTATATAAAAAGCTAGTTGATAAAGGCTCATTTATGGAATTGTTCAGAGGAGATCAAAGAAGAATGGAGAAAGAAACATCAGAATTGACCTCAAAGGTTGAGCTTGTTGGTTCACCTTCTAGGATTGTAGAGAAATAATTATATTTTAGTACCCTTAGAGAATTTAGCTCGCTGAATACTTTAAGGATAAATAAATTTTTTGAGATCTACCTTTATGGGCGATCATCAAAATTATGCTAACCCAAATTTTATATAAGTTTTTATTTTACAGGTCTTGTTGACAAGTGATTTCAAGAGAGCTTGATCTCCACCACAAGGAGAGAGTGTAATGATCAAGGGTTCAACTTGCAGCCACAAGAAATAAGATCATGTTTGTTTGAAGTGTCTAGTAGAACATACTAAACCAATAGCATACAATATATATATAGGGGTGGGGCCCTTCCCTTCACCGCCCATGTATTTCCTAATAATAGGTGTGCCAAAAGTAGACTACATGAATGATTTTACATAATAAATAATAATATATCATTTTATAAATAAATTTTCTTTAATCCTAATAATAGCCTCCATGTGTGTTCTCTGTATACATGTTCATTCTCCAAAAATAGCCTTTTCTTTGCCAGAAATCCATCCTACTTTTCTATTTTTAACCCGTAATCCAAAAAATCAGCTAAGTCTTGAATTTTGTGTATCCGGGCACAACCTTACGTGCACTATTTCCATATCATCTACGCGTTCCTCCCTAGTGTGCCCCAAACCTCTGTACATTCTCCATACTTAGTCATTTTTTCTATCCAATAGATAAATACATGATTTGACATACTCTTTATCTTTGCAACATGCTAATGGGTGCTTTATGTCCACTATTTTCTTTGCAAGAACTATTTGCTACCATGGCTATCTGTTACAATTTGTTTTGACATTGTTTTATACTTGTATGTTATTGTTTGTGGCTACACCGTATGTCTTATTTGATAATTTCTTGTATGATTTTGGTCACTTCAGACCTGATTGTCTTTTGCAGTCCATCTTGTATGCACATTTGTTTGTTACACTGATTTTATATGACATTCTTGTTAATTTTTTTCTACTAACACATACATCTATCGACTTTATTTTCACATGATTTGGTTTCTACCATGCACATTCCCCCCTATAGGGATACAATTCATTTTAGTATCCAGTCCTCTCTTTGGGACATATACTTCTATTGAATTCGAATGCACCCCAAATGAGGGGGGCATACATAGGGTGAATCAGTAACCCCATACAACAGCTCAAAGCTAGTACATGCCTACACATTACAAAAACAAAGTAGTCATACAGTCTCAGAACAACCCAGAACTTGACATGAGTCCTCAGCACATAAAAGACATTATTGCCAAGGCTCAGACAGGAGCATCGAGGTGCCTGTGTCCTCCCCTAGTTGATAATTTCCCAATGGAACACTCAAACATATTCTCATATCAATACAATTCACAATAGTTTACAGATCAATTTCACAATACATGCATAGCCCTCTAGTAAGCATAATACATTTTATCTCCATTTCAATTAGAACAAATATTACAATCAGGACAAAAGGAACAGAAAAAAATTGGGATGCACCATCTATAGTGGTGCTTATTGGGAAGAGTCATGGAAGGAGAGTAAAACTATACCTCTCTCTCCAACACTTGCTCTTTGGCATGAGATCACTGAAAAACTCACTATTGGTGTGAGATTACCCAAAAAACTCATACTTGGCATGAGATCGCTCAAAAAACTCACTATCGATGTGATATTTCCCAAAAAATCACTCTTCACAATATTTTAGGACACATTTATATCCGTTATACTTTTTTACATTAGGTACACACTTTCCTTTGCTACTACTTTTACACACTTTTGCATACTTTTCTCAGATTTATCATATACAGGACTTTGACTAATTTTTTGCTCTTCTTGTGTAGGTATTTCCTTAATATGCAACAAGAAGAAACCTACGACAACAAATAAAAGCACAAAAAGAGGTACAAGTAATGCATACGCTTCACCCCTAGGGTCACTTTCCTTTCCTAATCTCCATGCTTCACTTTGCATCACTATACGTTTCACTTGTCCACTAGGAAGGCTATTTTCTACAAACTCTATAGGATCATAAGGTACACATCGCTTATCTAATTTATGTTATCAAGTATTCACTTAACAACATAAAGTGGGGGAAATTTAGACACTAAATCATGCAATTGGGTACATTTCTAAGTCCTAAAAGCATGCTAGCATTTACATGATCCCTAAGCAAGAAAACTAGTGGTTTACAACTATCTTTGGCTTGTTTTCTTTGTCTCTTATTTTCTATTTTGTCTTACACTCCCTATAACCCAATTAAAAATTTACTTTTTTTATCTTTCATGAATTCAGACACTAGTGCTTGGCTAGGACAACAACGCTTATGTCCCTTTCGCATGCCTCTTAACCTTTCTTACCTTACTCGCTCTTTTTGGGTCTGTTTTATCTTTTAGGCATATTTTTTACTTATGGGTCAGCCTTCTAGTTGTCAATTATGAAATTCAAACAAGGAAATCATATAAATACATAGTTATATATATGAATTTTGATGTTTTTAGGAATGAGTTGTATGAGACCTTCTATTTTTGTTTTCCAATGGAGTTGTATAAATGGCTTTCAACATATGCATTTAGGTCAATTTGGTACTATAGACCTCTTGTATGGACCCAAGATGAGTATCAAAAGTTGCATGATGCTGATCTGACTTGGACCTGTGTTTTTTATCATTATTTGAGTAGAGTACTGACTAGTTATACCTTGGAATATGTTGTTTCTACATATTCTTTTCTAGAGATTATTGAGTTTGAGTTCTTGAGGGAGCCTAGAGGATCATTATCGCATGTTATCCCTTTAGCTATGAAGATCTTGGTCATTACTTTGAGTTTAGAATCTTTTCCTATGGCTGACTAAAGTCCTACTAGGCACGAGGCGTAGAAGCTAGTGTGGTGAAAAATGGTGGATCCTACGGCAGAGAAGGAGAGAGAAGAGAGGAGACTCAAGTATGATGAAGCACAAGAGAGGGAGTTGGCAAGATGATGCGAGGTTACTAGAGCAATGGAGATATGGATATAAATGTTGTGGGAAGGATTTGAGGTCTTCACAAAAGGTGTGAGATCTGAGAAGTCTGTGCTACCCCATCTTGGAAAACATGGGAGAGTTAACCCCTTAGATTCTGGTAAAATTTGGTTGTGTGAAGAAAGGAGAACCTTATGCACGTATCTTGGCCCACCTGGTGACAAAACCTTGGCTCTTAGCCTTCCATTTCCTGAGGAAAATTTTTCTCATTTGGTTATTAGCAGTGTTGATATCAGTGGTCAA
Organism: Taxus chinensis; assembly: GCA_019776745.2. NCBI lineage: Eukaryota > Viridiplantae > Streptophyta > Pinopsida > Cupressales > Taxaceae > Taxus > Taxus chinensis. Next base: position 114,193,262 of record CM034146.1, read on the forward strand.
GCAATAACTAGGAGGTATAAATTTTCATTCCCCTCTATGGAAACATAGTATTTTCCTATGTTTAGAGGTATTTTTTCAAGCATGACATTTGGGAAAGGTATAGGTTCACAAAGTTTTGGTATCGTGTCTAGATTTGGCACAGGAAACACACCTGGGAGTGGTCCATCATGCATAATAATATCAAAATTAGTATAGGTTCTGACATGGATTAAACATAATTACATAAGGTTTATCACAATAAAAATGGGTCTCATCACCTCCCCCTGACTAGAGACTTAGCAGGTCCTCATACTACCTATTAAGGAGTTCTACTATCCTAGAATAGTTATACTCATAGGTGAATGTCTACCATGTCTCATTAGTTGTTGTATTAGAAAACCCAAAGTGATCCACCATATTCTTTCACTAAGTAGTATAACTATCTTCTGCATGATCATTAGTTGAGTTCCATATTGGTATTGGCACAAACAGAAGAGGTGGATTGTAGTGCATTCCAATCCAATTCTACTTAAGTCCCAGAATAATTTTGCATACATATTTTTCCCTTTTTAAATACCACCTAAGATTAGTAGGTGAAATGACTTCCTTCCTTTTATATGGCTTGGCCAACATTTGATATTGTACTTTTGATGCAAGAAAGTTGAGATTAAAAGTGGGAATCAATTGCTCCCAGAATTTCTTGACACAATTATGTAGAATTTTAGTGTACCTATCTATGAGATGTAGATAGTTAACTTGTGATCTAAACCTATTTAAAAATATGAGTGGTGCTGGAAAATCATGCCTCATGAGGAGGCCTATTGTAGAATCTAACTATACAAATATTGTCCTTTTATCTCTCCACTCACCTCGATGTCTTAGGGTTGAAACAAATGACCTCAATTGAACTTATCCCACATACAGATTTATTGGTATTTCAATTTACTCATGGAGCGAGAATTTGTGCAGATAAAATTCACATAATAAATTATTTTCAATGTGATTTGCAGAAGTTTATGCTCCTAAAAATTGATGATCATCTTCAAATTCAATATCAAATCGGGCCCTGGCTCTATTTATTTTCCATTTGAATAATTATTCCTTTAAGAACATGGCATAAAAATTGGATGGAGTTCTGTAAGAGAGCACATGATAATACAACTGACTAACATGTACAACATTTTGTTTTTTCAACTCAATTTCTTCTTTTAAACTTATATTCTCTTCCTCAACCTTTTTCAATTAGTAGCACTCTTCCATCCATTTAGTCATCCCCTTCAATACAATGATTTGAGGGAATTCCTTCTCTTGTTCTTTGTGTAATTGAATAACGGATGTTTCCAATTCTAATTTAGCATCTTATAATACATATACTTGCTACTCCTTTTTCGCGCAGGGCCTGTTATAATTGAACAGTTTCCTCTTACTGGTGTGATACCATACTCTGCAGTTCTTGAATCCATTTTTCTTGAGAAGAGAATTACTACGAAAAACTGACATCCTTAGCTTCCACTAATGTTTGCAATTGGTTAACCCTTTCCTGATCCATTTTAAGTTCAAACCGCACTTTAGAAAAGGATAAAAAATTAGGCAACAAAGTATCAGGGTCTAAAGGAGAACTAGGTTATCCTTCCTCTATGGGTGCTTTACCCTTATCGCTAACCAATCCTTCTTCAGGAATGGATGGAAGAGTTAGCTCAGGTGGAGTGTTAACCAAAATTTGAATGGTTTCATTTGCTTCATGTTCTTCCTTTGTCGATGGTTTTTCCTCTAGGGATTCAAGGATAATAGGGTCTATATGAGAGGTATGACGGAATTTGCTAGGTCTGCTAGAAGTGGATGAGGGAGAGTATGATTGTTGAAATTTAAGCCATCGTCTCATGCCATTTCTCTTTTTCAAAAAATTATTCTTGTAGATTAAATGAATAAGACCCTGAAACTTGAGATAGGTTCCCCCCAATGAAATTTTTCAGTGGCAACATAGATAGCTTCATAGATAAATTGGGGCAAATTAACCTTATATTGAGGTTTTCCCTTTTCATGGCATAAATGTATGAGAATCCTTAATACTAGACCTATCACTATCTCATACTACCCTTCACAAGTAAAATATCTAATCAACCATTTTTTTACCCCTACCCAGGGTTCTGGTATGCTCAATAATAGTTGAACCATCATTTGGAAATCCACAAAATTAACTGATTATATTTTGGGAGAAGGGTGTTTCCTTACCATTTACACCACTGAATTCACATCTCCCAAGAGCTCAACTAAACTGGTAGGCTCATGTCTAATTTTGGGTCCCATTTTAGGTTCGAGGAAGCAAGAATTAAGTATCACAGGACTGGTAATGCAGGATTTTCTATGAATAATGTAAAAGAAGTATGGTGCAGGATAGAGAAAAACCCAATTGAGAACACAAATGTTAAACAAATTTGTTTTGTAGGGGATATAACCATATGTGGAAAACTATAGCCAAAATCCTGAGGTGATGGGATGAGTACTTGGACACATGTGAAACATTATGGAATTTTACTGGGTGGAAGATTTGGAGTGGATTTTAGGACGTGTGATATGATTTGGGAAAATGTGGTTAGTTAATATACATGATGGAACAATTTTACTTTAAATTTAAAACCTTACAATGATAAGGGTCATTAATTGTGCATACCTTGATATTAAAGCTTTTCAATCTCTGTGATTATTTTAAATTTAAAGCATGACACCTATCCACTTCATGTCATGATGTCATGCTCCATGTATAAGTGGTACTACCTTTTTATTTCTGTTAATCAACTCAGGAGAGAGAATATCACCATTGCTGGTTTTCAATCTTCTCTGTTATTTTTTTCTTTTTTTTCATGAAACATTGGACTTCATCTCTAGTTTTCACCCAATTCTCCAAAGGAAGATGATTTCCATTTCTTGTTTTTAATCATCCCCTCTTTATTTCTAGAAGTTGATAGTTCAGGTCTACGTCGTGATAGGAAATGAGACCTTGCCTACATGATAAAGATTAGAATATTCTTGTATTGCTCTCTGAAACTATTATCGAGATGTTGGTTTATGGTATATCCACATTTTGTGACCATTAACCAATATGAATTTCCTTTCACCATAAATTAGAACCAACTGGATGGTCCCATTATCATATACTTCTACAATTTGGTAAGGACCCATCCACCTCATATGTAGCTTTCATTTGAGATCTTTATATTTTGAATCAAAAAGTAAGGCCCAGTATCCTTTTTGAAATTTATTTGGCTTGATCTATTTGTAATGCTAGATTTTCCTTTGTTTTTGGATGATCTCAGTCTGCTGTAATTCCTAAATCCTGATATCATCCAATTCATTCAATTGAATAATTTTTTCTTGTTGTACCTTGGTCAATTCAATTCCCACCTCAGATGTTGTCCTCAATGTCTAGATTTCAAACTCTATGGGCATGATTGGTTTCTTACCATAGACCAATTCATATGGTGTAAAACCTGTTGTTTTTTTCCATGTAGTATTATAGGCCCATACTACTTCTGGTAAATTTTGATCCCAATTCTTCCTTGAGATGTCCATAGTCTTTGTAATTATGTTTTACAATTCTTTGTTGGTCATCTCTAATTTTCCATTTGATTATGGATGGTAGGGAGATGACTTCTTATGTTTCAACTGATATGTCTCCACAAAAGAGATGATTACCCCTGACATGAATTTTGGCCCTTGGTCTAACATAAATGATCTTGGAGCTCCAAATATTTGGAAGATTTTTTCATAGATAAAATATGCAATCTTATCATCTCTTGCATGTGGCAGTGCCTCCACTTCGGCCCATTTGGTAATATATTCAGTACAAACTAATATATACTCTTTACCTTGTGAGGTTGGACCTAATGGCCCAATGAAATCTAGACCCCAATTCTTAAATGGCTCCAAAACGACTTGTGGTTAGAGGGGAATCTCTAATGTAAATGTTGGTTTCCCCATTCTCTGGCATTTATCACACCTTTACACATACTTCTTGACATCCTTGAACAAGGAAGGCCAATAGTATCCAAATCCTAGGATTTTATGAATGGTTATTTTCACTTAATAGTGTCCTCCTGATGGTTCATCATGGCATGCTTGTAGGATATCAAATATTTAATTATTAGCAACAAAATATCATAACACATGATTAGGACCAAATTTAAATAGGATTCCATTCAACTAAGTATACATCACACTCTGCTTAATTAATTTCTTATTTTACTTGGGTGTGGAAAAGGTTGGAAACTTCCCTGTGGCTAACTAATTAATCATGTCTATATAAAAAGGAGAAGTAGTAGATAGTGAAAACAAATGTTCATCTATAAATTCATCACTAACCATTTAATCTTCTTTTGAAGTTGTGAGCTTGGAGAGGAATTCAGCCACAACATTGGACTTCCCTAGTTTATCAACAATTTTAATATTGAATTCATGCAGTAGAAATAACCATATGACAATTCTAATATGAACCAAAGGTTTATTCATGAGATATTTAATGGAAGAGTGGTTAGTATGTACAATGAATTCATACCATTTAATATAATGTCTAAAATTATTTATTTCATACACCACAGTTAGGAATTATTTTTCAGTTATATAAATTTTCTCAGCATGAGAAAGATTTTTACTAATATAGTAAATTACATGCATTGGTTTCCCTTCCTCCTGTTGTCCCAGGACAACACCTATTGCTTCATTAGAGGCATTTGTTTGAATGTGGCATGATAACTCCCATTTAGGACCTCTCGACATTGGATTAATGATAATTTTGTCCTTAATTTCATCAAAGGCTCCTTGACATGCTTTTGTCCATTCAAACTACGAATCTTTAGTTAGTAGAGCAAATAATGGAGAAGAAATTTTACTAAAATATTATATGAACCTTTGGTAGTAACCAGCATGACTGAGAAAACTTCTTACCTCTGTCTAATTAGTGGATGATGGCAATTTCACAATGATTCTCACCTTATCCAGGTCAACCTTAATTCCTTCTATTGAAACATGATGACCTAAGACAATACCTTGTTCCATCATAAACAAACATTTATCATGGTTCAAGGAGAGATGATGTTTTTAACAATGAGTAATAAGTTTATCCAAATTATTGATTGCTTCTTTAAATGTTTCTCCATAAACTCTAAAATCATCCATGTAAATTTATACAAAGTCATGAGTGAGGTCTATGAAGATAGCTAACATGGCTCTTTGGAAAGTGGCTGGGGCATTGCATAACCCAAAAGGTAGCACCCTGTAAGTAAAGCTCCCCTAAGGATAGGTGAATGTTGTTTTGTCTTGGTATTTAGGTACTATTGTTATCTAAATGTATCCACTAAATCAATCTAAAAATGAGAAGTATCTTTTACGTGATAAGTTATCTAGGACCTGATCAATAAATGATAATAGAAAATAGTCCTTGTGATTGGCCTTGTTCAACTCTATATAGTCCACAGTCTCTCTCCATTTCTCATTATTTTTAGGTACTATGAATCAAGGAGAAACCCACTGATTGTGTGAAATTGGGTAAATAAAACCTACATTCAAGATATTTTCAATTTCAGTCTTACCAATGTCTCTAAGTATTGGGTTTATCCTTCTTTGAGGTTTCCTGACTAGTTTGGCATCAGTGGTGTTAATGTGATGTGTGTAATTGATATGATGTATACCTTTCATATATCTATATTCCCAAGCAAAAGCTTGGGAATGAGAGCAGAGGAGTTTGAACAATGTTTTTTCCTCTTCATCCTTTAACTAGTCATTTATTGTCAAAGTTTTTCCAGGAAGAACAGGAAAAAAAATTATATCAAGTTGAATTGAATTGACCTCTAGATAACTTCTTATAAGTGCATTTAATGGACATTTATGTTGTAGAAGTATGTGTACTAAGGTTATGTTTTCAAATAAGCATTCTATTAAATCTATGTTCCTCACAAATGGACAAATAATGGGCTGGTTATTCTCATCCATGAAGTCATTTTTTATCTTAGTAAGCTGCAGCGTCGGACTAGTAAAAGAATCAGTGCATGAGTTGGGCGCAGGACCTAAAATGAACTTAGCGTAAGACTTAGGCTTGGGACTCAAACTATGTACCGCATCAACATCATGGTAGTCACATTGGATCTGATCTGAGTGTTCACAAATTACTACCATGGCGAGAGAGGAGATAATATATGATGAGGTTCGTCAATCCTCTTCATTAATAATGTCAATCCAGGTTGGTGTCTGAAGGTTGTATGCATTAAGAGAAGAAGATCTTGGAAAGTAGCTCCTTTAGACACAATCCAAACTTGCATAAAATAAATCACACATGTAGAAATTTAAAGGCACACTTGTAGAAATGTAAACACACTTGCATAAAGGAAATCACACTTGCATAAAATGTAAACACACTTGCATAAAGGAAATTGCTGAATTGAAATTAAAGGAAGGAGGAAAAGACACCTACATGTTCACAAAAGAAATTACATAACATAACAAAAATTTACAGCAAAAGGAAAACTGGAAAAATAAAGAAATAAACATTAATACATTGATCCATATTCATTGGAATGAGTGGCCAGCTCATTCCTTGGAAGAGGAATTAATTCATACTTTTAATTTAGAACCTGCAAAATAACTTTACTTCAAAATATTGGAAAGAAAGAACATATCTTTATTTCTTGGAAGAAAAGAATTACATATCTTAGTGTGGAAGGTTGCATTTATAATTCATGCATCCAACCAAATCATTATTTTAGGAAATACAATATGATCTTATCTTTATTCCAATACTAAAAATTAAGATCTCCATATCCACAAAACATGGAGAGAGATATATTATTAGAGTCAAAGTTTAATCTCATTGTTTTAGGAAAATTTGCTCCCAAATCTTCTCCTTGCTTTTTGGTAACAAGAATCACAATGATTTTATTCTCCTATATTATTGGAAGGAGGTTTTTCCTCAAAAGATGATTTTGACCAAATACCTTTCCTGGATTTTCCATTTGACTTTGTTGTTTTTTATTGTGGAACTTTTGACGCTTGTCTGATATGCTTTTTTCTTGGACTACAATTCACTAAAAGTTAGATATCTCTTCATTGGTAAAACCTATAGCAAATCTGAATGATTTTTTTGTTAAACACATTTCTATGAACAAAAATATCTCTTAGATTTTCCTTTTGAATTATCTTTTTTTGTTTATGGAACTTTTAGTGCTTGTTTGATACATTTTTTCCTCGAAATGCAGCTCACTAAAAGTTAGATTTATCTTCATTGGTAAAACCTGTAGAAAATCTGAATGAGGTTTTTGTTAAAAAAATTCTTTGAACAAAAAACTTTCTCATATTTTCTGTTTGATTTTTTTGTTTCTATTTATGGAACTTTGAGTGCTTGTCTGATACACTTTTTCCTCGGACTACAGCTCACTAAAAGTTATATTTCTCTTCATTGGTAAAATATGTAGCAAATACGAATGAGGTTTATGTTAAAAATATTTCTATGAACAAAAACCTCTCTCATATTTTCTATTGGATTCTATGAATTTTCACAATTCCTCAAAAACTGTCATTCCATTGATGTAGGTTTCAGAGTTAACGTTGTCATTCCTTCTATGCAAGTTTCGGAACTAAAGTTGTCATTCCTTTTATGAAATTTTCGGAACTAAATCTGCAAGTTTCAAAACTAAATATGCTTTTTCCACAAATTACAAGTTCTGGAACTAACTTTCATTCTATACCTTGCAGCTTTGTCCACTGTTTTAATTGCTTGAAAATATAAATATACAAATTGCAAGTTCTAGAACTAAATGTTATGCGATTGATGCAAGTTTGGGAACTAAATCTGTAAGTTCCAGAACTAAATCTACGAGTTCTGAAACTAAACATGTGAGTTCCAAAACTAAACATGTGAGTTCCAAAACTAAATCTACGAGTTCTGGAACTAAATCTATGAGTTCCAGAACTAAACCTGCGAGTTCTGGAACTAAATCTGTGAGTTCCGGAGTTAACTTAAAATAGCTATAACTTCTGCATGCGATATTGGATTGAGATGATTCTTTTTTTGAAATTACATAATTTTTTTAGAGGAATTTGAATATGAAATAATATTTGAGTTTAAATGTGTTGTTCATGATAAATTTTGAAATATTTTGTGAGAATCGAATCGGAAATGATGCACCACAAAGTAGTTGCACTCCAATGAAATCGTAATGGTTACAGTGTAATCGCAAGGATCGATCAACAATGGAAGAAATTTCTCAATAGAAATAAATCTTGCACATAGAGGAAATACAATGGAGTGTCTTGGCATACTCATAAATCAAGAATGAAAGGGTACATATAAGGTGTTGAGTAACCCTAGTGCATGACACACAAGCAAACCCTAAACCTAACCCATGTGAGATGACCCTCTACATGTGAGTGGAGAACACATAGGATCCCACACACTAACACCTCCTTCATCAAAGCTTTGGTAGTGGATATGATGATTCAGACAGAACAAGAAGACACTCCTAAACAACTAAGAAATATGTGTTAATGGGGCCCGAAAACTAAAGTCCTGATAAGGTGCCCATAAACAAACAAAAATTTCCTAGAAGAAGAAGAAGAAGAAGAAAAGGATTATATAGCTCGAATAAGATGAGTAGTTGCATACGACCTCACCCCAAGAAGACACCATAAGTGAAGAAGCTTCACCTCAGTGAAGGGCTTGGTAAATATATCTGTAATCTGATCATCTGTCTGAATGTACTGAATGTCGATGATACCATCATGAATAAGCTCTCATATGAAATGCATATGGATCTCAATGTGCTTCGTTTTCTGATGCTAAACTAGATTTATACAAATTGATATAGTTCTCATCTTATCACAATAGATACAGGTAGGCCACCAAAAGTGGATGCCAAACTCTATCAGAATACCCTATAGCCAAACAATCTTTGTGGCAGTGTTAACTACTCCTCTGTATTCTGCCTCTGTAGAATATATTACAATTGCATTCTACTTCTTGCTAGACCAACTAACAGGACCCGAACCAAGAGAGAAAATGTAGCTAGGGGTAGATTTCTGATGATCTAAATCACCAACCCAATCAGAATTTGTGAACCCAATCAAGTCAATATCCACCCCTTCATAATAGTGAATACCATCAGTAGAGGTGCAATGTACATAATGAAGGATTTGCTTAGCTACTTTCCAATGTAGCTCATGGCTCCAACACGAATCTAAACACGATCCCAATAGCATAACATAAATTTGGTTGAGTGTGAGTCAAGTA